>JAKJHU010000288.1:0-254124 GCA_022316685.1 Progne subis subis | reverse complement strand
TGGACACAACGTATTATATCTCAGAGTCCCACATGCAATGCAAAGTGACGTTGATAGGTAGAGACCTAATTTTAACAGGTCTCATTGATACTGGTACAGACTTGATTGTTATCTCAAAAAACAGATGGCCTAGTGATCAGCCAGTTAACAACTGTGCCTCAGGTACTCTTGGGCAAGGGTGGGAATAGTTAAAGCCTCCAGAGCCAACACTTAGTGCAAATTACTACAGTCAAGCCTTTTGTTCTGTCTGTCCCTCTGGTTTTGTGGGGGTGGGATCTCTTGACACAGTGGGGTTTTAGAACTCAGTCAAATTTTGTATAGGGGTAATTAAAGGGTGTGACTTTAAAATTAACCTAGAAAGCAGAGAAACCAGTTTGGTGGATCAATGTCTCTTAAGTTCTTAATAGGAAAGGGGCAACCGGTGATGACACCCCTGCTGAGAAGACTGCAGAAAGCCCTTTTATGTTTTCAATTTTTTGAATTGTTCTTTGATGGACCCTGTTATAGATACATATTATAAAACTGGCTTTTCGCAAATATTAAAATGAATACTATATGTATAATGTGGGAAGGTTTTGCTGTATTAATATAGCTTCTTTTATTTTCTGCTATTAACAGGGCTTAGTGATGTGATGAATGTATATATTTTTTTAGGTTGTAGCACAATATTAAAATAGAAACTATGTGATGTAAGATGCTTTTTGTAGCTAACCCAGAAGAATAAGAAAGGTAATCAGGAAATTCCCCACATTCTTGGATTATCTGGATGAAGATAACAAGGGCAGATCCCAAAGATCCAAGGGAAGACTTTACTGAACCTCTGTTATCAGTATCTTATCCAGATGAAGACCAGAGCTCCAGGAAAGCGATTTATTGAACCTATGCTACCAGACAGAATGGAGCTACTCCAAGATGGATCTACAAGATAAAATGGTTGGGGGGAGTTGAAACTAAACAGAGAAATTCAAACTCAAGAGGAATGTTTGAATAATGCATTAGGGTCTTTTGAATATGTAACAACCTGGTACATTTAAAGAAGTGTTTTCTGAGTTAGGGTGTGCTTTCCGACTGCACGCCAGGCACCGGGCCGTTAACAATTTTTGCTTGTCTGTCTTCTAATCGTCTCTCTTTTTTCTTTTTTTTTTTTTTTTTTTTTTTTTTTTTTTTTTTTTTTTTTTTTTACTTTTATTAAACTTATAAATTTTGCTAAGAAAACGAACTTCGTTTTTCACAACACTAAACAAATAGTTACAGCCTTTGAGTGAGAACTTAATGCAGGACTGCTTCTCTCCTCTTGTTTAGTTGGTCATCAATCCTGGGTTGAATGCAAATGTGTTGAATGTTGTTGGAGTCCAGGGCATTCCTTTGGCTGCCCTGGAGGGTCAGAGACCTGGACAGGGGTGTCTGGGACCCTGGCACAGAGCCCAGAGGGACATTGGCTTTGATCTCAGTCCATGGGAAAGGCTTCCTGCACTGTGGGAAGGATTGCAAGCCACAAGAGTGTGAAAGATAGTACTTTAGCTTATCACAGGGTGAGAAAACAGTAGGTTTGGGTTTTTAGTGTTGAAGTGAATGGGGGCAAGATGGAGGATTTGGGGCGTTGTCTCCTGCTTCTTCTTTCTTCTTCCCTCACTCCATTTTCTGCAGTGACAGTGGCACAAAGTAGTTTAAAGAGATTGGGTCAAAGTAGGGATGACCTGTTTAGTATAAGTGATAGGTATTGGCAAGTAATGATAAATAAAGAATACGTAGCAATTAGTATAAAAGATAATGACTGCCCAGTTCGGGAGGAGTCAAGGAGTCACCAGATGCCCGAGCAGCTGCACAGACCTTTGTTGGGCACTGAGAAATTTGTAAGATAAGAAACAATAAACGAAGCGATCAACATTGAAAAATCAGAACCTGAAAACTCCATCTCTTTCTTGCGTTTGGCTCAGAGCTTTGCAGAGGGCGAAAAGACTCTAAAACCACCTGAATCTCGGAGAAAAAACCCAAGAGAATGTGAGATACTGTGGTACTATGCATTTCATAAAAGACGAGGTATTTGCTGTCAATGTGATCCATCAGGACACAGCAGAAATAATGCACAATTTCAACAATTAATGTGTGAGTATAAGTTTAGTCTACCTGAACAATTAGAAATTACTCCAGAGCCATGGCTTACTGCTACTGAGAATAAGGATAAATTATGATTTCCTGAATATTATTGTGGCTTGTCTCTCTCACGGAGCTTTCCGGCTCCGTTCTCGCTCTGGCTAGCTCGAAGTTAGAAGGAGTTTCCTCAGGGTCCCAAAAGCCAGGAGGCGGCCGAGAACCTTTCCCTTAGCAGAGAGAGTGAGACCCTGTTGTAATACATGATATAAATAAATTAGTGCTAAAACTAAAGTAATCTCATCTGAAAAAAGGAAACTAGCATAAATACTCGTCTGGGAGATGCATATTCCAGAAGGTTTTCATCCAGCAAGATTACATCAAAACCAGCATAAATATTCATCTGGGAGATGCGTATTTCAGGGGATTTTTACCAGAACCAGCATGAATATTTGTCTGGGAGATAGATGTGTATTTCAGGGGATCTTTACCGGAACCAGAATAAATATTTGTCTAGAAGGATTGCATTCCAAAGAGACTTTACGATAAAGAAAGAGACATGTCCCAACATGTAAGAGAAGACAAGACCACCAAAAAGAAGGGACCCCTCAAAAAAGGCCTAAGAGCATATAAAAGGAACTGTGATATTTGCATTTCATGAAACATGGTGGAGTGGTGCCAGAGAGCCCTTCCCTGTCTCACCCGGTACTGTTTGCCTGGCACAGTACCGAACTGATTTTACTTGTTGCTTTTTACAATTGCATTTTTACTATATGTGATATGTAATATAAAGTTAATTCACGTTCGGTTTGAATTAAACTTTGTAAAATATAAAATGTACTTGGGATTTGAGAAACGGAATGTGAGGGAGACACAAAGGATTGAGAAATGAGGGGTTTCTACCAGGAAACCATCAGAACACTCGTTTACTCAGTGAATAGAAGGAGTAACCAGATAAGACGTGTCCCCCCCGGAGATGAACCTGCTAACGACACAGCGATCAACACCAGATGGGTATCTTATCTGCTCCAGCCGAGTTTTACATCTCTAAACCCCACTCGGGAGAAAGCAATCAAGACATTGTTCTACCCCAGGAAATCTATTCAACTGACTGGAGACACGGACATGAATATCTGATGAAGCAGAGGGGACACGAGGAGTGAAGCAACTCCTCATCCTTAGCGAAACACTGTATAAAAACCAGCAGCTCGGGACACACTTCGTGAACAGGGTAGATTGGGAGCGATAGAGTCCGTTTCTGCGTTCACCCAGTGCCGAAACCCGGGTTCGACGCTGTTCCTTTTTAATTGTGGCTGTTAGAGACTGAGTTTAAGTCTCAAAATAAAACTCTATATTTTGATTCACGAAATTGGGCTTGATAATTTATTACAATTCTGGTGACCCCGACGTGATGGTCTGATTTTGGGACCCTTGGACCCCCGTCTCTGGCCAGGAGGCGCCCCGCTGATTTCAGCAGTCTGGCAGAGCTGGGAGACCCTGTGGAACCGATCAAACTACAAATCGAACTTAAGCCAAAAAAGCTGCAATTAAAAGGAGGATAGGCGAGATCAGAGCTTTCGGGGAACTCAGGGAGGTCCAGGGTAAAGGGCCTCCACAGCCGCAGCAAAGACACAACTCGTAAAACTCTACGTGCACGAAGAATCCACGTGAGAAAACGATCGTAAGTATTGCGTGGTTGAGTGGGGGTGACCGAGCGTGTGAGTGAGACGTGATTTTATCACGAAGAGAGTGCGGACCCCAAGATTGCAGTTCCACTTCCCCGCGAGGGGTGTGGTCAGTTGCGGGGGAAGCGAGAGTTACGTGGGTAAAAGACACACCTCACACGTAAAACCCGAAACTCGGGGAGTTCGGGGGTCGGTCAAAGAAAGGCTGAAAGGGAAGGGACATCCTCAGGAGTTCTGGGACTGGTAAACCTTTCAGCCTAGGACCAGAAGAGGGTCCAGGAGAAAAAGAAAAAGGGGAGAGCTCATCACTAGGGGAAAAACCGGGGGGCCGATCACCCTTAGGGTTAGTAGCCAGTGATACTATAAAATGGGACAAAGGAAGAGTAAAGCCCAGGAAAAATCTGCGGAGAAATCTGCAAAAGGATCAGAGAAGGAGATTCCAGAAATCCCGCTTGAGAGCCTGCTGGGGTGGATATTAGAACATTGGGAGGAGTGCCCGGCATGGAGAAAGAAACCTAAGGAAAAAATGATACACTATTGTGTGGAAATTTGGGGAGGAATTGAAGTACGGGACCATGTAATATGGCCCGTCTTCGGAACATTTGAGAGATGGATTTGTGATGCTTTGGTCAGCTATGTAGAAGGAAAAAAGAATAAGGAGGAGTACGAGTATGCTAGGATTTGGGAGAGAGCAGACACTAAACTTTTTCCAGTGAAAATTAAAAATCCTGCTGGAACCCCGAGTAACAAATGGGAACCTTTAGACAATCTTCCCCTGCCATACATAATGCAGCCTCCCCAACGTGCACAGAACCCGGTTGCCCCTCCAGAACCCCCAGGGCCCAGGCTCCCACCTTTGCAAGGGGTTCCAGCACCACCTCCGATGGCTTCAGCACCTCCACTGGGACTGCAGCTCCCGCAAACAGGGGCTCAATCCCTGCCTTCTGGGCTCCCTCCCCCGCTGGAACCCACTCCGGTTCCCCAGCCCTTTTGGCAAGGCGCCCAGCTTCCCACACCCCAAACCCCACTTCTCGATCCCTCATCGCCTGAACTGGAATTGGCATCCTTCTTCAGCCCCGCTCCACAGGCACCTCGGAACCCGCAAGAAGTAGGGTATACCCCGCCCGCCAGGAGAACCAGGCGGCAGCTGAAAAAGATAAATGAGATGGAAAATGAAAATGAGGGGGAGAGAAATAACCTTTTCCTTTTACAGGAGGTGCCCACTGGTCCGGGAATTATTGGATATGTAAACGTACCAATTAATACAGGCGATGTGAGGGCTTTCAAAAAGGAAATGGGTAAACTCATGGACGATCCTTTAGGGGTCTCAGAGAGATTGGATGAGTTTTTAGGCACTAGCATCTACTCATACGAGGACCTTACCACAATATTAAGGTCGCTGTTTAACACTGAGGAAAGGGAAATGATAAGGCAAGCGGGAATAAGGCAGTGGGAACACCGAAACCCCCAGAGCACCCCGGGAGACCAAAAATGGCCAAGTCAGGAACCCCGGTGGAATGCTCAGACGGAAGAGGGCAGGAGAAATATGATTGATATGAGGAACATAATAATCCAAGGTATCAGGGAAGCGGTGCCAAGGGGGCAGAACATGAGCAAAGTGTTTGGAGAATGTCAGGGAAAGGATGAAACCCCTACTGAATGGTTGGAAAGGCTGAGGAGAAGCCTCCAGGTATACTCCGGGACGGATCCCGATTCCCCTGTGGGGGAGGTGTTGTTAAAAACCCAATTCGTGGCGAAGTCGTGGGAGTATATACGGAGGAAACTAGAGAAAATTGAGGGTTGGCAGGAAAAGAGTTTGCAGGAATTGCTGAGAGAAGCTCAGGTTTACATGAGGAGAGATGAGGAGAAACAGAAAATGCAGGCGAAGGTATTGGTGGCAGCAGTTAGGGAAGCCCAGAAACAGGACCGTCCTTATGACTTAGGAAAAACCATGAAAAGGACCCCACAGAAAAAGCCAGCACCCCCTCCAAGGAGAACCCCTAACAACCAAGGGGAGACTCCCGAATGTTTTTATTGCAAAAAGAAGGGACATCTGAAGAGGGATTGCAAAAAGAGGGTGAAGGATGAGAAAATGTTCCAAGAAGACTAGGGGTGTCAAGGGCTCTTTATTTTGGGGTCCATAACATCTAAAGAGTCTGTGGTAAAACTTAAAATAGGACCCAAAAAGAAAGAGTTGGATTTCCTCATGGATTCAGGGGCCGAGAAAAGTACATTTAAACAATTGCCCCCAGGGTATACAATAAGTAAAGATTCTATGATGGTCATAGGGGCCAAAGGGGAACCCTTTAAAGTACCCATAGTCAAGGATGTGGAAACTGAGTCTGAAAATAAGATTTGTTTGGGAGACATGCTATTAGTTGAAGAGGCCGACTATAACTTGTTAGGCCAAGATCTGATGGTTGCGTTAGGAATTAATTTGATAGTGAAAGATTCTAAATTGGTAGTGAGTTTATATAAATTGACCCTCGAGGATGAGAAAGAGATTAACCCCAAGGTTTGGTACACTCAAGGGGAAGCAGGGAGGCTGGAGATGGAACCCATCTCGATCGAAATTGAGAGACCAGAAGACCCCATAAGGGTGAAGCAATACCCTATCTCCCTGGAGGGGAGGCGAGGATTGAAACCCATAATAGAGGATTTAATAGCAAAGGGGATCCTGGAACCATGCATGTCCCGACATAACACACCTATCCTGGCTGTACGGAAAGCAGATGGGAGTTACCGGTTAGTTCAGGATTTAAGGGCTGTAAATGAAAAAGCCAAGACACGGTTCCCTGTGGTAGCAAACCCATAAACCCTCTTGAACCGGGTTTCCCCTGAGGATATATGGTATAGTGTAATAGATCTAAAGGATGCTTTCTGGACTTGTCCATTGGCAGAAGGGAGCCGAGACTATTTTGCCTTTCAGTGGGAAGACCCAGACACAAATAGGAAGCAGCAGCTAAGATGGGCATCCCTTCCCCAGGGGTTTGTCGACTCACCTAACCTGTTTGGTCAGGCATTAGAACAATTATTGAGCCAATTTTCCCCGAAGGAGGGGACTAAGATCTTGCAATACGTAGATGACCTGCTAATTGCGGGACAGGAGGAGAAGGATGTGAAAGCCTGCACCATATCTTTGCTAAACTTCCTAGGAGATAAGGGACTGAAAGTCTCAAAGTCTAAACTGCAGTTTGCAGAACCTGAGGTAAAATATTTGGGACATTGGATTACAAAAGGGAAAAAGAGATTGGACCCAGAGAGGGTGGCTGGCATAATAGAATTGCCTCCCCCACAAAACAAAAGACAAGTGAGACAGCTGCTGGGGCTCCTCGGATATTGCCGACAGTGGATAGAGGGTTATAGTGAAAAGGTAAAGTTTTTGTATGAAAAACTAACCACAGATAAGTTGAAATGGACTGAGCAAGACGAACGGGAGTTTAGATACTTAAAAGAGACCTTGATGGCAGCTCCTGTATTGAGTGTCCCTGATGTTAAAAGGCAATTCCAGTTGTTTATAGATGTTAGAAACCACACAGCCCATGGAGTCTTAACACAAGATTGGGCAGGGGACAAGAAACCCGTAGGTTATGTTTCCAAGTTACTAGACCTGGGGAGCAGGGGATGGCCCACATGCCTACAGGCAATTGTGGCAGTAGCCCTGCTGGTGGAAGAAGGTAAGAAAATAACCTTTGGGGCTCCCTTAATAGTATATACTCCACACAGCATGAGGACCATCCTACAGCAAAAAGCAGATAAATGGGTCACAGATGCTAGACTTCTAAAATACGAGGCCATACTCATCCACGCACCTGAATTAGAACTAAGGATGACCACAGCCAAGAACCCAGCCGAGTTCCTCTTTGGAGAAGCCTCGGAAGGGCTCACCCACAATTGCGCAGAAATAATAGAACTCCAAAACAAGATTAGGGCAGATTTAGAGGAAGAAGAGCTGGAGGAAGGGGAAAAATGGTTTGTGGATGGATCAGCCCGAGTTTTAGAAGGGAAAAGGAGGTCAGGTTATGCTGTCATAGATGGAAAAACAGGAAAAGTAGTGGAATCTGGCCCTTTAAGCGCATCCTGGTCAGCACAAGGGTGTGAACTATATGCAGTCCTGCAGGCTCTAAAGGGGCTAAAAGGAAAGGTAGGGACCATTTACACGGATTCAAAACATGCTTTTGGAGTGGTTCACACATTTGGGAAAATTTGGGAAGAAAGGGGACTAATAAACACCCAAGGGAAAGGTCTAGTGCATGAGGGTTTAATAAAACAAATTTTGGAGGCTATAAGGGAACCCAAGGCTATCTCAGTAGTATTCTGTCTTGGTTTGAAAAAGACAGTTGTCTGCTAAGGAGAGGCAAGCCTCCGGGTTATTATAATTTAGAAGATTAAAAAAAAAACTTTCGGTCAGAGCTATAGGGAAAAGGAATAACAGTCCTTTACTAGTAAATACAACAGGACAGACAAACAACAACAGCACTTATAATAACAGTAAAACAGAACCAAGAACCCTGAGGGCAAACGGTGGCAAAGTCCGTCGCTGATGGCTGCAAGCTGGAAGCGATGGATTTGTCCTCAGCAGGCAGGCAGGGAGTGCCCCGGCAGGCAAAGTGGGCAGTGCCGAAGAACTCGCAGCGGCTGGACCCCGGGCTGACCCAAAATCCAGCAGGGTAACGAAGAAACTCCGAATTCCTGGGCGCTCCAACAGACGATAGAATTCCCAGGACCAAACTCCTCCGTTAGCTGTGGACTCCAGGCAGCTACCCGTAGTCCGACCGTCCTCCCCGGGAAAGCTGAGAGAAGTGAGGCCACCCCCCAGCTCTCTCCGGAGCCTCCTCCCTTCCCCAAAACCAAGTGATCAACTTCTTTTGTCAGGTTAAGCACCGCTTAAACTGCCCCTACTTAAACGGGGCGGGGGGGGGGGAAATTCTACAGGAGAACTTAACCCTCAACATTATCCACCCCGAATTTTTCCCACCCTAACATATTATATTGAATTTAAACCTTTAAATAATATACATATATATACACGTGAATATAAATACAGACACAGTCACAGTATTCACCGAAAAAACAAGGTCCCCTTGAGGTATGCAGCGGGTCTCTCCATCCTTTTGCATCACCCACCATGTGCAGCCAGGTCCCTGAGCAAAAACCACCCCACGAGCGGGATTGTCTTTGCTGGAGGCAGAATTAATCCAGACAGTTTTTCCCAGCATTCCTCTCATGTGTACCACTGGAACCTTATCTCCATCTCTTGTTCTCAGGGGCTCAGACTGGGCAGGGCCTGCTCGGTTGGTGGAACCTCGAGTGTTCACTAACCAGGTGGCCTTTGCTAAATTAATCTCCCAGTTCTTGAAAGTCCCCCCACCCAGTGCCTTCAAAGTGGTTTTAAGCAGGCCATTGCACCATTCAACTTTCCCGGCTGCTGGCGCATGATAAGGAATATGGTACACCCACTCAATGCCATGTTCTCTAGCCCAGGTGTTTATAAGGCTGTTCTTGAAATGAGTCCCATTGTCTGACTCAATCCTCTCAGGGGTACCATGTCTCCACAGGATTTGCTTTTCAAGGCCCAGGATGGTGTTCCGGGCAGTAGCGTGAGGCACAGGGTAGGTCTCCAACCATCCAGTGGTGGCTTCCACCATGGTCAGCACATAGCGCTTGCCTTGGCGGGTTTGGGGAAGGGTGATGTAGTCAATCTGCCAGGCTTCCCCGTACTTATACTTGGACCATCGCCCGCCATACCATAGGGGCTTCACCCGCTTGGCCTGTTTGATGGTAGCACACGTCTCACAGTCATGGATAACCTGAGAAATACTGTCCATGGTTAGATCCACCCCTCGGTCTCGTGCCCACTTATAGGTGGCATCTCTGCCCTGATGGCCTGAGGCATCATGGGCCCATCGAGCTAGGAACAACTCTCCCTTGTGTTCCCAATCTAAGTCTATCTTTGACACCTCTATCTTTGCAGCTTGATCTACCTGCTCGTTGTTTCGGTGCTCCTCATTAGCCCGACTCTTGGGGACATGGGCATCTACATGACGGACTTTGACAGGTAGCTTCTCTACCCTAGTGGCAATGTCCTTCCACTCATCTGCAGCCCAGATTGGCTTTCCTCTACGCTGCCAATTGGCCTTTTTCCACCTGTCCAGCCAACCCCATAGAGCATTGGCTACCATCCACGAATCAGTGTAGAGGTAGAGCTTTGGCCACTTCTCTCTTTCAGCAATGTCCAGGGCCAGTTGAACAGCTTTGAGTTCAGCAAGTTGGCTTGACCCACCTTCTCCTTCAGTGGCTTCTGCAACCTGTCGTGTGGGGCTCCATACAGCTGCTTTCCACTTCCGGTTCATCCCTACGATGCGGCAGGATCCATCAGTGAAAAGAGCATAGCGTGTTTCTTCTGCTGGTAGTTGGTTGTATGGTGGACCCTCTTCTGCACGTGTCACTTGTTCCTGCTCCTCTTCATCTGTGAGACCAAAGTTCTCACCTTCTGGCCAGTTTGTAATTATCTCCAAAATCCCAGGGCGATTTGGGTTTCCAATGCGGGCACGCTGAGTGATGAGGGCAATCCATTTGCTCCACGTGGCGTCGGTGGCATGATGGGTGGAGGGAACCTTTCCTTTAAACATCCACCCCAGCACTGGTAGTCGAGGTGCCAGCAGGAGTTGTGCTTCTGTGCCAATCACCTCTGAGGCAGCTTGAACTCCTTCATAGGCGGCCAAGATTTCCTTCTCTGTTGGAGTGTAGTTGGCTTCGGACCCTCTGTAGCTTCGGCTCCAGAATCCCAGTGGTCGGCCCCGAGTCTCCCCAGGCACCTTCTGCCAAAGGCTCCAGGACAGGCCATTGTTCCCGGCTGCTGAGTAGAGCACGTTCTTCACATCTGGTCCCGTCCTGACTGGGCCAAGGGCTACTGCATGAGCGATTTCCTGCTTGATCTGGGCAAAGGCTTGTTGCTCTTCAGGGCCCCAGTGGAAATCGTTCTTCTTGCGGGTGACCAGGTAGAGAGGGCTCACAATCTGGCTGTACTCAGGAATGTGCATCCTCCAGAAACCTATGGCGCCTAGGAAAGCTTGTGTTTCCTTCTTGCTGGTCGGTGGAGACATTGCGGTGATCTTATTGATGACCTCAGTGGGAATCTGCCGCCGTCCATCTTGCCACTTTACTCCCAGGAACTGGATCTCTCGGGCAGGTCCCTTGACCTTGCTCTGCTTGATGGCAAAACCAGCTTTCAGGAGAATTTGGATGATCTTCTCTCCTTTCTCAAACACTTCCATTGCCGTGTTCCCCCACACAATGATGTCATCGATATACTGTAGGTGCTCCGGAGCCTCACCCTTTTCCAGTGCAGCCTGGATCAGTCCATGGCAGATGGTGGGGCTGTGCTTCCACCCCTGGGGCAGTCGGTTCCAGGTGTACTGCACGCCCCTCCAGGTGAAAGCAAACTGAGGCCTGCATTCTGCAGCCAGAGGAATGGAGAAAAATGCGTTAGCAATGTCAATGGTGGCGTACCATTTTGCTGCCTTGGACTCCAGCTCGTACTGGAGTTCCAGCATGTCCGGCACAGCAGCACTCAGTGGTGGAGTCACTTCGTTCAAGGCACGGTAGTCCACAGTCAATCTCCATTCTCCGTCAGACTTGCGCACAGGCCAGATGGGGCTGTTGAAGGGTGAGTGGGTTTTGCTGACCACCCCTTGGCTCTCCAGCTCACGGATCATCTTGTGGATGGGGATCACGGCATCTCGATTTGTCCGGTACTGTCGGCGGTGCACCGTCGAGGTGGCAACTGGAACTCGTTGCTCTTCTACCTTTAGGAGTCCTACTGCAGATGGGTTCTCCGACAGTCCAGGCAAGCCATTCAATTTCTTAATGCCCTCTGCCTCCACCGCTGCTATTCCAAAAGCCCACCTGAGTCCTTTAGAGTCTTTGTAATAGCCATTCCGGAGGAAGTCTATGCCCAAAATACACGGGGCCCCTGAGCCAGTCACAATTGGATGTTTCTGCCACTCCTTCCCGGTCAGGCTCACCTCGGCTTCCAACAGAGTCAATTCCTGTGATCCCCCCGTCACCCCGGCAATGGAAATAGGTTCTGTCCCCACATATTCCGATGGTATCAGTGTACACTGCGAACCAGTATCAACTAAAGCTTCGTATTTCTGTGGCTCTGATGTGCCAGGCCATCGAATCCACACCGTCCAATAGATCCGGTTTTCCCGTGCCTCTCCCTGGCTAGAGGCAGGGCCCCTCTAGCACTGGTCATTACTCCCTTCCTGGGCATACATGGTAGAGGTTCCTTCACAGGGATCTGACATATCCTCACTTCTATAATACCTGGCAGCTTGGTCATGTGAGGTTGAGGCTACCTTCATCTTAGTGCAACCCCCTCGGTTAGTGTTTCTCTCTTTGAGCTCACGCACCCGTGCTGCCAGGGCAGAAGTGGGTTTCCCATGCCACCTTCCCATGTCTTCCCCATGGTCACTCAGAAAGAACCACAGGTCAGCTCGTGGGGTGTACCCTCTCTCTCTAGCTGGGGGCCGTTGAGCTCTGACTCTGGGGCCTGTAACTCGCACCGGTGCCACACAGGAACTGTTCCTCCTCATCTCCTCCCTCACCTCCCTCATCTCCTCTCTGAGTTCCTTAACCATGGCAGAGACCTGAGCCTGCATTGGGCCACTGATCATGCTCTCATAATTTCTAAGCTTGTTGGCCACAGAACCCACTGTCTCTCGGTTGTTATCGGCATTAATTGTTGCAATGAAGGTGGCATATTGAGATGGTCCTAGAGTTGCCAGGTTCCACAGCATTTGCCCTGTGCACCTGACTTTGTCGGGGTCATTATCATGCTGTCCACCCCTCCCAAAGAGTACCTCCAATACTGCCACTTCTCTCAGCTGTTGGATCCCTTCCTCAAGGGTCTTCCAGCGCATTCTATGATGGTGCTCCTGCATTCTGTCTCTGTGGACAAACCTCTCCCTTACACTCATTAAAAGCCGCTCCCAAAGGGAAAGGGGCCCTGGCTCCCTTACAAATACCTGATTCACACCCGAGTCCTGGGTCAAGGGTCCCAAATTCCTTGCCTCACTACTATCTAGCTGCACGCCTGTTCCAATAAGGTCCCAGACCCGAACTAACCAGGCTGTATAAGCCTCACGTCCCCGTCGTGCAAGATCTTTTTGCAGATTACGGAGACTTTCATATGTCAGGGACTCGGTGATGATCTCAACCTCTGAGTCCCCCGCGGGTTGTGAGGGCCCTCCTTTCTTATCCTTGTTGCCTGGGTGCTCTGATTTCACCTTGTACTTCTTTGTTTCCACAGGGGCCACTGCTGCTGGCTGTGGCTGCCCCTGTGGTTCAGCTGGAACCTCGACGGTTGTAACGTCTGTGGGTTCCGCTGCTGCACCATCAGACTCTCCTTTGTTGGGGCAGGGGGAGGGTTTCCCAGCAGCTGGGGCTAATGAGGCTACTACAGGGGCAAGGTACTCCCTCAGCATCTCACCTATCTCCTTCACCCAATCTGGGTGGTTTATTCCTGAGGCAGGCTGTGGGGCAGGCTCAGGCTGTGGGGCAGGCTCAGGCTGTGGGGCAGTATCCTTATTCTCTAGGGGAGGTATCAGGGTGGTTACCCAGTCCAGTCTCCCCTTATCTCTAAATGCTACACAGAACAGGCATACCAGCAACACCAGCCACTGTATGATGTCATTAACATTCAAAGATTTGAACCCTTCAAAGACTGGTGGGGTAGGCCCAAAGAGCTGGGTGAAGGGTTGGGAAAAGGTTTCCCCTGGTATTATTTCCTCACAGTATGTACCGTTCTTAAAATAACCCCAAAAACACACAGTCAGTGTATGATAGCCCTGAATCCATGTGCCTGCCTTCCAGAGAAAATTAAAAATCCAGGATTTCCTCACTTCGTTAACCCATATAGCAAACTGGATGACAGCCACAGCAACCTTAGTTACAGGGCCCATGTTTAGAAAAGGCCCTGCAAATGGGAGAAATACGGCCACACCCACATGCCACCCGAACCAGACAAAGGCAGACCACATGATGCCCAGTACACAACAATGTAGGCACTTAAGAACTGTTATTCCTTTTTCTCTCAATGCCCCTCGAGCCCCACGTTGGGCGCCAAATTCTGTCTTGGTTTGAAAAAGACAGTTGTCTGCTAAGGAGAGGCAAGCCTCCGGGTTATTATAATTTAGAAGATTAAAAAAAAAACTTTCGGTCAGAGCTATAGGGAAAAGGAATAACAGTCCTTTACTAGTAAATACAACAGGACAGACAAACAACAACAGCACTTATAATAACAGTAAAACAGAACCAAGAACCCTGAGGGCAAACGGTGGCAAAGTCCGTCGCTGATGGCTGCAAGCTGGAAGCGATGGATTTGTCCTCAGCAGGCAGGCAGGGAGTGCCCCGGCAGGCAAAGTGGGCAGTGCCGAAGAACTCGCAGCGGCTGGACCCCGGGCTGACCCAAAATCCAGCAGGGTAACGAAGAAACTCCGAATTCCTGGGCGCTCCAACAGACGATAGAATTCCCAGGACCAAACTCCTCCGTTAGCTGTGGACTCCAGGCAGCTACCCGTAGTCCGACCGTCCTCCCCGGGAAAGCTGAGAGAAGTGAGGCCACCCCCCAGCTCTCTCCGGAGCCTCCTCCCTTCCCCAAAACCAAGTGATCAACTTCTTTTGTCAGGTTAAGCACCGCTTAAACTGCCCCTACTTAAACGGGGCGGGGGGGGGAAATTCTACAGGAGAACTTAACCCTCAACATATACGTAAAAGGGCATCAGATGGGGATGCAATTCAGAATGAGAGGAAACAATCTAGCAGATCAGGAGGCAAAGAGGGCAGCACTCCTTACCCTAAATGCTCCAGAAACCAGAGAAGGTGAAACCCAGGAATTCCCTCCCTGTCCCTCCGACAAGGAGGTTGAGGAATACAAAAAGATAGGAGGAATATTAGAAGATGGGAAGTGGAAATTACCAGATGGTAGAGAATTAATACCGAAGGAATATGCTAGAAAAATCTTGAGAAGGCTGCGCTTGCAGACCCATTGGGGTGCACAAGCTCTGGCTGAACAATTTTTGAAGTTCTTTGGGTGCAAAGGAATGTATGAACTAGCAAAACAGGAGATCCAAGGATGTATGACATGTCAGAGGATAAACAGATCCAGGACCCAGCAGGTATCCCCAGGGGGACGCCCTTTAGCATACCGCCCATTCGGAAGAATCCAGGTAGATTTTACTGAATTACCAAAAATTGGGAGGCATCAATATTTATTGGTAATGGTAGATCAACTAACCCACTGGATAGAAGCGCTCCCTAGTCCTTGGGCCACCTCCCAAGTGGTTGCTAAGAAACTACTGGAAGAAATAATACCAAGATATGGGATCGCAGACTACATTGATTCAGACCAGGGGACTCACTTCACCTCCAAAATCATAAAACATTTGGCAAATGCCCTAGGGATCTGGTGGGAATATCATACGTCCTGGCACCCCCAGAGCTCGGGACGGGTAGAAAGAATGAATCAAACATTAAAAGCTCAATTATCAAAACTTATGCTTGAGACCAAAATGTCGTGGGTGAAGTGCCTCCCCCTTGCACTTTTTAACATCAGGACTCAACCCCACTCCGGATCAGGGTTGTCCCCTTTTGAGATGCTTTATGGAATGCCATATGAACATGGAATGCCAGTGGGACATCCTCGGGTTGAGGATTGTCAGATACAATCTTATCTTGTATCAATTAATAAAAATTTACAGGAGCTTCGAAAGCGTGGGTTGATATCACAGAGTACACCCTTAGGATTTGCCATCCATAAAATCCAGCCGGAAGACAAGGTGTTAATCAGGACGTGGAGAGAAACGCCATTAACTCCTCATTGGGAAGGACCTTTCCTCGTCCTCCTGACCACAGACACTGCTGTTAGGACCGCGGAAAAAGGCTGGAAACACGCTTCCCAGGTGAAAAAGGTTGAACAAGGAGACAACACTCCGGAGTGGAGAGTAACCTCATCGCCAGGAGACCTGAAGTTGAGAATCCACAGACAGACTCAATGACCAACAGGCATACGATAAGTTGTCTTCAAGTCGGGTGTACCTGTTATCCTTTTATTCATTTTAAGTGTGATTATTGTAAAGAGATTTGGGTAGCACATTGTTCCAGAGGGTTCAGACCTTGGGCCCTGTGTGAAAACTGTTTAGAGGAGGAGAGGCAGCTAACGAGCTCTTTCCTAGCCCTTGCCACCAAGAGAGGTATATTGGAATTAGATTCTCCAGACTGGTTCCTAATATTCAGACGGGTTAAGGGGGAAACTAAATACTAAAGCCAAGCCTTTAGCAATCGAGTGTAGGAGGGCGGTCAAAGTACCCTGTATAGCAGCACAAATAAAATTGGCCAGGTGGGGCACTTATAAAAGACAATATGCTAACAGGAAAGGCTATGGAGGCCCGGAAGAATACCCTTGCTGCCCAGAAGATGGATTACCTCGCCTCTGGTGGCAACCCGGTGGGCAGAGGCAAAGGCAGAGGGGTACACTTATGGGTATTCCTAGTGATCCTGAGCCTAGTCGCGTGCCGCATGAATGGCCTCCCCAGCCCTGAGGGACAAACGGGGCAGGAAAAACAGTGCCTGAAAGAGACTCTGAGAGAGCCTACCTTGAGCCAGAATGTAACTTTTCAGGTACATTTTGATTGCCCAGGGATTCGGCAAATGGGGCTTTGTAACTACAATGGGAGTTGGTTCAAAATATGTAGGTTAAAGGAAGGAACCATATACCATGACCCGGTGGCAATGTCTAGGAAAAAGCAGGATATAAGCAGCATGCCCATAATCCCTATATGTGAGAAGTGTAATAAAACAGTGTGGATTGGGGGCAAGAAAGAATCCACCTTTGTGGCATACTTCCAAGTGAACAAACTATGTTATGATCAGAGTAAATTCGGAATGTGTATGATGAACGGAAAAACCTATTGGGTAGGGAATAATGTGAAACTTAATGCAGTTTCCCTAAACAGCGGGCCCATCATATTAGATCTGCTAAATGAGAATGATGAAAGAGTTTGCTTGACACTAGAAGGAACTTTCTGCTTCTCCAAATATGAGGAAGGGATGGACCCAGAAAACAAAAAACAGAAAGTGGCCCAGGAATTAAAAAGACAGGAGTCAGAAGCGAAAAGAAAGAGAATGGAACAAGAGAGAATAAGGACACTGAGTGAACAATACGAGCAATTAGAAAGGCAATATAGTGATTGGGGTTTGCCGGCCTCTAGTAAAAATCTTTTTATAGAACTAATGCAGGAAATTGCCACCAAGTTAGGATTGTCAAATTGTTGGATTTGGGGGGGGCTAAAATCCACTGAAAAATGGCCCTGGAAAGGTGAGAGTTTGGCTCCAGAACAGTTTCTAAAATGGGACAATCAAATGATAAAAACTATGTCACGGCCTGAAGGGTGGATCCTAGACCAAAGAATAATAGGGACAATATGCATTAGTAGAGAGGGGAATAAGTATACCGAAATAGTGGGATATACCCCTTGCATATCAACCCTGGCTGTCAATTCTAATAACAAAACTAAGATCTGGCCACCTGAACCATCTGCAGGATATTGGAATAAAAAGAAAGGAAAAGAATGTGATTGGATTAATGAAATTGAGTTATGCTGGAATAAACTTTCTGGAGCCAACCCCTACCAATCCTTGGGGAACCTAAAAGATTTTTGGGAAATGCCTGAAAGCACAGAAATTAAGTGGAAAGCCCCAAGTGGAATTTATTGGATATGTGGGAAGAAGGCCTATAGCGAGCTACCCCGCAGATGGAAGGGGTCTTGCACTTTAGGGATGATCAGACCTTCCTTTTTCACGCTACCCCGATCAGAAAGCAACCTACTAGGTGCCCCTCTATATGAAACTCTAAACAGACAGAAAAGGGGGATAAAAGGAGAACTCCCGAATGCAGGAGGAAACCAGAAATGGGGAAGCGAGGAATGGCCTGCTGAACAAATAATAGAATACTATGGCCCTGCAACTTGGGCCCAGGATGGAAGTTGGGGTTACAGAACCCCAGTCTATTTACTGAATAGGTTAATCAGATTGCAAGCCATGGTAGAAATAGTCTCAAATCACACTTCGGATGCATTAGAGCTACTGGCCCAGCAGCACTCACAAATGAGAGCTTTCATTTATCAGAATAGGATTGCCCTAGAGTATTTGTTAGCAGAGGAAGGAGGGGTCTGCGGGAAATTCAACGAATCAGAATGTTGCATAGAGATAAATGATTATGGAGAAACTATCAGAGGCCTAGCAGCTGAAATAAAGATGGTAGCACATGTACCAGTTCAAAAATGGAATTCGATCCTCCAAGCCTCCTGGTGGGACCAGTTGTTTGGGACTGGGGCCTGGTGGAAGAAAGTGGGGTTCTTCATTTTATGTTCAGTGGCAGGAGTCATCTTTCTACCATGCCTGATACCGTGTTTCATTCGACTCATACACACCGTAGTACAAGGTATGCAAATTGCAGCATTACCCACAGATCCAGAATTAGCCTCAGGGGGCCTTGGCAAGAACAGTAAAATATCAAAAATCATGAAATTAAATAAGGAAAGAAGCAGGACAGCAGAAGTTTTGGCAAAATTCAAAGCCCAAGTACAGGAAGAAGAGGAGTGTAAGAAATATTGGGATGCATCAGAAAAAGAGTGGGATGACTATAAAGATGATTTTTAAGAAATATGTGAGGTTTTTGTTCAGTAAAATTCATGTTAAGAGGCTTTTTTGTCAAAGAAAAAAAAGGCAATAAGAGGAACACGAATTAAATGTTTATATAGAAGGGGAGGGATTGTGATATGTAATATAAAGTTAATTCATGTTCGGTCTTGTGATATGTAATATAAAGTTAATTCGCATTTGGTCTGAAATAAGCTTTGTAAAATATAAAATGTACTTGAGGTTTGAAAGCAGAATGTGAGAGGGGGACAGGAGGGTTGAGAAACAGGGAGGGTCTCTGCTGGGAAGCCATCAGAACACTCATTCACTCAGTGAATGGAAGAGATGATTAGATAAGACGTGTCTCCCCCGGAGATGAACCTGCTAACGATGCAGATCAACACCAGATAGGTATCTTATCTGCTCCAGCTGAGTTTAACATCTCTAAACACCACTCTGGAGTAAGCAATCACGACATTGTTCTACCTCAGGAACCTATTCAACTGACCGGAGACATGGACATGAATACCTGATGAAGCAAAAAAGGGACAAGAGTAACACGTAGCTCTCCACTCTCAGCGAAAGACTGTATAAAAGCCAGAAGATCAGGACACACTTCGTGAACAGGGTAGATTCGGAGCCATCAGAGTCCGTTTCTGCATTCACCCAGTGCAGAAACCCGGGGTTCGACGCTGTTCCTTTTAATTGTGGCTGTTAGAGACTGAATTTAGGTCTCGAAATAAAATTTTATATTTTCATTTATGAAATTGGGCTTGAGCATTTATTACAATTAACAATTAATACAACATGATACATATAGTAAATATCTTGCATAGAGCCATATAATATGCACTTTTCACACTTGCCTTTACAAACAAACCATAGGTTTGTAAATGAAACTGAATATTGAAAGATGAAAGCAACAATGGGGAAAAACCCATAAATCCCATAAAAATTAAAAAATAAGGTGGGTTATACATTAAAAGGGGATTTTAGGCATTTCGGGAAGTCTGTACCTCTCAAGTACCTTAGCCAATGGGGAAAGAGAGAGGGAAATGCGGCAAGGAAATTAGGATAAAAAGGAGGCTGCGTCCTCTGAAAAACTGAGAGATCCCGGGGAAATGCCCCATGGCCTCTCCCTTTATTCGAATAAAGTAAAAAGACTCCACTGTCTCCTTTTTGGACATAAACCTCTGGTGTTTGTGGATTAATTTTCCTAACAATTTGGGGGCTCTTGTCCCGGATATTTCCACCATCCGGGGCGGTGGGCAGCGAGCGGAGCTGAACTTGCGCCTCACCCAGTTTCGGTGATCAGCTCCTCTTGGTTGTGGCCGGCACTGGGTGATCGATTGGGTTCCCGAGACTGTCCAGGAGACAGGCGAGTGGCGGACCAGGGGGGTCCGTGAAGAGTCCGCAGGGAAGGACCACTGAAAATCTCACCGGTGAGTAAAATGGGGTCTTTGGGGAGCAAACCTGGGAGGGCGCCCATGGAGGGCAGCACAGGTGAAACACAGCATCCATGGAGGGCTGCTAGGGTAAAGCTGGGAAGGGGCCCTGGCAAAAGGGATGATGATCCCATAATACCCCCGGAGAGTCCCTTGGGGAGAATGCTGAGGTCTTGGGACAGACTATGCATTCACCCAGAGGTAACTATGGAGATGATGGTAAAATATTGTTATTTTGTGTGGCCAGAGTATAAGTTGCCAAAGGGGCTTATGTGGCCACCTTATGGAACGGACAGGATTCGTTTGTGTAGAATTTTGTTGAAGTATTTAGAAGAGAATTGGAAAGGATGGATTGAAAGGGAATGTGGATTGATATGGTTTAGACAAGCAACAAAAGAAATCTATGTGTTAAAGAAAAAGGGAGAAGAGGAAAAAAGGGAGGAAGGGGGAACTCGTGAGAATTGGGATGCTCTTCAGTACCTTCCCCCGTCTTGTCCTCCAGTGTTGCCAGCTGAACCAGGACCAGCTGCAGGTCCCCTGTATCCTCAACTCCCAGAGCAAAGGGATCAGGGGAATGTTGTTCCTACAGCCCCATCTGAGAATAATAATGGTGTAGGGGGAAAGGAGCAGCCTATCATACCACCATGTAGAACTAGAAGAGGAAATCAATTGAGCACACCAGAAGCCCCCCGGACCCAAGAGACAGGGGTACATCAGATGCCACTCCACCAAGTTCCTTTGAGGGGTCAGGGGAGAGGCATTGGGCTTGTAATTGTACCACTTACTACCCAGGATATAAGGGGGTTGAAAAAGAATTACCCCCATATTTAGATGATCCCATAGGAGTGGGGGAAAAGATAGAAGAATATTTGGGAAATGCGGATTATACATGGAAGGATTGGGATTTTCTCCTGGCGATTTTGTTTAGGTCATCAGAGAAACGGATGATTCTGCAGAAAACTCGGCAGCTGTGGGAGGATGAACATCCACAAGCAGCAGGGGGGGCTGGACCTAATGTACCTACAGTGGATGATGCCATCCCCCAGGTGGACCCCCAGTGGAACCCAAATGAGGAGAACAGTTTGGCTCGCCTCCGCGATTACCGTGCTTATTTGATTAGGGCAATTAAATCAGCAGTTCCCAGAACTAACAACATAGCTAAGGCTATGTCCTAAGAACAGGAGAAACATGAAAGCCCCTCTCATTGGTTAGAGAGGATTAGAGAGGCCTTGCAGAAACACGGGGGGATGGATCCAGAAGGACCAGCCTTTGACGCACTGTTGAAGGTACAATTTGTTACAAAGGCCTGGCCTGACATACGGAAAGGGGTTCAGAAAGATGAAGAGAGGCAGAACAAGCCTCTATAGGAACTAGTTAGAAAAACACAGCAGATATATGTAAGGAGGTGTCTTGGTTTGGAGACAAATTTGGGGGAAAACCCCTGTATAGGATCCCTCTGGGAAGCAAACCTAAGTGGCTCTTCTCTCTAACTAGTCTGAAAAAAACTTTTTTGGAGAAAAGTGGAAAAAACTATTTTACTAAACAAATAAAGTGCATACAAGTATAAAGAATGAATAATATGAAACAATAAAACCTCTCTTTCTGAAGTGAGATGGCAAATTGAGAAAGTCTTTGCCGTGGGTGGAGCTCGGCTCTCTCTCAGTCTCTCATTAGTCCCAGTCTCTCCGGCGCTGCTGGAAAATGCCAAGGTCCAGGCCCCGGTGGGCCGCAGGTGCAGCCCCCAGTGCTCCCCTGGGTTTTCAGTCTAGAGCAGGTTTAAACAGTTCTAAGAAAAAAGGAAAAAAAACAGTCTAGGGAACTTCTCTGCCCTAGCTAGCAGAAACTAACTAAAAGCAAAAAGATCTCTGTCCTGCAGTCTCTCCAAGCCTCCGCCGAAACACCCCGTCCGCAGAAGAATGTGGAGGAGTCAGGCAGTTTTCTCAAAACAAACTCCGCGCTTCTCCTTGCTCTTAGAACCAGTCTTAAAGGCACAGGACTCAATATACAGCACAAACAGAACAGACGATTGGGGATACAAGCATCATAAAGTTACCCTAGGACAGGAGGGATGAAGAAAAGGTAAAGGCTGAGGCAAAGATGATGGCAGAGTTTTTGCAGCCTAGGAAAAATAAACAACAGGGTCCAAGGGGTCCCCCGGGACAGAGGGGATGGGGTCGGCCACAGGGAAGTGGCAGAGGCATTCCCTCCTCAGCAGGGGAGAGCCGACCCAAACAGCAGTTGGGAAGGAACCAGTGTGCTATCTGCCGGGCGGAAGGGCATTGGAAAAGGAAGTGTTCACAGAAACAGCTGGACCCTCAGGAGAAGGAAGTCCAGAGGATAGTGGAAATGGATTGTTAGGGGTCTCAGGGGCTCCCATTATATCAAGGACCCACCACTCAGGAGCCCTTGATAACTTTTAAGGTGGGTCCAGATCGAGAGGAGGTGTGTTTTCTGGTAGATACAGGGGCCTCTCGATCCACTTTAAATTTTATACCTAAGGGGGGGGGGGGGAATATCAAAAAGATCATTAGTCATTCAAGGAGTGAGTGGAAAGAATGAGCGAGTGTATTTTATTCAACCGCTATTAATAGATGTGGGGGACAGGTTTAAAATACACGAATTCCTGTTCGTTCCTAATTGTGATTGTAATTTACTGGGAAGGGATTTGACGGCTAAAGTAAGAATGCAAATTAGTATTGTAAAAAATGACACAGAGTCCAACACTGTGATATCTTTATGTAAAATGTCTGAGAAGGCTTATGCTGAAATAAATCTGGAAGTGTGGACAGCCCCAGGAAAATACAGAAAACTAGACATAGAGTCTCTCCAAATTACATTAAAACAACCAGAACAAGTGGTGTCTAAAAAGCAATACCCTCTTTCAAGGAAAGGAAAGAAGGGGTTACAGCCTGTCATTGAGCCCCTGTTAAAGGAGGGTCTTTTGTCGCTGTGTCCCTTAAGCCTGGCAGGCGCGCAGGCTAGCTCAGTTCTGCACTGCGACAGCGTGGATCAGTCGGGGTTACAGGCAGGGCGAGTAACCTCCTCCCGGTGGGGTTTTGGTTCCCCACACCAGTGAGTGGATCTAATGGAGTTGCGACTGCGGCAGCGGAAAAAGGGTCGACTCTCTTTAGGCAGGGTAGGAGGTAGTTTATTAAGGGGAGTCCGGCAAGGAGCTCCGCCTCAGACCACTGCTGTCCAGAGAGAGCATAGATCAAAGCCTTGCATCCACTTATAAATGGGCAAGGATCCAGGGGTGGTGACAACGGGTCAGCCAACCAGGGAACACGGGGGTGTAACATGGGGTGTCAACTTCTGAACCATTAACAAATCACAAGAGGGGAGGAGGGGATTCCCCAGGCACCAGCCTATCACTCAACGCCTCTCCTGGATCTTTCCAGAATCCAGGGAAGGGTCTCGAAGTGACAGACAGGGCGACCAAGAGGAGAGAGGGGGGATTGACAGGGACAGGTGCAGGGGAGGAATGATTGGCATAAAACGTCTGGTTATATAACTAACTCATAAGGGGGAAAACCATTACAGAACACAGGGGGGTACAGTGGACTGAACCATTACAAAAATAACTTTAAAATCTTACAAAAATAATAACTTAATAAAACAACTCTCACACCACTACAGTCTTTTGGAGCCATGTATGTCTCCCTATAACACCCCTAACATGCCACTTACGAAACCAGATGGAACCTACAAAATGGTGCAGGATTTAAGAATAATAAAATGAAATTGTCAAATCAAGGCATCCCACAGTTCTGGATCCCTATACAATCCTGAATCAGATCCCTTCTTCACACCAGTATTATTCAGTACTGGACTTAAAGGATGCTTCTGGAGGTGGCCGATTACAGAAGATAGTAAACAGTATTTTGCCTTTGAGTAAGAACAAAAGGAAAAAAATGTGTTTATTGATGAGTCTTCAAGAGTAATAGAAGGGAAATGATTTACAGGATACTCTATCGTGAATAAAAAGCAATTAAATGTAGTGGGGAGGTTACCATCCACCTGGTCAGCTCAGACAGCAGAGCTGTATGCGCTTGTGAGAGCCTGTGAATTATACCAGGATAAGACAGTGAATGTTTTTACTGACTCTAAATATGCATATGGGGTGGTACAGGCATTCGGGAAACTATGGGAAGAAAGAGGTTTATTAACCTGCAGGGGAAAGAAGTTAGTTCATGAGAAATTAATCTCTGGCCTATTAGAGGTGGTGAATTTACCAAAAAAGGTAGCAATAATACACATTAAAGGGCACCAAACAGGGTACTCAGAGGAGGCAATAGGAAACCGACTGGCTGATGAAGAAGCTCGAAAAGCTGCACTGTTGGCTGAAATCTCTAAGATCCTCCCCTTGCTCCCAGTAACTGCATCACTGACAGAGAAACTGTCTTTTCCACCAGAGGAGCTTGAGATAATTAAAAAGAGTGGGGCAGAGGAAAAACGGGGTAATTGGTTTACAAGGGATAGTAAACAGTGGGTACCAAAGGCTCAAGCCTTACAGTTATTAAAACAACTCCATGAAGGGAGCCATTGGAGCTCTCGAGGACTGGCAGAAGCTTTCCTCAGAATGTATGCTGCTATGGGTCTTTTTACTCTAGCAAAGCGAGCTATCGAAGGTTGTTTAATTTGTGCTAAAACCAGTAACAGTTACAAAGAAACTTGCCAGGGGACAGAGGCCTTGGGCTATACGTCCCTTCCAGAGATGCCAAGTAGATTTTACTAAAATGCCACGAGTGACAAGGTTTTAATATTTTCTAGTAATAGTATGTCAGTTAACAGGGTGGCCAGAAGTATTTCCAGCTGTTTCAGCAACTACAGAATAAATTAAAGTATTTTTGGAACAAATAATTCCAAGATATATAATTGTAGAAGCAATAGACTCAGATAGGGGATCTCATTTTACAAGAAAACTTCTTCAAGGAGTTATGACTGCTCTAAGGATAAGATGGAATCTCCACACCCCCTGGCATCCCCAGAGTTCGGGCCGGGTGGAGAGGATAAATAGAGAAATAAAGAAACACCTTTTGAAGCTAGTAATAGAAACTAAGATGCCATGGGTATGGCTCTTGCCACTAGCTTTAGCAAGGATAAGGCCTAGACCCAGGGGAGATATTCAGTTATCTCCCTTTGATCTGATGTTTGGAATTCCTTACCCTTACAATTCCCAGCCTAGTGGGGGGGGGGTACAGATAAGTGATGTATATTTAAAACAATATGTGGCCAGGATACTGTCTCTTGTGAAATCTCTTCGACAGGAAGCTCAGCTGGCACAGACCCTGCCTTTGGACTCTGCTGTTCACAACATCCCACCAGGAAATTAAACCCTAGTTAAGGAATCAAAAGACGCACCACTAGTGGCTAAGTGGCATGGACCTTTCCAAGTGTTGCTGACCACAGAAACAGCCGTCAATACAGCAGAACACGGGTGGACCCACCACACTCGGGTCAAGATCTCTGAGGCCCCAGAAATTTGGACATCTCAGCTGTAAGAGGACGGGAAGCCACGACTGACACTCCGCAGGAGTGGACTGGAGCAGTAGCCAGTGCATCGACATCGGGGGAAGCCTCGTGTGCCTACCCACAGACTGCTTGCTGAAATGGTTTGTGTGGGCATCCCTCCTCTCAGAACTCCAGTCACTGAGGGCCAATCCTCGCTGTCATTGTTTTCTTTATGTTAAGCTGTTTCTGTGCCTCTGCTCGCCACAGGTGGTGTGGAGGACAACGTGAAAGTGAAAATTAAGTTAGAAGATTAGATTACACCATTAGAATGTTTCTCTTAAAAATCTTACCTTTATATTGTCAGTTAAGGCCAAAAGTGGGAAAATAATTTTTTTAACCTTAGAGGAAAAAGTAGCAAAAACCTTTAACCTTAGCAATTGTTAGGTCTGCGGAGGGTCAGGGGGACCTAAAGACTGGCCATGGGTGGACAGCCCAGTCGAACCCCAATAGTGGGTTAGCACCCTAAGTGAGGTCCATAATGGAACAAGATTTTAAGATGAAGAAGTCCATGGCGGCTTCATTCTTCCAAAAGAGGCATTTATTGTCTAAATAAAACAGGAAGCATATATGTGGGAAAAAGTGATTGTGACTGGACTTTATCTTTGGGTTTGGATTGTTGGACCCCCAACTGCCCTCCTTATGGTTGTTCCAGATATCAAGGCAGATAGAATCAAACACATGTTAAGTTCACTAATAGTAGCTAGGTAAGGTGTTCCTTCCATAATTACCAAAAAATATTTTGAAGGCTATAAAGCAGTGGGGAAGGATAAGGTTTTTTTGACCCTTTATTTTTAAGCTACCCCCAAGATAATTCCACTAGTAGGACACATGTTGTCTGTGACTATCAGTAGAAATAGCAACACCGGAATAGAACTCAGACCCTTTTTAATAGGTTCTCGTTCAGATCCAACAAAACAGATCTGGGATGTAACTGCAAGTAGAAACCTTATGTGAGAGCTTAAAAACGCAATATTCCAACATCAGATAGTATTAGATTGTTTATTAGCAGAAGAAGGAGGAGTGTGTGGCAAATTAAATGACTCAAACTGCTGTTTGCAAATGGACGAAAATAGAAAACTAGTAAAACAAATAACAAAAGGAATAAAAAAAGTTAGCTCATGGGCCAGTCCAAACATAAATGAGATTGAATGGGACATGTTTTCAGTTACCCGGTGAACTATGAGTTAAACAAATATTTTTCTTTCCTCTTATGTGTGGTAGCAACTCTTATCTTTTTACCATGCATGATCCCTTGCTTAGTACAACTTATTCAAAACGTGATCAAAGGGATGCAGGTAGTAGCCATGCCTACTGATCCAGAGATGGCTACAAAAGGACAGAAATTAATGTCACTGCAAATAATTGCAAAACCAAAAAAAAAGACCCAAGAACAAAAAATTAAGTCAATGATAACTAAAGTTTGTAAAGACAATTATTAAAAATAAAAGAGGAGAGATTGAGAGGAATGACAAGATTTGTCTTTACAAACAAGCCCTGGGTCTGCTGGTAGAGAAAACTAGCACTGAGAGATAAGAGAAACAATGGGAAGGATTCTATTGATTGATGAATGGAAAAGAAGATACTTGCCTTTACAAACAAACTGTAGGTTTGTTTGTAAATGAAACTGAATATTGAAAGATGAAAGCAACAATGGGGAAAACCCATAAATCCCATAAAAATTAAAAATTAAGGGGGTTATACATTAAAAGGGGAATCTTAGGCATTTTGGGAAGTCTGTACCTCTCAAGTACCTTTTCCAATGGGGAAAGAGAGAGGGACATGCGGCCGGGAAATTAGGGTAAAAAGGAGGCTGCGTCCTCCGAAAAACTGAGAGACCCCAGGGGAAATGCCCCATGGCCTCTCCCTTTATTCGAATAAAGTAAGAGGACTCCTCTGTCTCCGTTTTTGGACATAAACCTCTGGTGTTTGTGAATTAATTTCCTAACAGTACCTAACATGAAACGATAAGCCCTACTGGTTGTTAAAGCCCGACAGAGACTTCTCTTGCAGAAGTGAAATTTTCCATTGTTTTCCTGCCTCTTATCACCTTTTATTTGAATTGGATATTTCAGGAATCTGAGGCTATTCAAATGGTCTTTGCTGAATTCAGTATACAAATCTCAATACAACCTCCAAAACATAAGCTTTTAACCCTTTTATTTCAATTAATAGAAATATCAAAGAGAAGTGAGGTTCCACTTCAAGCCTTAACAGTATTCACAGATGGTTCTGATCACTCATAAATTAGTAAGTAACAATATGGAGAGACTCCTTTTCTAGTGCCTAAAGATCAGATGTACTGACTTATTAAAGAAATATGGGTATTGATCTAGTATCAATACCCAACTGTGACGGACAAAAACTCTCTAACAGTTTAAAGTTAGAAAGTGTATGTTTATTACGGCCGGGCAGCAAGGCGGGATATTTCCCTAATTCGCACTGGGAAATTCACAGGTAATTACAAAGCCTTTTATTTACAAAAGTGTTGAATACCAAAATAGAAATGCATATTCATACATCCATCACCTCCCATTTCTGGCTTCGTATGCTAATTGGCAAAAAGGCTATTAAGCATGCATACTTTGTTTCCTAAAATGAGTCGGGGGTCTCTTCTGGGGAGGGGTCACCCAAAATGAGGAAGTAAGATGAGTCTTCCTCGTCCTGACCTTTCTACCTTTTCAATGCATTCGTGACAAATGAATCCTTGGTAGAACTTGTAGTTTCTTGTGTTCAATGGGTTCTTTAAGCAGGAAGTCTGCAACTATCTTATGTCCTATTTTCCACATTTTGTTTTTCATTACAAGCACAGCTACATAAACATAAAGCTGACAAGCAATGAGTTACTAAATCCAGGATAGCTTATCTAAGATCCGGCTTCTGTTAACTGCGAACAAAGCTTACCTATCTACTTCAGCTAATTCAGCAACTTATTATCTTAACTTTCCTAAAATCCCGAATTCTTCAAATTTAATGTCTCAGTACCCACATTGGAAGGATCCCCCACAATTGTTGAACTTGTTACTGTTGTCAGAGCTTTTCAAAATTTTTCTGTTCCTTTTAATCTAGTAACAGAATCAGCTTATTTTGCAGGAATCGTGATGAGAGCTGAAGCATCAGCCCTGAAAGAGGGTGTAAGCAAACTGCTGAATAAACTCCTAAGAGGTTGGGGACTCAATGGGTAGATTAGAAATTTAGGCATTATATTATGTATTGTTATAACTATTCCTTATATTTTACAGTGTGTAAAAATTAATTAAAAATAACAGAAATGGGGGAAATGTGGACATGGGACAGACGGTACTGTGTATTTAATTAGCCTAGCCAGTTTGATAACCAAGATACCTTGGCAAGAACAAACAGAAGATTATATGAAGATTGGATTAAGTCTGGTGATGGGAAAAGAAGATTGAATCAACTTCTGCAAGCAATATATGTTGTAAAATGTATGAGTTTTGGCTGTGTGATATTTAACCTAATCACTGTAGTAAAAAATTACTAGCCTTCCTGGAGTAGTATATGTGATATATGTCCTAAAGTTAATTCGTGTTAAATGGTATAAAATGTAATTCACTCTCTGTAAATATAAGTTTTATTTCTAATCAAGTATACACCGGGTTAACTGAGACTAAAATCTGCACGGAGAGGGGTACAAGGAATTTCCTTTGCCAGAGATTGCACGGGAGGGACATGAGAAACTATGCTAAGAATTACACAAAAAGGGACACGAGGAAACCTCTGCCAGGAATTGTTAAAAAGAGAAGAAAGACGACGGAAAAGGGAGATGGAGAACCCGGAGAACCGAATGATTACATCAGATCGATATCTCATCCATCCCCTCCCGGCATTAACATCTCTACACAGCACCTGGACACAGCCATCAAGGACATTGTTTTCCAGAGCAAATCCATTCAACCACACCAGAACCTGAACATGAATATCTAATGAAGCTGCCTCGGAAGAGGGAATCTCGGAGTCCCGATTTTCTCTCAGTGAATCAGTGTATAAAAAGAGAGAGCTTCAGACCAGAAATGTGAACTTGGGGGGTGACATACTGACAGAGTGTGTTACCGCGTTCACCCAGTGCCGAAACCCCAGGGTTCGACCCTGTCCTTTTAATTGTGGCTATCGGAGACTGTTATTTTGTCTCACAATAAAATTCTAAATTTTGATTTATTGAATTTGGTCTATCGTATTTATTACAGTATATAAGTATTTGGAAATCTCAGTAAAAATGAATTCTGATCACCAAATCAGTCTTCCTGTTTCTCTCTCAATCGTCCATAAATATATATATTTCTTACGCTATAGCATGATATTAAAGACTGCTTTTTTTTCATATAACATCTAAACTGGAGAATGAAGACACACACCCCTCCCTCCCACATTCCTGAATTATCTTATCCAGATGAAGATGGCGTGACCAGAGCTCCAGGGGAGGAATTTATTGATCCTCTACTATCAGGGAGTGGGACATAGGAAGATCAAGTGCCGCAGCAAAGAGATTTATCTGCAAGGAGTAATAAAATGTTGAATTGTTGAAATAGGGGGCTGGTTGGGGGGGTTGAAACTAGGAGAGCATCTGAGGAATGTTTGAATAATGCATTAGGGTCTTTTGAATATGTAACATGTTAGTCCTTTTAAAGAAATGTTCTGAAATGGTCAGGTGTGCTTCTGGTGGTACGCCAGGCACCTTTTGCTTTATTTCTGTTTCCTATTTGTCTTAATTTTTTATTAAACCTTTTTTAAAAAAAATTACCAAGAAAGTGAACCTCGTTTTTCACATACTGCATCACATGCTATCTCTTTTGAATTTGTCAAGTTTACTTTCAGTTGTATTTGTCTTCTGCTCAGTCAGTAGTTAGCTCGTCTGGTGCTCGCTACTATTTAATCAGCATATGCCATCCAAGTTGTTAATGCAAATACCAAGTAATCTCAAATCAGAGAAGAACTGCAGAGAATCCCTCTCAATACATCCCTGCAGTGTGATTTTTTAATAATTACTCTGAGTAGGGTTTTCCAAACAGTTTTTATCACCTCACTTTTAAATTTATGTCAGACCACATTTCCCTACTATCTTAGATAAAGTCATTAGAGTCACTTAAAATAAAGCTGGGCTCACTACTTCTCCTCTGCTCAAGTAGCTTGTTAACTTGGCGCAGATTAACAAAATGTGATCTTTCTTTTAGACACTCACTGATAAGTTTCCCTTTTCCATTATTTTTCCAGTTTAAACTATTGGCCCTGAGTTCTGAGCAGGCAGAAGGAAGCAGAGACAAGCTGAGCCTTCAGAGGTTACAGCAACCCCTTTGTCTCTAATACTGGGAAGTAATTTACCATATGAGGTGTCTGACTTAGGCACAAGGACAACTACAGTTGTGCTTGTGCTGCAATCCCTTACACAAGGCAGAGTAAGCAGAGTGTTATAAATGAGATAGACCAAATTTTTAGAAATCAAAATTTAGACTTTTATTGAGAGACAAAATAACAGTCTCAGACAGCCACAATTAAAAGGACAGTGTCGAGCCCGGGATTTCGGCACTGGGTGAACGAGATGACACACTCTGTCAGTATGTCACCTCCCCAAGTTCACATTTTGGGACTGAAGCAGTCTCCTTTTATACACTGGATTGCAGAGAAGAGACGAGGCTTCTATGTCGTCTTTGTTCGCAGCTGCTTCATTGATTATTCATGTTCGGGTCTAGGAGTCTTGAATAGTTTTTCCGGGGTTAACAATGACCTTAATGGTTGAGCCCAGGTGTGTCGCAGATATGGTAATGTCCAGAAGAGTCCGATGAGATATGAGGAGATATGATAATGTCCGGAGGAAGCAGGTGAGATACATCTCTGATGTAATCAGTGGTTCTTGAGTAGCTTATCTGTTCCTCCCGGGGCTTTTGTGTTCCTTTCAGGGTTTCCTGGCAGAGGCATGTTACTGAAATTCCTCTCTCGTCCTTGTGTCCCTAGTCAGGGGTTTTTGCTGCCAGCAGAAATATTTGTACATTCTCTGTATGGCTTTTACAGGATATAAACTTACATGAATTAACCTTAAAATATCTCACAGTCTTTATTTGAACATGTGCAACTTATACTTTATATGGGTGTATTAAAATACAGACATATTCCACACGAATTAATCTTAGACATTTATCACACAGAGCTTGTCTAAATGAGGGCCTGACAGCCCTCAAAGCATTCACTGCTCTGCTCTGACATCACACTACACAAGGGCAATGAAAGTCTTTTCCTCCTGAGCCTATGGGTCTCCCTTCCACTGCAAGAAGTGTCCAGCCGTTCCAGTGAGAAATCACATCCATGAAACAGAGAAGGCTATTCCACAATATGCTGCACTTTCCTCAAAGATCTCAGGTGACTGGATTAAACCACAAAAAAAAAAAAAAAAAAAAAAAAAAAAAAAAAAAAAAAAAAAATCCAGCAAAGTAAACATGCATCCAGTAATAATTTCCATGGCATCAGAAGCCATGTGATGAAACTACTCCCAACATCAACTTTGGTAATAGAAGTCTTGAATAGCCTTTTCAAGAAACCTTTGCAAAGATGGCTGTGGATCATAGCATCAATAATTACACTCTGGAGTTGTCCTGTGCAGGGCCAGGAGCTGGACTCAATGATGCTTGTGAGTCCCTTCCAACTCAGGATATTCTATGATTCTCTGACTTCATCAACAAGACATTTGGCAACTCTTAATTGAACATGATGCTCAACAATTTTTTCCCAACACCTAAGTCTGTACAGACAGGATATGATTGTTCTCAGGTCCCAGTAATTACCTACTGTGCTCATTAAATCAACTCCTTATTTAAGGTGATAACATAATTATAAAATCTTCATCAATAGGGCAATAGTGCCCTTTCTCCTATGGATTTTTCCCAGCATATTTCTTGATTCTTTAAAATTGCTGACAGGTATCACTGTGTTGGGGGTTAGATTTGTTTCTTTTTTACTTATAGAATTTTTCCCCCATAAATTGCTAGGAGACTAAGTACTGAGTACTTGTGGGTGCTTGACCAAAACAAAGAGGTGGCCAAAAGTCGAGAGAGGAGTGTAGCATTGGGCTACACTTCTTTTGTCTCTGGGAGTTTCCCTCGGAGGGGGAAGATAGAGTGAGTTTTGGGGGCAGCTATGCCCTCTCTTGCTCGGAAGGAGGACGGCCAAGAATTCACTGCCACCACCAAGTCCGGTCCTAGGAAATCTACCAACATCTGCTCGTGTGCCCAGGAATTCTGAGCTCGCCTCCTCCTGCCCTGCTGGAGCTGGGCTGGCCCTGTCCCACCCTCACCACTTCTTCCTGCTCTAGGTCTTTTTGCTACACTGTAGCCCCGCACCCCCCTGCCCTGCTGGGACATTCCGCCGTTCCAGCTACCACTGCGGAGCTTCTGATGTATCACATCCATCAGTGCGGGATTTTCCACCATTCCAGCTTGAAGTCCTGCAGGGGCGCCAAGATCAGACTGACCCACAAAGCCCCTCGAGGTTCCTGGTTCTGTTTTGTTGTTAATGCTGTAGTTGCTGTTTTGTTTGCCTTGTGTAATGGTTTTAATTTTGACAAATTGGGCGGAAACACCAATTAATGTAGTGGTTTCACGTTCACTAAATTCTGGTCTTAGTACTCACTCTTTTTTTTTGTAGGAGAAAAACAAAGCAGGCTCAACATTAAAAATGAACAAATAGTTTTATTAACACACACTAAAAGAATAGAAAAAAAAAAAAGTTGGGGAAAAAAACTAAAACAAACAGAAAAACTCCAAAAACACTCTTCCCTCCCCTTACAAACTGTTAGCTTTCCTACAAAACAACATAAGGAGACAAAACTTGTAATTTTCAGTCAGTTTCACCATCTTGTTATAAATGAAAAACGCTCTAATTTATTAATTGAAGGAAATTTATTTAAAAAAGGTCAAAATAGAATTTTAGAGAGCAACAATGTTAGGAAAATTAATCCACGAACACCAGAGGTTTATGTCCAAAAAGGAGACAGAGGAGTCCTTTTACTTTATTCCAATAAAGGGAGATGCCATGGGGCATTTCCCCCTGGGGTCTCTCAGTTTTTCAGAGGACGCAGCCTCCTTTTTATCCTAATTTCCCGGCCGCATTTCCCTCTCTCTTTCCCCATTGGATAAGGTACTTGAGAGGTACAGACTTCCCGAAAGGCCTAAGACTTAAGATTCCTTTTTTAATGTATAACCCCCTTAATTTTTAATTTTTATGGGATTTATGGGTTTTTCCCCATTGTTGCTTTCATCTTTCAATATTCAATTTCATTTACAAACAAACTTATGGTTTGTTTGTAAAGGCAAGTATCTTCTTTTCCATTCATCAATCAGTAGAATCCTTCCCATTGTTTCTCTTATCTCTCAGTGCTAGTTTTATCTACCAGCAGACCCAGGGCTTGTTTGTAAAGACAAATCTCATTCCTCTCAACAACAACAACAAAAAAAACCACTATCAAAAAAGAAAAAAAGGTCAGTGCCGAGCCCAGGTGTCGGCGCTGGGTGAGACACAGGTTTGACTGGTGCAGCACAGGGTCTCCTGTGCTCCACCCCGACTGTCCTGTCTGAGCGATTTTTATAAGTTTTTTCGCCCGAGGCCGAGTCCCTTTTCTTCTGTTTCGGACTACACATATTCATGAGGAGTTCTTTCTCTGTGGAAAGTTGAACAAAACATGTCTGGAGAATGATGAGCACCCATGATCGTGTTCCCAGAATCCGGCATTGAGATGTATCTCTCTGATGGCCCTGGTTAACTCAATCTCCGGATATTTATCACATATTCATCGCCCGGGCATTCCTCGGATCACTTTGATGGAGGATCCATCTCTGAGCTGGCCACACTTATTTTACTGTAAATGAAGTCCTCCCTCCTTTGTCCAGGTGGTTTTGACATTATGTTGCAGTCTCTGGCTTGTGAGTTTTAAAACTTATAAGAGTATATTTTAACAGTACATAAAAATATATATGACAATTTTATTTGCACGAATTATCATATACACATATAACAATCTGACAATAGTCTTTCATCAATTCTTTAGAAGAGTCTCTCTTAGAGTCATGGATCCCAATGACAACCTAGAACAGTTCTCTTGTGGGTTTTTTAACTGTCACAAAAACAGCCGCTTTGGGAAACCTGCTTTCGTGACCCCTCCCATTAGCAGTTTCCCAAGCTGCTCATGGGTCATGGGTCTTAGACTCCTGCATACTGGGGTGTCAGCTTTTAAAGATGAATAACTCCAAAAGCAAAGGATTCTTCATCTCAAGGAACAGAGATATCTTCTCACTTCTTCACTGGCGCAGAGGGCTTCCCATCTCTATCTCTGTTACTTCTCCTCTCTATCTCTGTTCAAGCATCTTATGGGATTAATATCACTTAGTCCATCACAAACACCTTTGCTCAAATCCATGCACAAACAATCATCTCCCCAAATGCATATCTTTCCCATGATTTAAAGGGATAATCTACATATCAAGTTCATTTTTGTTATGGATGACAAATAGCCAATTTAATATAAAGTAATTTTATTCCGCCATTTTAAAAACAATCTGAGACAGCCACAATAAAACAGACAACCTCAATCCCGGGTTATCGAAGTTGGGTGAATGCAGGAACGGCCACAACTGAACCTATCCTCCCCATTCATTATCTCTTAGGTCTGGCCAGTCCTTTTCTGTTGTTAATTTGGACTTCGCCCTGCAATTGTCTGGAATCTCTACAATTGCAAATTAGTCTCGGCAGCCAGAAGTGTCCCCACAGTTTTTGGAAACCCCGGCTTGTAACACAATTTTTAGATTATAACATATAACACACTTGAAACACGAATTTATTTCAACACATATATTACAGTCCCTCCCCTTATTCATAAACACATTAAGTTTGTGTTTTTGGCGGTTTTTTTAATATTCTTAACAAACTCTTCCAATTTCTATATTCTACTAAAACTACCAATAGCACTTTTTTATACCTTAGAGTGGTGACAATTTATTTTTCAGTCATCCTCAAACTTGCTATAGTTATCCCATTCTTCCTGTGATATCTCACAGTATTTCTGGTAGACAATATTTTCCTCCTTTATTCTTTCCTCAAATTTCTCTAAAGCTTCTGCCGCTTTATTAGACTCCTTCCTTCCCTCTAATTTCATTATCCGGGATACCTTAGAGATTTGACCAGTTTTTTCAACCGCAAGTTCTGGGTCAGTGGGCAGGGCAGCAATCTGCATGCCCTGCACCACAGAGTGAATCAATCAAATGAGACAAGGTATCAAGCAAGGCAGAAATATTATTCCAGAGATGGAACATAATATAAAGAATGCCACCTTTTTCCACCAGGCTCCTTGTCCAAACAACTGATCCCACCAAGAGGCCTGGAGGATAGAATTCCATTTTTGGACAGGTACATGGGCCACCTTTTTAATTTCAGCTGCTAGGCCCCTAATAGTCTCCCCATAGTCATCTATTTCTATACAACACACAGATTCATTGAACTTACCACAAACTCCTCCTTCCTCTGCCAACAGGTAATCTAAGGCTATTTGGTTCTGATATACAAAAGCCCTCATTTGGGAGTGTTGTCTAGCCAGCAATTCTAGGGCATCTGAGGTATGATTTGAAACAATTTCCACCACAGCTTGAAGTCCTATTAGTCTATTCAATAAACAGATAGGAGTTCTATAACCCCAGCTTCCATCATTGGCCCAGGTTGCAGGGCCATAATATTCTATAATTCTTTCTGCAGGCCATTCTTCCTCTCCCCATCTCTGGCTTCCACCTGCCATAGGAAGCTCTTTCTTTAATTCCCTTTTCTGTCTATTCAATGTTTCATACAAAGGGGCACCCAATAAATTGCTCTCTGACCTTGGTAATGTGAAGAAGAGAGGCCGAATCATTCCCAGTGTACAGGATCCTTTCCACTTTTGGGGTAATTCACTATAGGCCTCCTTTCCACATATCCAATATATACCATCAGGTGCCTTCCACTTCGTATTTACCTTCTCTGGCTCCTTCCAATACTCCCGCAGACCTTCCAAGGACTGGTAAGGGTTAGCTCTGGAACCTTTATGCCAACATAATCCAATTGAGTCAAACCATTCATAGATTCCCTTTTTCCCTTGGCTCCAGTACCCAATTGGGGGCTCTGGTTGCCAAATCTTGGTTTTGTTATTTGAGTTTACAACTAGAGTGGATATACAGGGAGTATATCCCACTAACTCATTATATTCTTTGCCTTCTCTGCTAATACAGATGGTTCCAATTATCCTCTCATCCAATACCCATCCTGCAGGTCTTTGTATGGTTTTTGAAATGTGGGCATTGTCCCATTTTAAGAGTTGTTCCAGAGTCAAACTCTCACCTTTCTATGGCTATTTCTCAGCTGATTTGAGCCCTCCACAAATCCAGCAATTAGATAGACCCAATTCTGTGGCAATCTCCTGCATCAAATCTATAAATAGATTCTGATTGGGAGAGGGTAGACCCCAATCACTGTATTGTTTTTCTAATTGTTCGTAATGCTCACTCAGAGTTTTTAACCTTTCCTGTTCCACCCTTTTCCTTCTTGCCTCTGATTCTTGCGTTTTTAGTTCCTGAGTTATTAATTTCATTTTACCTTCTGGATCTAGCCCTTCCTCATTCCTTGAAAAACAGAAGGTCTTATCGAATTGCAGGCATATTCTATCATCATCATTCCTGAGGAGGTCAAGTATGATGGGTTCGTTGCCTAGTGATGATTTTCTTCCATGTCTCAAGTTCTTTCTTACCCAATATGTCTTCCCACCCATAATACACATTTCCAATTGACTCTTATCATAACACTTGTTAACCTGATAGTAAGCTACAAAAGTAGATTTCATCTTTCCTCCTATCCACACAGTTCGATTACACTGGTTACATGTGGGAATGGTCAGCATCCATCCAGGCTCTCGTTTGTATATTGCATGGATGGATGTTTACCTCCCCTTTAGATACAGGTTTAGACTGCCCGTTCTTAGGTATTGCTTTCAGGTTGTGGCATATCACCCCCTCTTCTAATTCACACATTTTGTATTGAGTGCCATTGAAGGTACTATACCCATTCTTTTTACCCTGCTGACAGTCATACTGGGCTTGGTATGTCATAATTTTTGTAGCAACTTGCCCCTTCAAAGCTGTCTGCAGACATTGCTCACATTCACTCGTGGGGTTCTGCCTCGATGGATCCTCGGGATACAACCTGCCCACCTGGCACATGGCTAGGCTCAGGACCATCAGGATTCCCCACCAGTGTACTCCTCTGCCTTTGCCTCTGCCCACTGGGTAGCAGCCAGCGGTGAGGTAAACCATCTTCTCAGCAGCAGGAGTATTCTTCAGGGGTTACAGTGTTGGTCCGAACCGCAAACCTCCTCTTAAAAATGCCCCACCTTGATAACTTGACAGTGCCAGCCCTGCAGGGTACCTTATTAGTCCTTCGGCACTCGATTGCAAGGACCTCGGCCTTTGCATCCAATTTTCTCCTTACACCCTTTTTTGTATATCAGGTACCACTCTGGAGAATCTAACTCCAGCAAACCCACACGAGTAGCAAGCACTAAGAGATGGATAGTGTCCTAGGGTAACTTTATGATGCTTGTATCCCCAATCGTCTGTTCTGTTTGGACTCTGTATATTGAGTCCTGTGCCTTTAAGACTGGTTCTAAGAGCAAGGAGAAGCGCGGAGTTTGTTTTGAGAAAACTGCCTGACTCCTCCACATTCTTCTCCGGACGGTGTTCAGCGGAGGCTTAGAGAGACTGCAAGACAGAGATCTTTTTGCATTTAGTTAGTTTCAGCTAGCTAGAGCAGAGAAGTTCCCTGGACTGTTTTTTTTTTTTTCTTTCTTTTTTTCTTAGAACTGTTTAAACCTGCTCTGGACTAAAAACCCAGGGGAGCACTGGGGGCTGCACCTGCGGCCCACCGGGGCCTGGAGCTCAGCATTTTCCAGCAGCGCCGGAGGGACTGGGACTGAGGAGAGACTGAGAGAGAGCCGAGCTACAGCCACGGCAAGGACTGTCCCAATTTGCCATCTCGCTTCAGAACGAGAGGTTTTATTGTTTCATATTATTCATTCTTTATACTTGTATGCACTTTGTTTGTTTAGTAAAATAGTTTTTTCCACTTTTCTCCACAAAGGTTTTTTTTTTTTCGGACTGGTTGGAGGGAGGGGCCACTTGGGTTTGCTTCCCAGAAGGATCCTATACAGGGGTTTTCCCCCAAATTTGTCTCCAAACCAGGACATACCCTTAATTGGCGCCCAACGTGGGGCAAAAGAGAGTGGAAAAAACTTGTATTACTATTAACTGCATTTTTTTGTTGTTGTTGTTGTTGTCCTTTGGGTAAGGATTAAACAGACAGTGGCCATGTTGCTTCTTGAAGTCCTAACGTCTCTTAGAATAAAGTCTTTTCTGCATTTCTGTTCCCTAGGCTTTTTTGAGGTCTTAATACCTTTCTGGTCCCTAGGTTTGTTTTCCTACCCAGAAATAGCTCCAATATTGTCCTTAACATACAGCTTTTACACTAAGAATGCACAAATTAGAATAGTTATTTTGCTGAGTTCGGTGATTATAGCTTACAAGAAGCTTATAAAGATACTGGAGTTTGTTCTAGGTATGTTCAGTTTATAGTTTTTTCGTCCTACCCTGCGTCCTAGTTCCAGCAGCATGTTTTGGGGATTTATCAATAACTGCACCCAGTTTGTTAGAGGAGGAGTAGGGGATGAGGCTCTTCAGCCTCTTTTTTCCTTCTTCTCTTTTAAGTCAGTTACATCACTTTTGGAGAATGTTCAGGGTCTCCTGAATGTTAAAGACCCCACCTCCCTGGTATTTCACCTAGTGACTTTCCTCTATATGGCTTATAGCTTTTCTAGAATGAGTCACACACTGCTAAACACTGTAGGGCAGCAGATAGAGGCAAGGGAGCAGGGAGATAAATCAGTCACTCAGGCTGCAGCCAACCCCACAGCTATTCAGGCTGCAGCTAAACCAGACAGTGAGGCTAAGACACTGGCAGTTGCTGCAGTAAAGAAGGGAAAGAAGCACACGGACAAAACCGATCAACCAGTAGATGATGATTCAAGTGAAGGATCCTCAGTGCCTCCTGACACCCAGTCGGAAGTCAAACCACCTGACACACAATCAGAAGCTGAAGCAACTGATGATACACAGTCAGAAGCTAAACCAACTAATACAAAATCGGAAGCCCAACCAACTGGTACAAGATCGGGAGTCCAACCAACTGCTACAAGATCAGGAGCCCGACCAACTGCTACAAGATCAGGAGATACTATTGAGTCCTTTTCCCTGAAGGACCTTCGTGGCCTAAGAAAGGATTATACTCGACGACCTGATGAATCTATAATTAGTTAGTTAGTCCGTCTTTGGGATGCTGCAGGCGAAGCTACAATACTAGATGGCACTGAAGCGAGACATCTTGGATCCCTATCACATGATCCAGTTATTGACCAAGAAATGATGAGGGAGGCTAGTCCTTGCAGTCTCTGGGAACGGGTCTTGAGAAGCGTGGCACAAAGATATCTGTGTGCCGACGATCTCTATCTGCAGCAAACTCAGTGGAAAACCATTGAACAAGGGATTCAGCGCTTGAGAGAAATGGCAGTGGCAGAAATTGTCTTCTCAGATGACCTAAACACTAAGAACCCCGACCTGGTACCATGTACACCTGTAATGTGGCGAAAACTTGTACGACTTGGGCCACAAGAATACTCCTCTGCTTTAGCAATAATGAAGCGGGATGAGACAGAGGAGACTGTGCTTGATATGGCGAAGAAGCTCCGAACATATGCAAATGCCGTGCATGGTCCAACACATGCAAGAATCGCAGCTTTGGAAACACAGGTGCGGGGATTAGCAGACAAGATGGAGGAGAATCACAAAGAACTCAAGAAGAACATTCTCCAGATCTCTGCAGTACAAGTTAGGGGCTCTGGCACCACACGCAAACGTTCCCTAGATAGAGAAAGAAAAGGCATTCCACAAGCTAAGCTGTGGTCCTTCCTGCGTGATTGTGGAGAAAACATGAAAAGATGGGATAGAGAATCTACTGATGCTATGACACAACGGCTGCGTGAATTGTTGGATGGCAAGACTGTGAAAGGAAGTTCTAGCAAGAAGGAAGCAGCTCCGGTTACCCAGGAAAATAAGGGTAATCAGGCTTAGAGGGGCCCTGCCTCTAGCCAGGTAGAGGCTAGGGAAAACCGTGTTTTTTAGACTGTGTGAATTCGTTGGCCTAGCACATCAGAACCACAAAAATATGAGGCCTTAGTTGACACTGGTGCACAATGCACATTACTCCCATCAAGACATGTGGGAGAAGAATCTATTTCCATTGCTAAGGTGACAGGGGGCTCACAAGATTTTACTTTAGTGGAAGCTGATGTGAGCCTGACTGGAAATGAGTAGAAGAGACACCCTATTGTGACTGGCCCAGAGGCTCCGTGCATTTTGGGCATAGACTTCCTCCGGAATGGCTATTACAAAGACCCGAAGGGATTTAGGTGGGCATTCAGGATAGCAGCTGTAGAGACAGGAGATGTTAATCAGTTAAATACCTTGCCTGGACTATCAGAGAACCCATCTGCTGTAGGTCTTCTGAAGGTGGAAGAGCAACAAGTGCCAATTGCCACTTCAACAGTGCATCGCCGACAGTACAGAACAACTCGAGATGCTGTGATCCCCATCCACAAGATAATCCGTGAGCTAGAGACCCAAGGGGTGGTCAGCAAAACCCACTCACCCTTCAATAGCCCTATCTGGCCTGTGCGCAAGTCTGACGGAGAATGGAGATTGACCATAGACTACCGTGCCTTGAACGAAGTGACTCCACCATTAAGCGCTGCTGTGCCGGACATGCTAGAACTCCAGTATGAGCTGGAGTCCAAGGGAGCAAAATAGTACGCCACAATTAACATTGCTAACGCATTTTTCTCCATTCCTCTAGCTGCAGAATGCAGGCCTCAGTTTGCTTTCACCTAGAGAGGCGTGCAGTACACCTGGAACCGACTGCCCCAGGGGTGGAAACACAGCCCCACCATCTGCCATGGACTGATCCAGGCTGCACTGGAAAAGGGTGAGGCTCCGGAACATCTACAGTACATTGATGACATCATTGTGTGGGGGAACACGGCAATAGAAGTGTTTGAGAAAGGAGAGAAGATCATCCAGATTCTCCTGAAGGCTGGCTTTGCTATCAAGAAGAGCAAAGTTAAGGGACCTGCTCGAGAGATCCAGTTTCTAGGAATAAAGTGGCAAGATGGAAGGCGTCAGATTCCCACTGAAGTCATCAACAAAATCACAGCAATGTGTCCACCAACCAACAAAAAGGAAACACAAGCTTTCCTAGGCGCCATAAGTTTCTGGAAGATGCACATTCCTGAGTACAGCCAGATTGTGAACCCTCTCTACCTAGTCACCCGCAAGAAGAACGATTTCCACTGGGGCCCTGAACAGCAACAAGCCTTTGCCCAGATCAAACAGGAGATCGCTCATGCGGTAGCCCTTAGCCCAGTCAGGACGGGACCAGATGTGAAGAACGTGCTCTACTCAGCAGCCGGAAACAATGGCCTGTCCTGGAGCCTTTGGCAGAAAGTGCCTAGGGAGACTCGGGGCCAGCCACTGGGATTCTGGAGCCGAGGCTACAGAAGGTCCGAAGCCAACTACACTCCAACAGAGAAGGAAATCTTGGCCGCCTATGAAAGAATTCAAGCTGCCTCAGAAGTAGTAAGTACTGAAACACAACTCCTTCTAGCACCTCGACTACCAGTGCTGGGATGGATGTTTAAAGCAGAAGTACCCTCTACCCACCATGCCACCAATGCCACATGGAGCAAATGGATTGCCCTCATCACTCAGCGCGCCCGCATTAGAAACCCAAATCGCCCTGGGATTCTAGAAATAATTACAAACTGGCCGAAAAGTGAAAACTTTAGTCTCATGGATGAAGAGGAGCAGGAACAAGTGACACGTGCTGAAGAAGCTCCACCATACAACCAACTGCCAGCAGAAGAAACTTGCTACGCTCTTTTCACTGACGGTTCCTGCTGCATCGTAAGGATGAAACGAAAGTGGAAAGCAGCCGTATAGAGCCCCACACGACAAGTTACACAAGCCACTGAAGGAGAAAGTGAGTCAAGCCAACTTGCTGAACTCAAAGCTGTTCAACTAGCCCTAGACATTGCTGAAAGAGAGAAGTGGCCAAAGCTCTACCTCTACACTGATTCGTAAATAGTAGCTAATGCTCTGTAGGGATGGCTGGAGAAGTGGAAAAAGGCCAATTGGCAGCGCAGAGGAAAGCCAGTCTGGGCTGCAGATGAGTAGAAAGACATTGCCACTCGGGTAGAGAAGCTACCTGTCAAAGTCCATCATGTAGATGCCCATGTCCCCAAGAGTCAAGCTAATGAGGAGCACCAAAACAACGAGCAGGTAGATCAAGCTGCAAAGATAGAGGTGTCAAAGATAGACTTAGATTGGCAACACAAGGGAGAGTTGTTCCTAGCTCGATGGGCCCATGATGCCTCAGGTCACCAAAGCAGAGATGCCACCTACAAGTAGGCCCGAGACCGAGGGGTAGATCTAACCATAGACAGTATTTCTCAGGTTATCCATGACTGTGAGACGTGTGCTGCCATCAAACAGGCCAAGCAGGTGAAGCCCCTATAGTATGGTGGGCGATGGTCCAAATATAAGTATAGGGAGGCCTAGCAGATTGACTACATCACCCTTCCCCAAACCCGCCAAGGCAAGCGCTACGTGCTGACCATAGTGAAAGCCACAACTAGATAGCTAGAGACCTACCCTGTGCCTCACGCTACTGCCCGGAACACCATCCTAGGCCTTAAAAAGCAAGTTCTTTAGAGGCATAGTACCCCTGAGAGGATTGAGTCAAACAATGGAACTCATTTCAAGAACAGCCTCATCAACAACTGAGCTAGGAAACATGGCATTGAGTGGGTGTACCATATCCCCTATCATGCACCAGCTTCAAGGAAAGTAGAAAGATACAATAGACTGCTAAAAACCACCCTGAAAGCACTGGGTAGAGGATCATCCAAAAATTGGGAGCAGCATCTAGCAAAGGCCACCTGGTTAGTTAAAACCCGAGGTTCCACCAACCAAGCAGGCCCTGCCCAATCTGAGCCCCTACATACAGTAGATGGAGAGAAAGTCCCAGTAGTACATGTAAGAGGTTTGTTAGGAAAGACAGTTTGGATCAATCCTGCTTCAAGTACAGAAGATCCCATCTGTGGGATTGTCTTTGCTCAGGGGCCAAGCTGCACATGGTGGGTAATGCAGAAAGATGGAACCACACGATGTGTACCCCAGGGAAATTTGATTGTTGGGTGAGAACCGTGTGTAATTATCATTGTGTGCTGAATAGTACTGCCACTGTATGTAGTTGTATATTGCATATTGTTTTTATATAGATGTATGTGTGTGTAGAGCTAGAGTATATATAAGTTTTAGTAAATTGACAATATGAGGATAAGGGGTGGAATGTCCTAGGGTAACTTTATGATGCTTGTATCCCCAATCGTCTGTTCTGTTTAGACTCTGTATATTGAGTCCTGTGCCTTTAAGACTGGTTCTAAGAGCAAGGAGAAGCACGGAGTTTGTTTTGAGAAAACTGCCTGACTCCTCCACATTCTTCTCCGGACAGTGTTCAGCAGAGGCTTAGAGAGACTGCAAGACAGAGATCTTTTTGCTTTTAGTTAGTTTCAGCTAGCTAGGGCAGAGAAGTTCCCTAGACTGTTTTTTTTTTTCTTTCTTTTTTCTTAGAACTGTTTAAACCTGCTCTGGACTAAAAACCCAGGGGAGCACTGGGGGCTGCACCTGCGGCCCACCGGGGCCTAGAGCTCAGCATTTTCCAGCAGCGCCGGAGAGACTAGGACTGAGGAGAAACTGAAAGAGAGCCGAGCTCCACCCACGGCAAGGACTGTCCCAATTTGCCATCTCGCTTCAAAACGAGAAGTTTTATTGTTTCATATTATTCATTCTTTATACTTGTATGCACTTTGTTTGTTTAGTAAAATAGTTTTTTCCACTTTTCTCCACAAAGGTTTTTTTTTTTCAGACTAATTAGAAAGAGGGGCCACTTAAGTTTGCTTCCCAGAAAAATCCTATACAGAGGTTTTCCCCCAAATTTGTCTCCAAACCAAGACAATAGTCTCCTCCTCTTCTTTCTCCAGACACTTGGTACACAAGCCCTTAGGTCTGTACCACCCTCTACAGTGAGTCACCCAGATTTGTTTACAAAGAACACATTTGAAATAAATAAAGGAAAAACATTCACAATCCTGTTCCTGGCAACTTATCTGATCTCCCTCTGTCATTTATGGTGATGCTGTAACCTGATCTTTAAGTCTCCTGGAGACAAGGACACCTTCCCCTCCGGGGTGTTGTCTTGAGGCTCAATCTTCCTCACACGTGATGCGTGAGTCCAACCCTTTTCTGCTGTTCTGATAGCTGTATCTGTGGTGAGGAGGACAAGAAAAGGATGTTCCCAATGAGGTGTCAGCGGGACTTCCCTCCAGGTAGTTTTGATTAACACCGCGTCTCCAGGTTGTATTTTGTGTATAGCAAACCCTAAAGGGTTGCTCTGAGTTATCAGTCCATGCTTCCGAAAGTCCTGCAGGTTCTTATTTATAGCTATTAGGTAAGGTTGTATCTGGCCGTCCTCTATTCGGGGATGCCCCACCAGCATCCCGTGTTCATAAGGTATTCCATACAGCATCTCAAACGGTGACAGCCCAGTTTCAGAGTGAGGTATAGTCCTGATGTTTAGTAGCGCTAAAGGAAGACACTTTACCCAAGATATTTTTGTTTCCAACATTAATTTAGACAGTTGTGCTTTTAATGTTTGTTTCATTCTTTCTACCTGTCCTGAGCTTTGTGGGTGCCACGGGGTGTGATATTGCCATTGAATCCCTAAAGCCTCTGCTATCTGTTTGATGACTTTTGAGGTAAAATGAGTCCCCTGGTTTGAATCTATATGATCCACTATTCGATATCGGGGAACAATCTCTTCCAGTAAAATTTTTGATACTGTCTGAGCTGTAGCCCTTGCACTGGGGAAAGCCTCAACCCAGTGAGATTACTTATCGATTATTACCAATAAGAATTTATATCTTCCTACCTTTGGTAATTCAGTGAAATCCACTTGGATCCTTTCAAATGGGCGATAGGCTATTGGGTGCCCTCCCAAGGTCGTTTGTCTTGATCTGGCCCGATTAATCTTTTGGCAGATCATGCACCCTTGCACCTCTTGTTTTGCCAATTCATAAATTCCTTCACACGCAAAGAATTTTAAAAATTGATCTGCGAGAGCTTGCGCCCCCCAGTGAGTCTGCTGGTAAAGTCTCTTTAAGATTTTTCTAGCATAATCCTTAGGTAGTAGTTCCCTCCCATCAGGCAACTTCCACCTGCCTTCTTCTAATCTTCCTCCTATTTTCTCATACCCCTCAATTTCTCTTTGGGAAGGACATGGGGGATAGTCCTGAGTCTCATTTCCCCCAACCTCAGGTGTACTTACCATGAATAATGCTGCTCTTTTTGCCTCCTTGTCTGCCAGGTTATTCCCCCTAATTTGAAATTGCATTCCTACCTGGTGTCCCTTTACATACACAATGGAGATTTCTTTGGGCTCTCTAATAGCCTCCAAAATTTGTTTTATTATTTCCCCATGAACTAACCCTCATCCCCGAGTGTTAATTAAACCCTTTTCTTCCCAAATTTTCCCAAAGGTATGAGCTACCCCAAAAGCATACTTTGAATCTGTAAATATAGTACCCTTTTTTCCTTTTAGTCTTTTAAGTGCCCGCAATACTGCATATAATTCACAAGCCTGTGCTGACCAACTAGCATTCAGAGGACCTGACTCCACCACTCTTCCTGACTTAACATCCACTATTGCATATCTCGACTTTCTTTTCCCTTCTACAACTCTTGCTGACCCATCCACAAACCATTTCTCTCCTTCTTCCAATTCTTCCTCTTCCAAATCTGGCCTTATCTTTGTCTGAAGTTCCACCACCTCTGCACAACTGTGAGTAGGTTCCTCTAATGCTTCACCAAACAGAAACTGGACTGGGTTCTGAGCAGTAGTGGTTCGTAATTCCAGGCCATGTGAATGAACCAAAATAGCTTCATACTTTAGGAGCCTGGCATCTGTGAGCCATTTGTCTGCCTTCTGCTGTAAAATGCTCCTCACATTATGAGGAGTATATACTACCAATGGGGCTCCAAAGGTTACTTTTCGCGCTTCCTCTACCAGTAGTGCAACTGCAACAATTGCTTGTAAACAAGTAGGCCATCCTCTGCTCACAGGATCTAGAAGTTTAGACACATCCCACAGGTTTCTTAGTCCCTGCCCAGTCCTGAGTTAGAACGCCATAAGCAGTATGATTGCTAACAACCACAAATAACTGAAATTGTCTTTTCACATCAGGGAGGCTTAACACGGGAGCGGCTACCAGTGTTTCTTTTAGCTCCTTGAATCCCTGTTTATCTTGTTCTGTCCATTTCAATCTCTCAGTCATCAGCTTTTCATATAGGAATTTTACCTTTTCACTATACCCCTCAATCCATTGTCTGCAGTATCCCAAAAGCCCCAATAATTGCCTAATTTCCCTTTTTGTTCGCGGAGAAGGTAAGGCAATCATACCTGCCACCCTCTCAGGGTCTAGTTTTTTCTTTCCTTTGGAAATCCAATGTCCCAAATACTTTACCTCAGATTCTTTGAATTGTAATTTTGACTTAGACACTTTCAATCCCTTGCTTCCCAGAAAATTCAACAGTGCTATAGTGCTTTCCTTTACCTCTTCCTCCTTTTGTCCTCCCATGATTTGGCCACAAATTGAGTTGTCAGGAGCACTTCCCCAATGGGGGAATTGGGATCTGTCTCTGAGTATATCGGCAAGCTTTTTCATAGTCTATCTAACCATTCCGTTGGCATTTCATCTTTCTTTTGGCATTCCATGAACACTCTACTGATGTTTTGCCCCCTTGGTACTGCTTCCCGTATGCCCTGGATTATAATGTTTCTTAAATCTATCATATTTCGCCTGCCTTCCTCTGATTGAGCATTCCACCCTGGACTTTGGCTAGGCCATTTCTGTTCCCCTGACACCCCCTGGGGGTTTCGACGTTCCCAATCCCAAATGCCAGCTTGTCTTATCATTTCCCTTTCCTCATTATTAAACAATGACCGTAACATAGATGTTAAATCCTCAAAGGTAAAAATACTATTGCCTAAAAATTCATCCAATCTATCTGCAACCCCAAAAGGATCATCCATCAGTCAGCCCATTTCTTTCTTAAAACCTCTCACATCCCCGGTGTTAATTGGCACGTTCACATAGCCAATAATCCCTGGTGCGGTCGGTACTTCCCTTAAGGGGAGGAGATTATGCCTCTCCTCTTCACTTTCACTATTTTCATCATTTACTTTCTTAGTCTTATGCTGAGTTCTGCTGGCTGGGGGAGAGCTTACTGTAACCTGCTTTTTGGTTTCCATTGGTTGCGGGGCCAGTTGAGGCTGGGGAAAAGGCGGCGAGAGTGGGGAGATGAGTATCTGTGCCAGGGAAGGTGGGATTTCTGATGGCTGGGAGGGAAACAATGACAGGGGTTGCAAAAAGATCTGTGGGAGCTGTAGTCTCAGTTTGTGAGGGCGGGACCTCTGGGGGTTGGGGAAACAGGGGCGGGGGTTGCGGAGAAGTCGGTGGAGATGGTAAAATGCGTGCCTGCACTGGTGGGATTTCTGGGGGCTGTGGTGAGAGTGGGGGTGGTAATTGTGAAAGAGCCTGTGGAACCTGCAGGGGAATCGCAACAGGGGCTTGAGCTGGCAGGGTGGCCGAAACCTCCAGTGTAGGGGGTTGAGCTGGTACAGGCTGAAGCATAAGCCCCGGAGGAGCAAACGGAGGGGCCTGGGCTTGCACGGGTTGCGGCGTGGGCATAAGATAAGGAGGTGGGAGATGGTCTAAGGGGTCCCATGTGTCCCTCCGGGTTGCGGTTCCCTTTTTAGTTTTCATGGGGAACAATCCTATCCTGGACCTTTCCCATAGTTTGGCATAATCCTTTTCCTCTTGGTCCTGAGATTTTTTGCTATCTACATGATTGCTTAAGGCTCTGCAGGTCCATTTTTCAAAAGTGCCAAACGTGGGCCAGATTACATGATTCCTTATTTCCTTACCTCCCCAAACTTCTATACAATAATGTATAATTTTCTCCTTGGACCTTTTCCTCCTTTCAGGACAGTCCTCTCAGTGCTCTAACATCCAGCCCAATGGACTACCTCGTGGAATTTCGAGAGTGCCGCTCTCTTCTTCTAACACATGTTTTTCCTGTGTCTTTTTCTGGGGTTTGCTCTTTTTCTGTCCCATCTTTTTCTCAGATTTAGAAATTGACTAACCTTTTAGAAATCCTGTGTTGTGTCTTTCTCAGCTGCCCAAACAAAATTAAGTTTTCTACCTGAACCTTGCTTTTAACTAAGTCGGGTCTGAATTACCGGACTACTTACCCCTTCAGTGAACTGGACTGTGGGTTTTCGGCCAGCAATGAGCTCTCTCTTTCTCCTCCTCATTCTGGACTTTACTAAGTCCTAAGCCAAAAGGTTTACCAGTTCCCGAACTCCAAAAAACATCCCTTCCCTTTTGGCTTTTCCGTGATCGACCCCTGAACTCCCCAAGTTTTGGGCTTTACGTGTAAAATGAATTTTATCACGTTATGAACGCTTCCCCCTTGGCCGAACACGTCCCTCGCGGGAGAGTGGAACTGCGGCTGTGGGGTCCACTCTCGCTTTGTGATAATATCACGTCTCACTCACACGCCCGATCATACCTACTCAACCAGCAATACTTACAGTTCTTTTTCTTGCGTGGGTTCTTTGTGCACGTAGAATTTTATGAGTAAAAATAACTGCCGCGGCTCCTGAAGACTTTCCAAGTCTTCCCTGAGAGCTCTTGAATCCGACCCCCCTTCTTTTATTGTGGCCCTGGCCTAAATTTGTTCATGATACAATTGGTTCTACGGGGTTTCCCACTCAGCCAGGCCGCTGAAATCAGCGGGGCGCCTCCTGAAGAGAGGGGGTCCCGTAGCACTGAAATTGTATCCGGGTCACAGCACCAATTTTTATGGACAACAAATAGCCAATTTAATATAAAGTAATTTTATTCCACCGTTTTAAAAACAATCTGAGACAGCCACAATAAAAGAGACAACCTCAATCCCGGGTTATCGAAGTTGGGTGAACGCAGGGAGGGCCACAAATGAACCAGTCCCTCCCTGTTCACGATCTCCTAGGTTCAGGGAGCAGTTTTCATACAGTTTTTCTTCCCTGAGGCAGTTTTATTGTTAGTTGGTGTCTGCTGCGCATATTCATGTATTTTCTTTCTCTTCCGCTTGGCTTTGAATGCTTTTTCCCCGGCAGAATCGAGGTCTTGAATGGGGTTCCAAGAAATCGACATTGGGATGCTGATAGCTACATCTTCAGGTTTCCCACTGCTAGATTTGTATCATGTGTTGATCACCAGAGAAGGCAGCGGACCCTCCCTTGATGGATGAGGCATCTCCTGTCCAGCCAGTCCTTTGCTGTTGTTAATTTGAACTTCACCCTGCAATTATCTGGAATCTCTACAATTGCAAATTAGTCTCAGCAGCCAGAAGTGTCCCCACAGTTTTTGGAAACCCTGGCTTGTAACACAGTTTTTAGGTTATAACATATAACACACTTAAAACACGAATTTATTTCAGCACATATATTACAATTTCCATGGCTCAGTAAGGATGGAATGACAAACTCCTCAACCCCTTGTCCCAATAGTCTTTTCGCTCTCACTCCACTGACTTCATGCTGTTTCTTCTCTATGTTCACTCTGTCCTTTTCTTTCTCAGGGAAGGGTTAAACCTGTCCAGAGTCTTTGTCTCTCTTGTTGCACCTCATGGTGTTTGATGTTCAAGGCCGAAATGGTGAGGGAGGGAAGAACTCATGCAGAAACATCAGAGATCAGAGGACCCGGGCAGTCAGGAATTAAAAAAAAAAACAGGCAGAATCATAAATGCCTTTTTGGTCCACCCTTCAGTGTAAATCAGGGTGGCCTCGGCCTAAACGGGGCCCATAGCTCTTATCAGGGGCCCGGCAGAGATCCCTCCCTGCTCTGGGGAAGTTGGGAGAAAGTAGTTGTTGTAAAGCAGCAACCTCTCCTCCCCGCTCCCACCCGGGAGCCGATGGAATCCAGCTAGGCCTCGGGCCAGTTCCCCCCCAAAGGGGGGGCGGAGCAGCAAGCCCAACTCGATGTTACCTGTCTCTCTCTCTGGCCAAAGGGAAAAAAGGCTAACCTGCAGGAAATCAGGAGTTTTTATATGGATACTTCCCAAAGTCACAATTGACATTCTCAGTGGTCAAAACAGATGCCAATATTCCAACTAACCTTTAGATAGATCCCTGTCCTTTCTAAAGCAATTCCCATGTCCTGACGAGGAAATACATTTCCACATTTCCCCATAACTAAAAACTTGTGCCAACCCATGACAACAAATCAGGTGATGCACAATCCAACTCTCACCACTTGCTGACAGATGCTTGGCCAGTTTCTGAGCAGGAGCCCCAGCCAGCTTTCCCAATTATGATGACACCATATGGTAGGGAATATCCCTTTGGGTCAGTTGTCCTGGCTCTGTGCCTTCCCAACTTCTTGTGTCCTTTAGCCATGAGAAGCTGAAAAGTCCTTGACTTAGTAAAAACACTACTTAGCAACAACTAAACCATCAGTGTGTTATCAACTGTATTCTTACACTGAATCCAAAACACAGCACTGTGCCAGCTACTAGAAGAAAATGAACTCTATCCCAGTTGAAGCCAAGACATACTCTGCATTCCCTTAGTCTCTTAGTCTAAATTAATTCACTCTTAGGAAAAAAAAAAGTTCTTGAAAGGTGAGAAAAGGAACCTCCAGCAAGTCAGTCACTTTGCGTTAAGCAGTGGTAAATCCAAAGCAGCCTGCCTAGTGCAGAGTTAGGAACAGAGACAAGCAGAGTTACCACCAAGTGCCACACTGTAAGCATGATGCCTTCTCACCTCTCTCCTGGTAATGTTTTCCTGGGCCTGTAACTTCAATAGGAAATACTGCATTTATGCATTAAAATGACAGTTTCAAAAGTTATACCTTTGGAAAAAGGACAGATATGCAAACATGAAATTCATAACTCATTTATTGACTATATATATATATATATATATGCAAGGATACCAATAAAAAGAAACTAATACTGCAAACTAAAACTTTGGAAGTAAAGTAAATATAACAGGAACAAAATATACATAACATTGTAGATAGGAATGCATTTACCCTCTTCCATACATTCCTTGTCTTTACACCTAATGTAAATATATGCTAGAGCAAAAGCTGCAAACATTGGCCTAACCTGAGTGCTTTCTGACAAGCAATAGCTCTCCAGGATTTGCTAAGAGCTGAGATGTCACTGCTGACTAATGGCTGTGCATACATATGCATGTATAGGAACCGCTACACCAAGTATATAAATCAAGGGCTGTGTTCTGTTTTTTCACCTCCACTAATATAGTGGAATCTGACTCTGATGACATGGAAGAGGAGTTACTAATTGCTATCACACACTTTCAGTTCTTTTCAGATTAATTTAATCTAATGCAGATTAATTTTCTTGTCAATCTGATTCAGCGTATTAATATTTTTGAAATGCACTGATTATCACCTGCCAGATAAGTCTGATATTTCAAATAGATTATCATCTCTTCATTTTTCACTCTGTTTCAGCATGAAGTTCTCTTTCCTATAGGCAAGAGTAAGAGGCAAACTCTTCTGTTACACATTTTAGGGCCAGATTTGGCAGACTCAAACCACTGTAGACAAGCACAGCTCTTTGTACCTAAAGCTGAGACTTTGTGGAGTGTAGGTAAGACTCCTACTAGAGCCTTATCACAGAATCTCCTGTGGATCAACCCCTACTGAAGGAGTAGATCCTCTGCTCACCTCATGCTCGGGAGCTGCACTGGCACTGAACCAGCCTTTTCCCCCTGCCCTGGACAGCACAGCCCACTGCTACGGGGTTTGACCTTGGGACTCTGGCATTGCACCAGCTGTATCCTCAAGATATTTGAACAGGATCCTTGTAATGCCTGTCCTACCGTGGCACAGTCCTTTCTGGGAATAGCACAACCACAGATCTGAGACCACAGAGACACAGGGAGTTGGGAAGATCTCTTAATGGAGAGGTGCAGGGAGCTGGAGAGAAACCTCCCTTCTCAGAGGTTCCAGGCATCTTAAACAGCACACAATCCTCTTGTGAGCTAAAGAAATGCCCAAAGGCAAAAAGTAACAATAATAAAATAAAAAATAAAAGTGAAACCAGCTTTTTAAGACAAGTTTTGTTGAATTCATGATGTTGAATTCTTTGATTGTGAGATGAAAGCAGAAAGTATCCAGTAAAAAAAATCTCAGTAATGAAATGACTGTATTAAATTAACTAGCTAATTTAAACATACCTGGTTCACCTATAGAGCACTTTCATTACTCGTAACATTTCTGGGAAGGCAGTAGATGCTCCAGAATAATCTTCAATATATGTCTGCAAAGATTACATTGCTTTACAAAAAAAAAAAAAAAACAAAAAAACACAAAAAAAACCCCAAAAAAAACCAAACCCAAAAACCCTGCAAACCAAAACAAACTCCCAAAAATTCAGACAGACTGTCTGAAATTCCAAACTAAAATACACATAAAAAGACAGTAATGGCAGTATTTTGTCTTTTTAAAAAAATATGTAAATGTTGTATAATATGACACATGGTCATGCTTTTTAAAACTACAATTAAGGACATAAGAGATGCACAGTAAATACACTGCTGAGGTACATTTCTTCTAAATATTAACACCACGACTGAATTACTCCCCAGCAGGTGATGCTACTTGGGAACATATAAATACAATTTTTACATTGTAAGGCACTTTTACCCAGCATACATGAGTTGAAGTCAGTTATGACAAATTTGAGGCTTGTAAGAAAAGGTTTTTGCTTTTGACTTTGCTTCCATGAATTCTGAATTGATGACAGTTTCACCAGGCCATTTCAGCACACAAGGGGTAACAAGGAAACCAGCCAGTCGCTTTTCTGCTACCTGAAGGTAAAGTGCTGTTCTGGTTCTTTGAGGCATGGAATGGGGTCATTTATCCATAACAGGTGAGTTACTGGACTAAATACTATACTAAGCCACTGACACAATGAATTAGAGCTCAGTCTCAAGCACAGTCAGTATGCTGGCAGATCTACCCCATGCAAACTTAGTTAAATACAATACCTGCAAACAAAGTGCCTTTTTTCCATGGGAGGGTCATGTCTGAGGCACAAACTGAAGTAATTTAAATATTGAAGGATGCTATTTTGCATTGTAAAACTGTTTTGAGTGGCTGAAAAATGTTCCTATTCTAGGAGAAACAAAACACCTTGATAGACAATTTCAATAATCGATCTGTCATTGCAATTCAAGTCACGCTTTTAATTTTGAAAGTTACAAATACAAAATAAAATTGAACAATGGCATCATGTTTAGAGCAGTAACTGAATATTTTCTGTACACAGCAATATTTCTTTCCAAACAGGATTATTCTCCAGGAAAGCAAACAGAATTGATTGAATTCTAACAGGTAAAATGTTAGAAACTCCAATATACAGTAATTGAGTCCCTCAAAACATTAAGGGAATACATAAGAAGACAAATGACACACGTTAAATCTTTTAAAAATACAAGTAAAAAATGCTACAGAAACTCATGTTACAAATGAACCGTTTTTGCAATACCAATCACAGAACTGTAGCAGTTTATAGTCAAATCAGTGTCTTTTGCTTGTTTCCTTCCTTCAAATCCAGAAGTTTTATTAGGAGTTCAGAGTGAAACAAGTCAAAACCCTAAACAAACAATAAGGTGATGCAGTACCAACAGACAAACATGTGGACTAGATTCAGCTTTTTGGTTTTATTTAAGTCTGAGGATGTGCTTTAACAGACCAATTGAAGAAGCCAGTAGCCATTAGAAATGACAAGGTGTTTTGAAAGCAGTCAGAGGACTGTTCCGTTAGGTTTGGTATAGCCTAGATCTGATCATTCCCTCAAGGAACATCAAATTCTAGCAAGTAGAATTCCATGATGTGATTGTTGACAGAGAAAGGAAAAAAAAATCACTAAAACAATAAGGATAATACGCAAAGTTTCCCATATAATTGTCATATGATTAAAAAATAAATACCAATATAGCAAAAAAGGTTGTTTCCTCATTCTTCTTACAGAATATGGGACCTTTATGCACATTCTTGAGAAAACATGAAATGTTCCACACAACAAAGAACACCTGAGGTATGGACGTCAGATATGGTGGCTAAATTCCATAGTGAGTTAAGAGTCGTAACTCTCTGAAGTAAAAGAGATTGGGCTGCAAAGTCCAAACATTTGTATAGTAGAGTTTTAATCACACTTGTTGAAGTGTTCTTTGTAAATCAGGACACAGAAAGAGGTGGGTTTTTGGGGAAAGACTTAACTACAGCCCTTTGGCATGAGTTCTAAAGCTTACAGCTCAGAACCAACAGCTGCTAAAGTAAATCTCCTGCAAACAATGCCGGGCAGAATGAGTAATCACAACAGGAACAGCCTGAAATGTTCAAGCGTGCTTCATGTACACCGAGTCCTTTCCTACTGGGTGCTTCCCAAGGAAAAACAGTGCGGCTTTACCATGTACAGCCTCCAGAACTTGTGCAGGAAGAAAATACAAAATTCACCAAGTTCCAGCTTGTTGCCACCACGGACTTGTCCATGTTGTTAATTAAACTAGCTAAGACCTTCCCTCATTGCGTGAATCCACTAAACAACTTACACATTCCAAATTTTAAAGTTTTTATTCAGTCCAGAAATACAGACCATACTTCATTTCAATGTATGCCTTAACTTTTGATGCTGTACATACTACATATCATTTATATAGTGTTTAATTTTTTTCCAGACACTGCAGACTACAAACTACATAATATTGACATGTAAAACTCTGCCACTTACTGAAGGCTCACACACATGAACGTTTCAGGCAGTTCAATGAAATTTCTGAGAGTTGGGTAGTAAAAAGTTACTAACCCTTTTCTGATTTTTAGAAAACAATTTAAAAGAATTAGTAGCTATGATGTCTTAGCCATTCCCAGTTCTATAACTCTGTCCCTTGAACCTGTTTAAAAAATGATGAAAACAATAGTAAATTTAAAATCATACAGAAAAGCATTTCACAGCTCTGACATTACATCTACATTTAGCAATAGAAATGAGGGCCTCCCTTCTTACACTCTTACAAAGTCAGCCAGTTTTAAAAAACAACAAATCCTCCCCATTATTCTACAGTATGCCAATAAAAGGTACTCTGCATACACTAGATTTAAATACTTCACTGCAGTAAACTACATTACTGTATATTGCGTTTCAGTCTTGGTAACAGATCTGTCAGGAGTAACTTCCATACCTAGTTTCCATTGAGCTGCTGCTGAGGAATGTCGTTATGGTCAGTGCCTGATTTGCCACGGCTTTTGCTTTCTCTTTCTTCATCCTCTTCATCTCTTTCCTCATTTCCACTATGGTTTTTACAATAGAGTCTGGCACAATAAAAGGAACTGTGAGGATTTACACTGAAAATATCCATCAAAACCTGACTTATCTCTCAATTAGTTTTGAGATGTGCTACAAGTCAGTTGCAAACTCTTAAGTCATTCATAGCCTTCAGTCAAGCACCGGTTAAACTGAGAATGAAAACAAGGTTCAAGAGCAGCCAACAAAACTGTGACCAATCCCAGTTTTGCAGAACTGCCACCAAACTGCCTGGCGAATGCCCTCTTGTGGGCACAGTGCAGCAGCTCAGCTGCAGCCAAGCCACAGCTCTTCAGGAAGGATGGAAAGTTGTGGGGGTCCAAAAAGCCCCAGAAGGAAGATACAAACACATCAATATGAAGAAATCATGACATTAATTTTCTTGATCTAAATTATAGATTACCGGAGAAGGAAAATATAATACAATTAAAATAATTTTCTCATTTCTCCTATTTACAACACTACAAAAATTTTAAATTAACAGAGTAACTGAAAATGTTTTGTAAAGTCAACGACTACTTAAAAAAACCGTTTTAAGTTAAATAATATCCTCTTTTTAAGAACACATTGACTAGCCAAGTTAGGCAGATAAAGTGTCATGAAATATCTTTACTTTCGTAATAGATTCAACAATTACATAGGTCCTTACTTATAAATTCCTCGTGACATATTCTCAATGTATTTAGCTTTGTCTTCTACTCCACAGTGGTAATGGTATGTCTTTATGCAGGCTTTGATTTCACACCCAATAGTAGCACCAGGCTGGCTGCAGAGTGTGCATTTCTGTGCAGGGGAAAGAAGAGCACAGCAATGTTCAGCATCTCAGTCTTTTGTCTCTCAGTATTCAGTTTAGTGTTCCTCATGTTTATGGCTAACATTTTGGAACAGAGTAATTCCACTGGCAGATCATCCTTCCAATGAAAAGTTAATCAAAGACATGGTAAACCAGAAACTATAAGATACCAACCCACTAAAATATGAACGGTAGGATTTACCTGCCTGTTGCACAGAAAATTGCTACATGATTGCAAAACATGTTATTGCATTTCCAAGGCCATTTTATTGCTGCTGAAGTTAGTATGCTAATATACAAAGTCTTAAATTATTTTTTTCAAGGAACAATATTGCCAGGTTTTTTTTCTCTCTCTGATCCCCCATAAATTTCTTAGCACTTTAAAAACATCCTGAGTTTTAATAAAATACAGTATGATGTTTTACCAGCATCTCCATCTCTAAGATATATTAATATGTTTTCCTACTAAAACACCAAAACAGTTGGAAACACTGATATTCACTGCAAGAACTGCATATTCTCTAATTTTATGTGCAGCTTCACATAGTGTCTTTGTAGTAACACAGGTCCAAAGCTGTTACTCTCTTGTAGTTACATCATGGCTAATATGAATCAGATGATTCTATGATAATAACAATTATGTACATTGTCATAAAGAATCCCAAATACCACTAATATTAAGGTGATTCCTATCTGGCTGCCCTTCCCACAAGTAACAATATATTTTAATTTTGTGTTTAGAAAGAGATGGAAAAGATTGCTCCATAAAAGGAAGGAGGCAGAGCTACACAGACCTTAGCAGAATCACTAACACATTCACCACATTCTGCAGGTACATACCATTCTTTTTCCTCTCTTGATTTCTTGAAGTACAGTTTTGATATCAAAATCACCAAATTCTGCCCTTGAAGTTGTTGTCAGCTGGACAGTACCAGAAGAGAACAACTGTAAAACAAGCAAGTCAAAGTAATGTCATGCCACCAAGATGATTGGAAATTTTTTCTTTACAGGAACAACTGAGCACTGAACATCCTGTTTTGTGATCTCAGACAGCATGTGCTTTACCAACAAACTAGGAAAACCCCTTGCTGAGCAATTAAAGTATTCCTTCTGATCCCCACTAGACTGCTTTAATTAGAGTTGTTGTTGCCTTGGAGAATTATATTTTAAAAGACAGAGGAGTAGATGAGAAATAATGATAAGATGAAAACATAAATTAGCAAATGGGCAATATGATCAATTACACTACTCAACTTTTTAGGAATATCCCATTTCTTTCCCTGTGACATATATGTTATTCAGGTTCAACCCTGATGTCAATATAGCTGTGAAGTCCTGAGGGATGAAAATGGAGGACAGAAGTACCATCCCTTCCATCATCATCCTAGTATATTCAGCTTTAACTGCCTTAAAACTGGAGTTTGTGTAGACAAAGTAACAAAGAGCTTTGCTAGAGTAAGACTCACAGCTGTTGGCACACACCAGCTCTCTGTTTAGTGAGGTTGGGTACAGAAAGTCAATGAGTAACTCCACAGATTGCCTGGACTATTTATTCATTTTGAGGTACAACATGAACCAGTGATGTTTGTTCCCCAAAGCCCTACCTCACTCATTCTATGAGTGATATGAAAGATGGCATTGTCTGCTCACGTTCATTGCAATTAGATCCTGTTCAGGCTGACAGTTCTATAAACGTGATCATCTAAAGGCAAGAGCTTTCTAAGAACTTCCATATCCCACACTCTACTTAAGTCACACAGCCTAAATCCACAGGTAAGAAAATTAACGAAGTTCATGGATTCTTCTCAGATTGTGCCTGAATGCCTGTGAAGCTGTTTAATCCTTGGAAAGGATTCTTTTAGTTAAAACTGTTTTCTGTTTTCCTTTTTAAATACTTCATATGTATTTAGATGCTAAGGGAGCATTTTTAATAAGCCAAAGTGTTTTCCTGAGCTAATTCCATCTCTTAGCATGAAGCCAACTTTTATTCATATTGCCTGCAGGGAAAATAAATGAATTGCTCACTTTGCAACACATCAGTGCTTAAGGAGATCATTAGCATACAGACAATACTCAGCATAATTTCATGTGAGGGTACTGTATTAAAATCCAAAATAGCAATTCAGACACAATTCACAAAAGAGACTGGGTAACAACAATACTGTTACTCACCATGCACTTATAGTGTGCTGCAGCCTTTTTGGCATTAAATATATGAAGCTTTCCTCTAGCTTCATTTTCTTCTTCACCTGCATGACAGAATCCACATTTAGGTTTTGTATCACTGGGGCTGCTTCTGTGGGGAGACCTGTCTCTCTGAAAGAAAAACATTTTACTAAAATATACTGCTGGGATACAAATAAGGTTGCAATTTTAAAAGCCTGTGGCCACCAGCTGGAGGCTCAGACAAATGCAAATTTTAATAAAACTTATATTTCAGAGAAGAAATATGCAATTCTGTCTTCTAAGAAGTTCAGCATATTTACTGCTTACATAGGAACTGCTTTCTATTTCATCTGTGCCATGTGAGGACGTAGATCTAGCATCTTCTGATTGCCCTTTTAAATTTGTTTTTCTTGGCTTTCCCTTACGACCCCTCCTTTTTCCTTTGGGAGGTGAAGGTTCCAATTCGTGTTCATTGATATTTTCTTCTAAATCTGCTTTAGAAGTCATAAAACATCATTAAATAAGATTTTCCACAATTTTATAAAAAACAAACTAAAGAAAAAACCCAAACCAAACAAAAAAAACCCACAACCCACCAAAACCAGACAAGTAATACCACAACATGTATTTTCTGAATTTTGGTCAGAAATAAAAATAGCACCTTTTCCCCATTTATTACAAACATGCAACTGCAGATCCTGAAAACATTACTTTTTATATCATACAGCTTTGCATCTTTATAACATAAGAAGGTTTAGTGTTTCTTACAACTTCTACTTTCAGACCTAAAATGTGTCCTCAGATACACATCTTCACCGTCACTGAAAATAACATTCATTTAAACTACACTGAAACTGGAAAGTATTTTCACCCATGAAATATGCTAATAATTTATTATTTTAAGATGCACAACTCCAATGTAAATTGATAGTATGCCAGTGTACCCAAATAATACCTCTCTCCATGCTTTATTAATTGATGCCTGTTGACTTAAGAAAAAATTCATCCATTGGGTTATAACATTAAGTTTGAAAACTGAGAAGTATTTTGCCTTCAGTGAAACAAATCTACAATTTTATGTCATTACAGAATATTTTTAGACCTGCAGCTAAAAGCAGCCTGCAGTTTAGAGGAAATCATCCCCACCGAGAACATCCCATGTCAAGTATTTACAGACCATTAAGAATATAAGAACACATTTTTTTTAAAATACAGACATACCAAGAGGCCTGACAAATTCCTTTGCAAGTGTCAGCTGAGCTGTGAATGCTACACAGAGCTGAGCCCAGCCTTTGGGCACACTGTCCTTTGCACAACTTACAGGATACAGATCAATTCTGCAAGATTAAGACTGCTTCCAATGTAATCTAGTTAAATTGTATCTGATAACTACATCTAACAATCAGCTCTATTCAGTCACCAACAACTTTCCTACTCATAGGAGCATCCTCCTTTTTTTCTTTTAATATGTAGTACCCACCCCTGCTTGAACCACAAACATATTTCAGCACTTGTTTAAAGAACATGCACAGACCCTGCTGAAGTACTTTTCTTCTCAAAATCCAAACCACAAACATCAGTATGAGCCCCCAAACAGAAGGAAATGGCAATCAGAAGACTTGGAACATTCACTTGACGGATAATGCCATATTGTTTTAGTATCCAGATAGGACATCTTAGTTGGAGACTAAATGCTGCCTTGCCAGCACTCATCTTTCTTACCTATTATCACATAAAAATCAGACCACATTTCTATCTCTTGGTAAGTGACTCAACTGCACAAAACTTGAAGTCAAAGTGCTGAACATATTCCACAGCCACCGAGTGGGAGCAGAAGACAACTCAAACCCTGGCCCAGCCTGGTACACAAGTACATCCTGTTCAGCTCCATCTATTGTACCTGTCACTAACCCCCAAGAAAGCTACAGTTTCTGCTCAGTTATTAAGGAAGGGCAGAAAACTCATCCAAATGCATCACAACAGGTTATACTGAAATTTATATAGATGTTGAGGGTTAAGTTCTCCTGTAGAATTTTTCCCCCCCATGAGTTGCTAGATTTTTAAGTAGGGGTAGTTAAGCGGTGCTTAACCTGACAAAAGAAGTTGATCACTTGGTTTTGGGGAAGGGAGGAGGCTCCCGCGAGAGCTAAGGTGTGGGCTCACTTCTCTCGGTTTTCCCGGGGAGGACGGTCGGGCTACGGAGTAGCTGCCTGGAGTCCACAGCTAACGGAGGAGTCTGGTCCTGGGAATTCTACCATCTCTTGGAGTGCCCAGGAATTCGGAGTTTCTTCGTTACCCTGCTGGATTTTGGGTCAGCCCGGGGTCCAGCCGCTGCGGGTTCTCTGGCACTGCCCACTTTGCCTGCCGGGGCACCCCCCTGCCTGCTGAGGACAATCCATCGCTTCCAGCTTGCAGCCATCAGCGACGGACTTTTCCACCGTTTGCCCTCAGGGTTCTTGGTTCTGTTTTACTGTTATAAATTATAAGTGCTGTTGTTGTTTGTCTGTCCTGTTATATTTACTAGTAAAGGACTGTTATTCCTTTTCCCCATAGCTCTGACCGAAAGTTTTTTTTAATCTTCTAAATTATAATAACACGGAGGGAAAGATTTGAATTCCTTATTTCCTGGAGAGGCCTGCCTACCCTTAGCAGACAACTGTCTTTTTCAAACCAAGACAATAGATCTGCAAATTATTTTGGTTTAAACTTACAGATTATTCAGCTATATACAGATTTGCCCAAGTTGCTACTAAGACACATCAGTCTGTCTACAACATCCCTATACTTTAATATATAAACTACTCTTTTCTAATTACATCAAAAGCACCATTTATTTTACTCTGATAAAACTAAATACATGATGACACAGATTATGTAATGAAACAATACATTTTACATTTTCTTCTCAGTATTTCCTATCTAACATTATTTTTCATCTGTCACCACTTGCTAAATTCCCCAAGCAAGATTATGCAATTTAGATATTGACCTCTTAGACTGCACATAGCAAATTTTATTAAAATCTGAAAACCTCTTTAAAAAGAATTCTGTTTTATCTTGTTCATCATATGAACTCTCCACTGATTATTCAAAGAAATTTGTGAATATTTGTCTCTATTTTTACATTTACAGAAATCAAAAACCATGAAGAATGCACAGCTTTCCTCAAAGGAGAACCCCTCATCTGTGCTCAAAACTACAACTTTCAGAGAAGTTCAGACATAATTAAAATCCAGATGCTACATGACACCCCTTCACTAAAATGCAATTCCTTGAAAATTTACATCTCCTACTTCAAGTGACATGAACCTATAGAGTAAAAACATGAAGATGTGAGGATCTCCTCTACCACATCTGTCCTTCAAGACTGATAGATACTTCAAAACATTAAAGCTCTTCTTGTTTTTACAGCACCTTGAACTCGCAGAATAGAACAGGGAGCCTGTAGCCAGATATCAAACACATCTGGATGTTCTTCATCTTTAATTTACAGCTTGGTGGGTGCCCTATCCCTCCCCTCAAGCCCACTGCCAGCTTACCCCGTGTCCCTGGCATCTGATGGTTGGGTGTTTCCAACTTCTCATGTCAGCTTGAACTAAGGAAAACACAAAAAGTTGTTCAACTCCTCCCTGACCAGGTGATGCTTTATCATGGATACCATCCATCCTCTGAATCCCCTGAGATTCCCTAGAATTCCCTCTTCAACTATCCCTCATCCCATTACTGCATTGATTTTTAAAATCATGACAATTTTCTCAGCATAACTTTATCTAGTGTTCCAAGGAGGTTTCTATGAGCTACCCTCAGAAGTCCCTAAATGGCCTGAGAAGGGGGGGGGGGTAAGGGTAGAAATAAAGAGGAAACAATCTACATTTTAAAAAGCACCTAGGGATATGGTATTTTAAATTCAGATGAGTAGCAACAAGCCCCTAATTTGCATTTTAGAAATCCATGAGCAGTACAAAGTACCACAGAAGGAAGCCTGGCAAAATGCTGTATTACATCAACTGTTAACAGGGAGATTCAGCTTCAGAAAGAAATCTAAAAATTCTCATTTGACCATGACTAGAAGGAAAAAGGATCAAGATGTTTTGCTGTTTGAAATAAGGCTTGGCAGAGGAGAGGTTGAGATATCACTGATCCATATTGCATCAGCTTGAAATACACATGGAATCACCCCTTTCCAAAAGCCATGTCAAAGCAAAGTAATAAAGAATTACGTGATTTAAAGGTTGTGAAAGAACAAGTAAAAAGAGGATGCGTACAATAAATACTGCTTTATTGACATCCTACATTACCTTAAACAACAGAGTAAGAGAGCCAGAAACAAAGGAGGCTGAGTTTGTATGAGGAAGATAAAAACCAAAACTACTGGCAAAATATATTTGCAAGCAGGACTGGACATGAAAAGAAGTGAAAGCATAGAATGTTGAGGTGGTTGAGACATGCTGCTATATAAATCTGAAATCATGTACATGCAGGTAAAGTTTTACAGAGCATTTGGGATAAAAGAGAAACTAAAAATTCAAGGAACAAAATAAATCTTATTAGATTTTTAGAAGAGAAATGGAATATAACAGAGAGAAAAAAGTACTTCAGCATGCTAGAGTAAAATCTCCTTAAACTATGGCTGAAACCAAATAAACCATATGACCCAACATAATTGTTTCAAATTGGAAAGAAACATCAAAAAAACCCCACAAAAATAGCCTTATTGGTCCAATAGTTAATACTAAAAATGTGGATGTATCCATAAGCAATAATAAGAATCAGGGATTTGCATAAACCCCCTTGCAATCAAATACAAAATCAGGTAAACTAATCATGAAATAATAGTAGTTTTTATCAGCAGCTGATGTGAAATTAACAACCAAAATGCTGAATACATTTTTGCGTTATCTTTTTCAATGGAAAAAGAATAAATTACATTAAACACATCCAAATTAAAGTAAGAACGGAGAGGAAAAATTTAAATTACCCCTTAGGTCCTGCCACTAATGTGTTTTCCAAAAGCCCCAGATACTTCAAGGAACTAATGACTCTGCAAAAGTTACATGTTATGAGGTACTTGAGATTTCCTTATTTAAGTACATTTAACATAGAAAAATAATAAAATAGTCCTTACTAACCACACAATTTAAATGCATTTTCAAGCAACAAAACACTGGCAAAGACTGAAGACAGATGATGCACTTGGCTTATTTGCACAATCACAAAGCTTATGACCCCTAGTCTGATGGATTTGTTGAGAAGCTGACCAAGCCTCTCTGTGTAACACCTTGCCTAGATGGGAGGGAAAATTAGAACACCACAGGACAGCTCCTCAGATAGGACAAACCATTTACCACATGATTTTATATTTTTCCTTTTCCATTAGCTGTGTGGTTTTCCATAAGAAAACCCTGGTGTGATACTTCTGCACAAACCCTCATTAGTCTATAATGGGACACTGCTAAATTCACTGCCTGGACCAACTGTTTCTGTGGCGTTTTAGGTTGCAATGCAAGATGTAACAAAAAGTATGTATTCTATTACCATCTGTTAAAACCAGGTGGGGCAGTGTTCTTTATCTCTTCCACAATCCATCTTCCCTCCAGGGGGATATCTGCTGTTAATGGGCCATTAAGGCTCACTGAATGACTGATGAAATTACATCATCCCATTGTGAGATGCTCCACCCAGTGGGAGGAGACAAGCATTCCTACCTGGATAAAAATCTGAGTCAGAACACCAGGCTAGCCTGTTTCCACTGGATTCCCAGAGGAAGACCAAACCCATCTACACCACCACTCGACCTTCAGAGGAAAACTACACCCTTCTACAGGATCATCTCTGCTTCAACAGAACCACATCTGTCACTCCAGGAGGACTTTATTGGACTGCTACCAACACTCTGACTAATAAGGTGTCAGTTTGTATTCCGACTCTGTCAGTGTTTTCTTTTTTGTTTGTTTGCTTTTTTTGTACCACATTTTTATTTTAATTTTCCTAGTAAAGAACTGTTATTCCTATTCCCATATCTTTGCCTGAGAGCCCCTTAATTTCAAAACTACAGTAATTCAAAGGGAGGGGTTTTACATCTTCAAGGGAGGCTCCTGCCTTCCTTAGCAGACACCTGTCTTTCCAAACCAAGACACATGGGAACACCATGTACACATTTGATGCCACACCCAGAGGATTCTCCAGGAGACAGTTACCAAGCAGGCTGAGTTAGCAGAGCCTGGGAAGACTTTCTCACCATCAAAATCAAAGCGACCCCAAACTGCAACATTACAGAAACATTTACACCTGACTATGTTAGTGCAAACAATGTAAGGCAAACCTGTGCTAGGACCAAGGCTACAGAAAATGCAACAGGGAACAAACACTGCTTGAAGAACCCAAAGATGAATCAGAATGTTACCTCACTAAAATGCCAAAAAGTTGGAGATGTTTTTCCTGCCAGTCTCTGGTTTTCACAGCACTTTGGGTAAGTACTCAGTGCACTATAGGTTGCAGGGTCTCTAAATAGGTATCAAAAAAATATCAGCCTGACTCAACTTACTGAGCAGTGTGCAAAGCAGATTCCATGTCTGATCTTTAGAATGACATGAAAAGGATGCTAAGACAGGGAATGTCCTTATTTCCACCGTGAAAACATAATTCCCTGAGGCTTTGAGCACAGCTACAACAGAAATTAGACATTTTCTGACCCCCACAGTTCTCAAGCATCTGCTTTAAACATTAGCAAGAGAAGTCACATGGCTCTTTGTTAGTTTTTGTCTTACTACTGTCCAACAGATAAAATTACATTCTTATCTTAGTTTATATTAAACTATTCCTCATCAGCTGAATTTATTTTAAGTTCAACACATGAGCCAGGGCAGCCCCACCTGCAGGAAACTGAGAAAGGCCAGTTTTTTTCAACAATTATTTCCAGTACATTGGAATAAATTCCAACAAACAGTTCCAAAACATTACTTCAACAATATTTCATTCTTCAAAAAAGAATAAATGCAATTGTATCAAACTGAACAGTAATTCAATTAATGGTTAGCTCTGATCATTCGAAAGCACTGGCACCAATTCCTGTAACCTATTAGGTACTGAAAATTTAGACAGCTTGCCTAAAATTATGAACGAAGCTGTTACCTGAAGTTCAGTTATTTTGTCAAATTTGTAACCAGCAAGGCAAAAACCTAGATGTCCTTTTTACAGGTAATGGGAACAAAGCACAGAAAAATCACACTGAATTACACAAAGGAAGTATAGGAGAAATACAATTTTCCTATTCTATGTCATCTAAATGCCAGGCTATATAGCTAAATTAGACAAACCAAACAATCTGTTGAAACAGATAATGAATTTAAGAGCACAGTACTCTGCTGCCATGTTTCACATTTTTATATTCAAAGAAAGCAGAAGGTAGTTCATCAAGTCCTGTCAAGTGAAGAAAAATTAATTTCCATCACTCATTAATTTTGTCTTGATGAGTAGATACCAAGTCTGATGAATCCTAATACCACCTGAATTTCATAACACCAATAAAAAACATCTATGAGGTTCTTTTTAAGTCTTAGCAAGTAACTTAATTCCAACATAGGTCCTTCAACAATGTGATATATGTTTTGAAATAAATTCGTGTTTCAAGTGTGTTATATGTTTTAACATAAAAACTGTGTTACAAGCTAAGGTTTCCAAAAACTGTGGGGACATTTCTGGCTGCAGAAACTAATTTGCAACTGTAAGAATTCCAGACAATTGCAGGGCGAAGTCCAAATTTACAACAGCAAAGGACTGGCTGGACAGGAGATGCCTCATCCATCAAGGGTGGGTCCGCTGCTTTCTCCGGTGATTAACACATGATATAGATCTAGGAGAGGGAAACCCAGAGATGTCGCTATCAGCATCCCAATGCTGAGTTCCTCAAGTCCTCGACTTTGCCAGGAAAGGCATTCAAAACCAAGCAGCAAAAGAAAGAAAGTATTGAATATGCACAGTAGACAAAAGCTAACAATAGAATTGCCTCAAGGAAGAAAAACTATATAAAAACTGCTCCCTGAACCTAGGAGATCGTGAACGGGGAGTGACTGGTTCATTTGTGGCCGTCCCTGCATTCACCCAGCTTCGATTGGAGTTGTCTTTTATTGTGGCTGTCCCAGATTGCTTTTAAATGGCTAAATAGAATTACTTTATATTAAATTGGCTACGGATTCTCTATAACAAACAACATTTCCATGCAGCCTCAAGAGATTTTCTTTAACTGTGTTTAACAGTCTTTTTAAACTAGAACTTCTAACAAAAGTACATGAGACAGATCTCAGACTTGGGCAAGTATGCCCCCAGAAGCATCCATTTTCTAGGGAAGGGAAGGAAAAATCTCACTGTTATGCAGCAGTGCTGCCTACAGAAAATAAACTGTTCTGGACAAACCAAACACTCCTAAAAACTCTTTGAACATCTGCTAACATAAGTGACAGAATAAAAATACTTGGACTGGAACAATTAAATCTGAATACAAAGAATCAAGCATAAGAACCCACAGATGTTCTAAACTGACCAAGAAAAAAACCCCCACAATAAATATTAAAAAATCTCCAACCAAAAAGCAACCCAGAGAAGGAGCAATTAAGTTCCCATTATAAAGGACTGATGGTTCCAGCACCTCCATGCACCCACACTGGGTGACAGAACCACAGATAAGCTTTAACTGTTCTGTTAGGAAAACACTGCTAAGCAAAGATTAATGAAAACAAAACTAAAACAAGATTAAAAAAAAAAAAAAAAAAAAGGCCACTATGTTAACATCTAGTTTCCCTGCCTAGTCTAGTCACTCTTTTCTGCCAAGTCCTTTATCTGGTTTCACACACCACCATTCTTTCACATTGAAATCCCTCCTTGACATTCAAATTTTCATCAAGAAAGAAACAAAATATATATAAAGCTTAATCTCACCAACCAACACCTTCCAACTGTCATTTCACTGAGCAAGCTTCAGCATTTAAGTATTAAGGAAACCTCCCAAGTCCATTCTGAAACTTTGAAAACCACCCTGCAATTTCTGTCTGCTAAAGTTAAGTGTTCAATGTAGCAAAATACCATTGCTATGGAAATTACTTATAGCATTGTATCAGGCACATACAATTTGTATTTCTACTTTCTTAGATTTAAAGGAGGTCTATCACATAAGAGCCCCAGCTTCTGGCATTATCAAATCCACAACTGTAAATATTAATCATTTTATAGGTAAAGTTTCCAAGACTGTATGGACTAAAAAGAAAACATATTCTTTGGGAAAGAGCACTGGGTGGAATTTCAGTGAGATATTAAATAAAGAACTGAAAACAGGAACGTGAAGTATAGCTACACATAGTTCTACAATGCAAAGCTATTTCTAGAAGTGTAAAGCATGACAGAAGTAAATATTTTAAACAAAAAAAAATGTGTGCAAAGTGCTAAATAATATACTATTGGGTTCTTTGGCCTCAGCTATTCTGAGTGACATTGTGTATTTCTTCTCTCCTACCCTCAATCTAAGAGGCTCTTTATATGAGTCTAGATCAATGTTTTAATAAACTACCATCATCAACATTTAATAAAAAAACCCTACTAATTTTTCCCAATATATCTATATAAAATTTAAAAGCCTTTACTATTAGAAAACAACACTGTAAAATTTGAGATAATGGTTTCCGAAAGCTCTTAAAGAAAAGCACAAGTTCAGATCCTGCAAGGAAGCCCAAGCAGAAAAAGTAATCCATTGGTTTTGAGCTCCATGCAGAGTTGGAGGCATTTTTAAACACATGTCAAACACTGAGACATTTGTAAGTATAAAAGACTATTTGAAAATATCAGTTAAAGAAATTAATCTCTCTGGACTCAAAATGTCTTTCATATTCTGTGTCTGCTAACATACAAAGCAATCCCCAACACAAACAAAGTGCTAAACTACAAGATAATGTGGCCCCTTCTCTTTGGAGAACTAATTATAACGTATATTATTTTTCTTGTTTAAACCCAGTAACAGTAAAATTAGAGTTTCATATATAGGCATACAACAATAATTATGTAAATAGACTAAAAAAAAAAAGCAATCCATTTTCTTTGGTATTTTCTGCTGCCTTCAGAATCTTTCTGAACACTGAAATAACATCCAAACCTTTGCCATTAATAAGTCTACTACCCGTAGCATAAAAAGCAAGATATTATCTTATAAATACATTTTGCATAGAGACTGAAGTAATTTATGAAGTTTAATCTTCACTAAACAGTTGTATACTTCTCATTAGTTAAATCTGATGACATTTCAGTTGAAAGCAATGCAAGAAGTAAACTACCAACTGTTTGCTTACCCAAATTCAGATATAGTAGAAAAAAAGAAAAATACCTTAATAAATACACATTAAATATATACACACGAGTCTGGAATTTTAACAGACCACACAATATATCAACATTTGTGGCATTTCACTATTTTCTGCAAAGCTACACAGATTTCATGAATGGATCCATAAAACTTTTTTTTAAATCAATATGATTCAGAAACTTATCTGTAAGTGAACTCATCACAACCCTTTTAATTTACTATCCGGTGTTTCTTTTTTCAAGAGTTAAACTCTATTTAACAGTCAAAAAAATAATGAATATTTAGGAACACTAGCAGTAGCAAAAATCAGCTGTTACCTGACAAAATATTTCAGATGTTAATATTGTGAATACTTAACTACAAATATAAGCCAGCTTCTTCCAAGAAGGGAATGTATGACTTCTACCCAAACTTTGGTTTTATGAAACATCATATCTTTTGAACATCCTAAAATTTATGGTTGGGGTTTTTCTCCACCTCAATAATTTTTAGAGAAAATACAGAAATCAGATGAGCTTCCAAACTCATTGTTTCTCAAGAAAATGTAGTTCTAGTTTTTACTGAAAGCATTTATATTCTCCAGAAAAATTAAATTTAACCAAGTATCTTTCTACAATGGAAAAAATTTATATTGAATAATTTTACCTTCAGAGTTATGCGTAGTTTTCTTGTGTTTTCGACATAAAATCCTATAAACAAAGTAGTTGAAAACTGTCAAGTCAGTCACGAATCACAGATTATTTATTCATCTTTTAAATTTAAATGCCAGTACACTTTTCTTCCACTTATAAGACTCACTGATACACAAATCTTGCAGTGAAAATATGTTTTTCTAGCACATCACTATTTTGAATGCCACAATCATATTCAGAATTTTTTGCAAGTTTTGTTTAGATTCCAAAGTGGGGTTTTGTTTTGCTTTGTTTTTTGTTTTTTAAACAAAGAATGTAAAATACAAATTAAAAAAAATAAACATAACAAATAATAGTTACATGTAAATGCCTTGTGAAGGTTTCTCTCTTATCTGAGCTTTATCATGCAAAGCACAGTAGTAGTGATATGTCTTGTGACACGTTTTCACATCACAGCCAATGGTCGCTCCGGGACAGTGGCATAAAGAGCACATCTGGAAAGGAAAAGAAAGCACAATTCATGGTACTTTTTGTTTAGTACTTCTGAGTTCAAAAATAATATATTTACCACTCCTGGTGACAAAACAAATGGATTTATGCACTTAGTATTATTCTTCCTGCCCTCAGGTGTTTTGCATAATTTATTTTAAAATTAAGAGATTTGTTAAAATTGTGCAACAGTGCAATAACCATCAGATGCACTATCAACTCAACCACCATTATCAACTCAATGAAGAAAATAAGTAATTTATTTTTGTGGAACGTATCTAATGAAAGTGACAGCTATTTACCTGAATATCCCTCTCACAAGGACAGTCTGTTTGTACCAACCATTTTAGAAAAGTTAAAATAATAATTGTACCTGTTTAATTCTAAATTATATTATAAAGGCAAGAGGGGAAAAAATGACATCCATTTGACAATGAATCCTGCAGTCAGAAATACTGATGACCTGCAAATTTACCTCACCATCAGCAGCTAACTTTACTTTTTTTCTACAGTTATGTCCTTAAGTCCTTTCCAAAACACTGAATTTAGTGAAATATTTGGTAAATACAATTCATTTATTTCAACTAAACTAAATTTTGCTCTTTATACTTATATTGCAAAAAAGATTAAAAAGTGAGGCTGTTGCTTTTCTTTCCCATTAATTAATTCTTCTTCTATCAGACATAGATAACAGCAGCTATCTGCCTTCTAAATTGCTCATGGTCCTTATACTGTGGTAGGAAAGGAAGCAATTGACAGTATCACAACATTTTTCTCTTTATTGTTCTCTACTGACTTAATATTCCTCAAAATCTCAGAATTTCCCATTAAACTCACCTCCCAAGACACTGGAGCTTTTTCTTTGTATCCTGCATATTGCCCACAGCCCCAAAAGGTTACAATCACTTCCAAATTTAAGTATGCAGTGTAGGATATTCCCAACATATATATATATATATCTTTGTGGATACATTTTTTTCTCCACTGCACTCGTTTAGTCAAGTTCTCCTTGCTACCCTAAAATATGCTAAAAAAATATACCACCAAAGTCACCAAATATACCACCAGCCTGTTTTTCAATTTTAACGAGGTCAGCTGAGCAGTAAAAATGTCAAAGCCTTGGATCATCTCCATTTACTCCTCTGCAAGCTCTTGAAATGGTAGTTATATACTGTTCTCTAGTTATCTAATTTGTATGGGCATTTTATCTCATAAATCTGTTACACATTAGGGTTTTATATATAATAATTGCTGAACAAAGTCCTTTAGAAAAGCCTAGGCTTATATATCCAGCCAATCAAGTTTAGTCAGAACCCCAGTTTTTTTGAAAGCCAGAAATGACTAAAAGAAAACTTTATTTTTATGAACACCATGATGTGTCTGTAAAACAGAGCACACACGTTTTATCTATGTTTCTAATAAGTAATAAAATACTTATTCCATTGGTGTATGTCTGCTGTCCAAATGGTCACTAACTGAAGTTATATTGGGTATATAAGAAGTTTGATAAGTTGCAAATTACATATGTTCTTCAATAAAAACAAAACCTTTCAATTCAGATACTAGAAATAATATAGATAAATAAAATAATTAAGATATCAGTGACTTGTACTTCCAAATATTTAGACTTCATAAGCTTTTGTGACAGGCCTACCAAAGTTTGAACCTACCACCTTTTCACAGGCAGATCTATTACCATCAGAAAGTCTCTACATTCTGTCGCTGTCACTCTGGTAACGAGGTCCCCACTGTCAGTGCCCACCTGGCCAGCAGAACCTCCTGAGGGAGGACAAACTGAGCCCAAGCCATCAATATATACACTTAACCCAGTGCACTGAGGTTTTTGCTGAATGTGCTCCCCCAGAATGGACCAGGCTAGACCAGCAAGCAGACCGGAGAGAAGGGATTTGAGCTAATGATAAACCTTTAAACTTCCTACATGCCAATGGAGAAAGACAAGTTCCTCCGGAGTGATTCAGAGCTGCAGCTTTCTGACAGCTACAGACACAGCACCTAAGTTAAGATCTAAAATTATCTTGTACATTTTCTCTAAAGAGGAAACAACTCAGGACTATGAATCCATTAGATTGACCAGAACCAGGTTTTCTACAAAAAACCTGAACAAAGTGCCTACTACACAAAGCTGGTGAGCTACAAGAATGAAGCCATTGCAGTAGAAGGAACATAAAGAGATTCAGAAGCAGAAAGAGAAACCACCAAAGACATAAAAAGAAAAAACCTTTAAAACCTTTTAAGAGACACAAGAATCAAGAAGTTTATTTATGATCAGTAGTTTCATTTACTACCATGTTCTTTGGAAAGTCCTAATCACAACATGAATGACTCATGAATAATTATTTCTTTATGCTTCAGTTAATTAGAGCAAATCAAGTTTCCTGGACTGGAAAATATTCAAATGAGACAGTGGATGAAATAGTAGACTATTGTTATAAAATTGGAGTTCTACAATAATACTTTGGACTTCTCTTAGTGGTCCAAGAACTGGTAAATACATAGCTTTAAATAACTAAGCTGAAAGGTTTTAATGTGAGGAGTAAACTGATAATCTACTAAAATTATTTTAAAAAGAGCCTCACTCATCTCCCCAAATGGAAAACAACTAGTTCTAAATAAATGATAATAAAAAATCCTCATGAATTAGCTTCTCAGGAATTAAAAAAAAAATCATTGTTGCTTGTAATAAATACGATAGACCAAATTCTATAAATCAAAATTTAGAATTTTATTCTGAGACAAAATAACAGTCTCTGATAGCCACAATTAAAAGGACAGCATCGAACCCCGGGGTTTCGGCACTGGGTGAACACAGTAACACACTCTGTCAGTATGTCACCCCCCAAGTTCACATCTCTGGTTTGGAGCCATCTCTTTTTATACACTGGATCGCTGAGAAAAAATCGGGACTCTGAGGTTCCCTCTTCTGAGGCAGGCTCATTAGATATTCATGTTCGGGTTCTGGTGTTTGAACGGATTTGCTCGGGAAGACAATGTCCTTGATTGTTGTGTCCAGGTGCTGTGTAGAGATGTTAATGTCGGGAGGAGACGGATGAGATATCGATCTGATGTAATCATTCGGTTCTCTGGGTTCTCCATTTCCCTTTTCCGTTGTCTTTGTTCTCCTTTTAACGATTCCCAGCAGAGGTATTCTCGTGTCCCTTTTCGTGTAATTCTTAGCATAGTTTCTCATGTCCCTCCTGTGTAATCTCTGGCAAAGGAAATACCTTGTACCCCTCTCCGTGCAGCTTTCGTCTCAGTTAACCCATAGTATATTTGATTAGAAATAAAACTTATATTTACAGGGGGTGAATTACATCTTATATCTTTTAACACGAATTAACTTTAGGACATATATCACAGTCCCCCCCCTTCTATCTTAACCTATTTAATTCATGTTCCAGTTATAGCCTTTTTTCTTTTTCAAGATAAAAAGCCTCTTAACCAACCGTTTTTTCCCTTGTCTATTATTCTTGCGGTATTCCTTCTTCCGATTCACCCCAATAAGTTTTCTCTACAATCCCTTCCTGTACTCGAGCTTTAAATTTTGCGAGCAACTCTGCGGCTCTACTTTTTTTCTCATTTAATTTCATGATTTTTGAAACTGCATTATTTTTACTTAGTCCCCCTGAAGCCAACTCAGGGTCCATAGGTAGTGATGCGATTTGCATTCCTTGGACTACTGTGTGAATCAACCTGACGAAACAGGGTATCAAACATGGTAGGAAGATTAACCCAGCCACCGAACATAAAATGAAAAATCCCACTTTCTTCCACCAATCTCCTGCCCCAAACAATTGGTCCCACCAGGAAGCCTGAAGTATTGAGTTCCATTTTTGAACTGGCACATGAGCTACTTTCTTAATTTTGGCAGCCAAACCTCTAATTGTTTCTCCATAGTCGTTAATCTCTATGCAGCATTCTGAATCATTGAATTTCCCGCACACACCTCCCTCCTCTGCTAACAGATAGTCTAGGGCGATTCTATTCTGGTAAACAAAAGCCCTCATTTGCGAGTGCTGTCGAGCTAAGAGTTCCAACGCATCTGAGGTGTGATTGGAAACTATTTCTACCATGGCTTGCAGCCGGATTAGTCAGTTTAGTAGATAGACCGGAGTCCTCTAACCCCAACTTCCATCTTGGGCCCAGGTAGTGGGGCCATAGTATTCTATTATGCGTTCTGCAGGCCATTCTTCATTCCCCCATTTCTGGTTTCCTCCTGCCTGCGGGAGTTCCCTTTTTGTTTCTCGTCTTTTCCGACTGAGAGTCTCATATAATGGAGCCCCTAGCAGGTTACTGCCTGATCTGGGTAGCGTGAAAAAGGAGGGTCTAATCATCCCCAGGGTACAGGACCCTTTCCATTTTCAGGGTAGTTCGCTATAAGCCTTTTTCTCGCAGATCCAGTAAATTCCACTCGGGGCTTTCCACTTAATGTCTACATTTTCTGGTTTTTCCCAAAACTCCTTAAGGTCTGTCAGGGAATAGTAGGGGTTAGCACTAGCTAATTCATGCCAACATAGTTCAATTTCTTTTACCCAGTTACATCCTTTCTCTCTTTCTTTGCTCCAGTACCCCTTTGGTGGTTCGGGCTGCCACATTTTAGTCTTATTGTTAGAGTTCACTGTCAATGTGAATAGACATGGGGTGTAACCCACTGTGTCAATGTATGTGCTTCCTTCCCTGCTGATACAAATGGTCCCTATTATTCTCTCATCTAAGGTCCATCCCTCGGGCCGGGTCATCGTTTTTAGGATTTTGCTATCCCATCTTAGGAGTTGTTCAGGAGCTAAACTTTCCCCCTTCCAGGGCCATCTTTCAGCTGACTTTAGTCCCCCACAAATCCAGCAGTTAGACAGTCCTAATTTGGTGGCAATCTCCTGCACTAGATCCACAAAGAGGTTTTTGCTAGAGGCAGATAAGCTCCAATCACTAGACTGTCTTTCTAATTGCTCGTATTGTTCGCTAAGTGACCTCATTCTCTCTTGCTCCATCTTTTTCCTTTTTGCCTCCAATTCCTGCCTTTTTAGTTCCAGGGCTACCCTTTGTATCTTATTTTCTGGGTCCAGCCCTTCCTCATCCTTAGAAAAACAGAATACCTTATCTAATTTTAAGCAGACCCTTTCATCGTTTTCGCTTAATAAATCTAGTAGGATAGGTCTGCTGTTCAAGGAAGCTGCTTGAAGTTTTTCATTCTGTCCTACCCAATATGTTTTCCCATTGAGGGTGCACATCTCTAATTTATTTTTATCATAACACAATTTGTTTACTTGTAAATATTCTACGAAGGTAGACTCCCTTTTACCCCCAATCCACACAGTTTTATTACAATCTCTACATATGGGGATTATGGGTAGGTTACTTAGCCCTCTCCTTTTCCTAGACATTGCCATCGGGTTATTGGTTTTTTCTTTTGTTTTGTTTATTTGGAGCCCACTATCATTATATTCGCAGTTTTCCCCCCTTTGCATTTTTGGACAGTTAATATGTACCCTTGGTTCTATGTTTTGGCCCCAGGTAGGCTCTAGCTGAGTCTCCTGTGGATTTGTTTCTTTCCCCATCCCTTCCTTAGGGTTGGGGAGGCCACTCGTGAGGTACACGGCTCGGCTCAGGATCACTAGGGTTACCCATAGGTGTATCCCTCTGCCCTTGCCTTCGCCCACCGGGTTGCCACCGGCAGCAAGGTAAACCATCTTCTTGGCAGCAGGGGTATTTTTCTGGGCCCTCGTGGGTGCTCCTTTGAGCATACCGTCTCTTGTACTATTCCCACTTGGCCAATTTTATCTGGTCAGCTATGCAGGGTACTTTTACTGTCCTCCTACACTCAATTACTAGTGGTTCCGCCTTCTTATTCAATTTTCCCCTTATCCCGTTTGTGAAGTAGTGGAACCACTCAAAAGAATCTAATTCCAAAAGGCCCGTTTCCATGGCAATGTGTAGAAAAAGGTCTGTGAGCCTTCTTCTTTCCTCCTCTAAACAATTTTCACACAAAACCCAAGGCTTGGTTCCCCAGTCACAATGAGTCACCCAAATTTGTTTGCAATACCCGCAGGGACACCCTGCTTGGTTACAACTTAGCCGGTAAGCGCTGGTCATTGGGTTTTTCGGTGAATCCTCAGCTTTAAATCTCCCGGAGTTGAGGTGATTTTCCACTGCGGAGAGTTGTCTTGTGGTTCAATTCTTTTCACTCGATACAAGTGGGTCCAGCCTCTTTCTGCTGTTCTCACAGCCGTGTCAGTGGTGAGGAGGACGAGGAAAGGTCCTTCCCAGTGAGGCGATAACGGCGTTTCTTTCCATGTCTTGATCAGCACCTTGTCCCCTGGTTGGATTTTGTGAATGGCAAATCCCAAGGGTGTGCTCTGTGCTATTAGTCCGCGTTTCCGGAGTTCCTGTAAATTTTTATTAATTAAGACAAGGTAAGACTGGATCTGGCAATCTTCCACTCGAGGGTGTCCCACCGGCATTCCATGTTCATATGGCATTCCATATAACATTTCGAAAGGGGACAGCCCAGATCCTGAATGGAGTTGTGTCCTAATGTTCAGGAGTGCTAAGGGTAGGCACTTCACCCATGACATCTTAGTTTCTAACATAAGCTTTGATATCTGAGCTTTTAATGTCTGATTCATTCGTTCCACCTGTCCCGAACTCTGGGGGTGCCAGGGTGTGTGATATTCCCATCTGATCCCGAGGGCATCCGCCAGGTGTTTTATGATTTTAGAAGTGAAGTGTGTTCCCTGATCCGAATCAATGGAGTCTGGGATCCCATATCTAGGTATTATTTCTTCTAATAACCTTTTTACTACCATCTGGGCTGTTGCCCTAGGGCTTGGGAATGCCTCCACCCAGTGGGTCAATTGGTCCACTATTACTAATAAATACCTATGCCTTCCAATTTTTGGTAATTCGGTGAAGTCTATCTGAATTCTCCCAAAGGGGCGGTACGCTAAGGGACGTCCCCCCGGTGTAACTTGCCTGATCCTAGACTTATTAATCTTCTGACATATCATGCATCCTTGGACCTCTTGTTTTGCTAATTCAAAGATACCTTTACATCCGAAAAATTTTAGGAATTGTTCAGCTAATGCCTGGGTTCCCCAGTGGGTCTGGGAGTGCAGTCTCCTTAGTATTCTCCGGGCATAAGCTTTGGGGATTAATTCTCGACCATCAGGTAGCTTCCATTTTCCTTCTTCTAATGTCCCCCCTATCTTTTTGAACTCCTCAACTTCTCTTTCAGTGGGATGAGGGGGAAATTCCTGGGGGTCGCCTCTGGGGTTCTCAGGGATGCTAAGTGCCCCAGATATTTCACTTCAGGTTCTGTGAACTGCAATTTTTGCTTAGATACTTTTAAACCTTTCTCTCCCAAAAAGTTTAATAATTCAATGGTGCATTTTCTTACTTTTTTCTCTGTTTCTCCTGCAACTAGCAAATCATCTACATATTGCAGGATTTTTGTCCCTTCTCTAGGGGAAAATTGACTTAGCAACTGCTCTAAGGCTTGTCCAAATAAATTGGGTGAGTCCACAAATCCTTGAGGCAGGGAGGCCCATCTCAGCTGTTGCTTACGATTTGTTTCAGGGTCCTCCCATTGAAATGCAAAGAAATCATGACTGCCTTCGGCTAGAGGGCAGGTCCAGAATGCATCCTTTAGATCTATTACACTATACCATGTATCCTCCGGGGAGACCCTGTTTAGAAGTGTGTATGGATTTGCAACCACAGGAAATTGAGTTTTCGTTCTCTCATTTATTGCTCTCAAATCCTGCACTAGCCTATAACTCCCGTCTGTCTTTCTTATGGCTAATATTGGGGTATTATGTCTGGACATACATGGTTCCAAAATTCCTTTGTTTATTAGGTCATCTATTATAGGTTTCAGTCCTCGTCTCCCTTCCAGGGGGATAGGATATTGCTTCACCCTTATGGGGTCCTCAGGTCTCTCGATTTCGATTGAAATAGGATCCATGTCCAACCTCCCCGCTTCCCTCCCCGTATGCCACACTTCAGGGTTAATTTTCTCCTCATCCTCACAGGTTAGTTTATATATACTGACCACTATCCGTGAATCTCTCACAATTAAACTAATACCCAATGCAACCATCAAATCCCTGCCCAACAGGTTATAATCAGCTTCTTCTACCAACAACATATCCCCTAAGCAGATTTTATTTTCAGATTCAATTTCTACATCTTTTACTATGGGAACCCTAAAAGGCTCTCGCTTAGCCCCTATGACCACCATGAATTCTTTGCTTACTTGACACCCTGGAGGCAACTGTTTAAAAGTACTTTTTTCAGCCCCAGAGTCTACTAAGAAATCCATTTCTGTCCCCTTGGGTCCTATTTTTAGGGTTATCACGGGCTCCCTTGATGTTAAGGACCCTAAAATAAAGAGCCCCCGACATCCCTAATCTTCCCGAAATATCTTCTCATCTTTTATTCTTTTCTTGCAATCCTTTTTTATGTGCCCCTTTCTCTTACAATAGAAACATTCTGGTCCCTCTTCTTGACTAGCAGGGGTCCCTTTTTGCGGACGGACTGGCCCTTTCGAGGGTCCCCTTCTTAAGGTTTTTCCCGGGTTCTGGGGACGCTCCTGTTTCTGGGCTTCCCTCACAGCTGCCACCAGTACCCTAGCTTGTATTTTCTGTTTTTCCTCGTCTCTCCTCATGTATATTTTCTGAGCTTCCCTAAGTAATTCTTGCAATCCCTTCTCCTGCCACCCCTTGATTTTCTCTAATTTCTTCCGTATGTCCTCCCACGACTTAGCCACGAATTGGGTTTTCAACAATACTTCTCCCACCGGAGAATCAGGATCCGTCCCAGAATATACTTGGAGACTTTTCCTTAATCTCTCCAACCACTCTGTAGGGGTCTCCCCTCTTTCCCCTGACATTCCCCGAATACCTTGCTCAGGTTCTGTCCCCGAGGTACCGCCTCCCTAATTCCTTGAATTATTATGTTTCTCATATCGATCATATTCCTTCTACCTTCTTCGGTTTGGGCGTTCCACCGGGGATCCTGGCTTGGCCATTTTTGATCCCCGGGGGTACTTTGGGGGTTCCAGCACTCCCACTCCCTCATTCCCGCTTGCCTTATCATTTCTCTTTCCTCGGTGTTGAACAAAGACCTTAAGATCGCTGTGAGATCCTCATATGAGTAAATACTCGTTCCCAAGAACTCATCCAGCCTCTCAGATACTCCTAAGGGGTCGTCCATAAGCTTTCCCATCTCTTTCTTAAAGGCTCTTACATCGCTGGTATTAATCGGGACGTTTATGTACCCGATAATTCCTGGGGCTGTGGGCACTTCCCTTAAAGGGAAGAGGTTAGCTTTCTCGCCTTCACCCTCACTTTCTACCTCATTCAGTCTTTTTAACTGCCTCCTAGGCCTCCTAGCGGGTGGAGTATGTTTAGCTTCTAATGAAACCGGCGGAGCAGGGGTTACAGGGCTGAGGAAAGCCACCAAATCTAGCTCAAGCGGCTGGGTGTCGAGGAGCGGGGTCGGGGTCTGGGGAACCTGTGTTATTCCCCAAGACGGTCGGGGAGCTGGCACGGGTTCTAGTGGGGGAGGGAGGCCGACCGGTGGGAACAGAGCCACTGCCTGTGAGGGCTGTGACTCCAGGGGAGGGGCGGATGCAAGCAGCGATGGGGCGGGGGTCCCTTGCCCTGAGGGATACCCCGATCCTTCGAGATCCTGGGGATTTCCCTGATTTGGAAGGGGAGGGGGCGAGGGCACAAGGTAAGGCGGGGGAAGGTTATCTAAAGGCTCCCACCTATCACCCGAGGTGGACACTGGACCCCTTAATTTCACTGGCAAAAGTCTAGCATTGATCCTTTCCCAGACCCGTGCATACTCATGTTCTTCTTTACTCCCTCCCTCCTTCACATAATTCACTAGCGCCGTACAAATCCATTCTTCAAATGTCCCGAAGACGGGCCATATTACGTGGTCCCGTACTTCAACTCCTCCCCACACCTCCATACAGTAATGTATCTTTTGTTTCTTTGACCTCCTTTTTCTTATAGGGCATTCCTCCCAATGCTCTAACATCCATCCCAAAGGACTTTCAATCGGGATTTCAGGGATCCCTTTAACGGTTCCCTTCTTGGACTTCCCTGTGACCTTTTCTTTGGTTTTACTTTTCCCTTGTCCCATGGTGTAGGTTCACCAGTTCCTGGCCCTTTAAGGGTGATCGATCCCTCCTGGGGTTTTCCTGGTGATTACGAGCCCTCTTTCTCCTGCTTACTCTCTCCCTTGGACCGTTCCTGGTCCTAGGCTGAAAGGTTTACCAGCCCCGGAACTCCTGTAAGGACATACCCTTCCCTTTCAGCCTTCCTGTGACCGATCCCCCCTCTGAAACTCCCCGAGTTTCTGGGCTTGATGTGTGAGGTGCGTGTTTACTCCTGAAACTTTTGCTTCCCCTGCAACCGACCACACCCCTCGCGGGGAAGTGGAACTGCAGTTTTGGGGTCCCCACTCGCTTCGTGATAAAATCACGTCTCACTCACATGCTCGGTCACTCCCACTCAACCACGCAATACTTACGATCCTTTTCCTGCGTGGGCTCTTCGTGCACGTAGATTTTTACGAGTTGATCTTCTTCGCTGTGGCTCCGGAGGTTCTGTTCCCCAGACCTCCCCGAGTTCCCCGAGAGATCTGACCTCGCCTATATCCCTTTTAAGTGTGGCTTTTTGTTTTTAAGTTCGTTGTGTGGCCGATTGGTTCCACACGGCCTCCCGGCTCTGCCAGGCCGCTGAATTCAGCAGGGCGCCCCCTGGTCAGAGACAGGGGTCCAAGGGTCCCAGTATCACACCAATCACGTCGGGGTCACCAGATTGTAATAAATACGATAGACCAAATTCTATAAATCAAAATTTAGAATTTTATTCTGAGACAAAATAACAGTCTCTGATAGCCACAATTAAAAGGACAGCGTCGAGCATGGGATCGGCGCTGAGTGAACACAGTAACACACTCTGCCAGTATGCTACCCCGAAGTTCACATCTCTGGTTTGGAGCCGTCTCTTTTTATACACTGGATCGCTGAGAAAAAATCGGGACTCTGAGGTTCCCTCTTCCGAGGCAGCCTCATTAGATATTCATGTTCGGGTTCTGGTGTTTGAATGGATTTGCTCTGGAAGACAATGTCCTTGATTGTTGTGTCCAGGTGCTGTGTAGAGATGTTAATGTCGGGAGGAGACGGATGAGATATCGATCTGATGTAATCATTCGGTTCTCTGGGTTCTCCATTTCCCTTTTCCGTTGTCTTTGTTCTCCTTTTAACGATTCCCAGCAGAGGTATTCTCGTGTCCCTTTTCGTGTAATTCTTAGCATAGTTTCTCATGTCCCTCCTGTGTAATCTCTGGCAAAAGGAAATTCCTTGTACCCCTCTCCGTGCAGCTTTCATCTCAGTTAACCCGTAGTATATTTGATTAGAAATAAAACTTATATTTACAGGGGGTGAATTACATCTTATATCTTTTAACACGAATTAACTTTAGGACATATATCACACTGCTCAATCTCTTTAAGTTGGTGAAGCTGCAATTACTACTGTACCCACATACCTCATAAGCCCTCTATAATTCACAGCATTATTTTTTACATCAATATAAAAGGAGCAAAAAGCGTATGTTGTAGTTAAAACTAGATTTTGGTAGCAAACCCAAATACTGGTAAAGGCACAGTAATACCCTTCCCAGGACCCTAGAATGTGGGTTTCTTTCAGAAATCTATCAGAAAATATTAAACAGATTAAATACACTGAACAACTTCCTTGCAAACTTTATGGAAGGTATGAAAATACCGTCTCCCATTTTCAAGAGCCAAAATAGCGACTTACCAGTTTTGTGCCTCTCTTTATTTCTTTTTGAATATCTTCAATAGAGAATCCACCAAGACTCTCATTATCAGTGTGTGAAGAAACCAGTGCAGATGAGAACAGCTAAAATTGCAAAGACAAAACCTGTATTTTAATTTTTAAGGGTATAAGTGATAGAGAAATGTATAGATATGAAACCCACCAAATTGCAGTGGTTAATCATGTGTGCCAATTCCAATGTGCTTGGCTTTTCCATGTGTTTGAAGCGTTTTCCCGGCTCCATCCCATTCATGGTCACTCACCATACACTTGTGATGTGCCGCCACCTTCTGGTTCTCTGACATCAGCAACTGCCCACATTCGTTATCTTTATTTGACCGACAGAACCCACACTTCCCTTGTCTGGAAGAGACTTTCTTCTGTCCGACTGAGCTTGTCATGATTTTCAATGACCTTAGAATGCCACTGCAATCCTCTCAATGCTACAGGGAAAAAAAACTGCAATCAGCATGTTAACAGCAACAAAAGGCAAATTAACATAGCTTTTGAAATACAGTATTGGATGCTTGGAAGTGATCTGTCCCTTTTCTTTATGCTACTTCAATATAGCCAAATAAACAAGTGACTGGAAGAGGCAGTATTTTGCCAAATTTTAATGACATTTCTTCAGCAAGAAAAAGCAGTTTCTTTACGCAAAAAAGTTTGAGAATTAAAATAAAACTTTGGATGCTAATACAAAAGCAGAAAATGGAAAAGAAATAAGTGGGAAATACAAGAGAACCACTGGGAAAAAAAGTTACTGCAACTCATTTTTATAAGTATTTATTACAGGAAAGGAATTTGTAGAATATATATATATGTACATGCAATGAAATTCATGCTACTGAACGTCAAAAACAGAAGCAAAGAAAAACCCAGAGTCCAGCCAGCATAGCCTTGAGCACAGGTTTTGGCTCTAAAGGCTCACAAAGTCTCAGGGCAGATGAAGAGAGATGAGATGATAAAATGTTACCACTTGGTATCAGAGGTATCTTGTGGCTACTAAAACAGCATTAGGAACAAAACTTTAGACACCTCTCTGACTAAGGTGCTGCAGTGGAAACCTCTCCATGACCCACAGTTAGTTTGGCAGTACCACACCAGGTTTCAGTAAATGCATGAGAACTTAAAATTAAACTCAGTATGAATCACAAACTTTTCATGCGCTACCAGCAACACATTTTAAAATGTAACACTGAGGTCACAGTGCCCAACTCAGGCAGACACGGCTCGTGCAAAAGTGAAAATACTCAATGAGTGTATGAATTTCTTGGCCCAGTATTAACAAGTTTGTGTTCATTTGCTTCTACATCTACCAAGAAATTAAAAAATCATCTTCTTCAAATAGACTTTCTTAAAGCTTTTTACTTTGGAGATTTGAGCCTTACTATCAGAATTTGCCACAACTGCAATAAAATCCTCCTCAGCCTTTCTCTTCATCTGACTCAGCTAAGTAAGAAAAGCCATCATAGAGTTTGATATTTGGGTTGGAAAAAAGTGTAAAATCCAGCCATAAATAAGAGAGCAGAGTTGCAACACATCTGGACTCGGCTACAATGGCGCATATCTGCATGAAAATGCACAACTACTCTCTGGAATTTGCACAGGCAGACCCGGTGCTCCCCAGTGTTATCAGAAGCTCATAATGCTGGTATCACTCACTCCTCTAACTGAAAGCAGCATGTCCTCCTGCTGACAGACACTCCTGCTGCCTCCTGCTCCAACAAATTTTCACTGACCGAGCTGTAGCTGTTGGCCTTGCACTGTTTACTGTGAAACTCCTGCTTCAAAAGGTGCCTGCCCTGTCTCCCTCGCCTTTGCTCTCCCAACAGCTTCATTTGCTTTGTTCTAACTGTGAGCATTTTACGTTGCTGACACACGCTCAGAACAAGAATGCAAAGATTTCGGATCTTGCTGATTTGCACAAAAAATGTGCCAAACTGGATAAACTAGTCACACCCTTTTGCAGTGGCAACAGGGAGTCCTTAAGTGTTAAACACAAAAGAATTATTATACTGTATTCTTCTAAAGAAAAAAAAAAAAAAAAAAAACAAGACTATTCTGTAATCCCTTCTGAGGAGAAAGAATGGTTCCTGAAGAGACAGACAGATAGATAGATATACAGATATACATGTATGTATATTAAAAAATAAAAATTTGGGCAATTTTTAAAACTTTAATATTTGGGAGCAAAAAAACCCTACATAAGACAAGTAGGAAGTAATATCACAAAAATTACTTGTTTACATCTCACATTAAATAGGTCAACATAAATCACACAGGGATATTTAGAAATATACTAATAAAATAATATAAAATACAAAAAGTTCTGGTTTTGTATAAACAGTATGGTATATACACACAATCACTTGGGTCTACCTGTTTCATTTTATATTCAGACTATATTATTAAAATAATGACACAAACAATACCAGTTATTAAAAGGAAGATCAGGAATTTCCTTGTACATGTGCAAAGGTCCTACTGACTCTCAGGAACAAGAATTACTACTAAAACAGAGCTACCCTTGAATTTAAGCAGCACGTTTGTATTTTAGAAAATGAAAGTAATTTATAGCACACATAAAAATTTTTAAGTGGCTCTCATCATATTTAATTTATAAGAAAAACAACTTTCCAAGACACAAGATTACAAAAAACCTTCTCACAGCTCGCTGCTTTCCACCTCCCAGTGCACTACAGGCATGTCACTGCAGCAGCACCAGAACCTGACACAGCCTGACTTCCTAAAGTACTTCTGCATAATTAGATTTTTTAAGGCTCACAGTGAAGTCAAAAATAATGCCAATCTTTACTCAATAGATAGATACTGATTTTTTTTAAAAAAAGCAAATATGTTCTGAAATACTTCACAATTAAAAATAACATTTGAAAAATTATTCAAAACTCAAACAGGCCAAAAAGGAAATTTACGTTCTTTTCACCATCAAATTAAATTACTCTGAAAGCATTTTACAAGGGTATCTAAAAGTTTCCTCTCCAACCCCGCATTTGGGGTGGTTTTTTTGTTTGTTTGTTTGTTTCACTGGGCATTTACCCTATTTATACATTTTTAAAGTGTAGAAAAAAAAACTGAGCGTGAGAAACATCTATAGACCTCTCCATAAATTATATTTGCTTTCTCATGTGAGAAGACACTACTCTCGGATCACTTTTCTTTGTATCAAAATGCCCTTATCCTGTCCATTAACAAAAGAAACAAAACACATTTTCTGAGAAAGATGAACCAAGTTATGCAGCTACAGTCTCACAATTCTAAATGCAAGTACGCAAAATTGTTTTCATCTCTCAAGTTAAATCACCCAGAGCAACTAATCTAGTTTGCCAAGTATCAAGCTACATTTCATTGCAATGAGAAAAAATGCAACTTATAAACAGCTCAATATTTTGGTTTTCCATGTTTAAAAGGCTAACAAATGAGTAAGAATTACCAAAAATAGTGAATACATCTACTGTTGACAGAATCTTGCTTGTCAGCTTTGTCAAAGTCTCACAAACAGGATCATAAGGAGTGACATACTGTGGAATCACTGGCTGGGAGATTTTCACTGTCTCCACCAAAATGGAACACACATGCTACAAACACAAAGATTATTCCATACAGATCAATTTTCCACAGGCTTGATCTAAGAAATGAGAAGTTACATGTACCCTAGAATCACACAAGTAGAAATTCACTCAACCATTCTTCACTGAAAAATTTGGGTTCATTTACATTCATGTCTCTTATGTACACTAAAGTATTAAATGTGGTGCTTTCCCTCAGAGCATCTTTATCTTTAAAGCATCATGTTTTACACCCTCCTGTAGCTTCTGTGCTGCTTTACTGAGCTCTAAACAGATTTCCCAATATAAAAGTGCAAGTTCAATGACTCTGAGGCACGGGATGCCCTCAATGCATGAGACATTGTTCAGCACCAAAGAATGGAAAGTAACATGGACTCTAATTTCTATTTATTGTCCAAACATGTTTCAGGAGCCTGATTACAGAAGTTAAAACCTCACTTGTATTCTCTACAAAGGAGAGTGGCCTACACACTGCACTTTTAGTTTGTTTTGCTGTGTGACCTGTACAATTCCCAAACTATATTTCAAAAAAATTAGAATTTATATTTGTGAAGAAAATTTCAGACATCTAAGGAAAACCTGTGAGAAGTAAACAAGCTTCAGAAAATACCACTGTAGATGCTGAAGTGGTTTGGTCTCAGGAAAAGATACAGAAAATATTTGTGCTGATTTTTCCAAGATGTTCACTGGAGATACCAGTCACAAGCTTACAAGTGATTTGCAGTTTCCCGGGTCGGTGACCCATTGGAGGGAGATTTATTTTGGAGAGTGGGGGAGTGAAGAAGGGGAGAGGGAAAGTATCCTGTAGGGTTCTGTGGCTGAGAACCCAAATCACAGGTCCCATAGAAATTTTTATGTATGAGTTACATTCACACAGCATCCTACAGTCACTATAAAAAGCAGGATAGCAATTTATCCATGCAACTTCCTTAAAAAAAAAAGCCAAAAAGACACCGAAGAGGGGGCAGATGCGAGGGGAGAAGGGCAAACCCTCGAAAGCCTAAACAATGAGAGCAAAGCAGGTGACTAAAAAGGACGCAGAGAGCCCGCGGTAAGGGAGATCTGACAGACGGCGCTGAGGGATCTCCAGGGAAGTTTACATCCTCCCACGGGGAGCGGGAGATGGGCCGATAGCGGCACCTCTGCCGTCGCCTTCCTGGGGGATCGACGGGGCAGGACGGCATCTCCCGGGGAGGAACCGTCCGACCTCCCCGCAGGGCCCGGCTGGCACCGCCGGGGCCCGACCCCTCCCCAGCTACCGAGGGGGGGGGGGGGGGGGGGGGGGGGGGGGGGGGGGGGGGGGGGGGGGGGGAGGGGCGCAGGGGGACGAGGGAAGGGCGACCCCCCTCCCAATTCCATGAAATTTTAAGGGAAACGGGACCGGGAGACAAGGGGGGGCGGATCCTCCCCGCAAGGAGGGCGCGGGCCGGGACGGGCGGAGCGAGCGGCACCGCCGGCCCGGGGAGGGGGGAGGGGGGCGGTACTGGCACCCGGGGCACCCCTGAGGGGATACTGCGGGGTGCCGCGACTCTCGCGGGGCTGCAAGGGCTGGCCGAAGCCCCGGGACCGGGGGGCGGACCCCGGGCTGCGGGCGGGCCAGGGGCGCCACGCCGCCCCTTGCGCGCGGCGCAGCGGCGGCGGGGCGGGCAGCGAGCGCTCGGCGGGTTGGTCGTCGGTCACTCACCCGTGCGATGGGTGAAGTGCGGGCGGAGGAGCCGCTCGGCACGGCCCGTCCCCGCTCGCGGGTCGCTCAGGGCCGCTCACCCGCCGGGACCGGCACGTTCATTCGGGGCTCAGGACGCGCCGCCGCCGAGCGCACGCGCCCACGCATGCACGCACGGCGCGCCTGGGTCGCGGCGACGCTGCGGGGCGGTGCCCGATTGGCGGGACCCCGCGAGCGGCCTCCTTTGCGCACGCGCGATGACGCGCGCGCCTTTCCCGCTCCCGGTTCCTGCTGCCCCCGCGGCGCTTCTCCGCGAGGCCGGGAAATGGAAGATGGGGGTGTGTGGGGAACGGCGGCTCTGCGTATGTGCACCTGCCGCCGCCACTTCCCCGCGAGGTCCCGGCGCGAGCGAGCCGGGCTGGTGGGAGGCACAGACACATGAGGAGCGGTGCGCATGCGCAGCGCTCACCCGCAGCCGTTGGGGGAGGGCACATGGGAGACGCGCTGTTGAGGCCGCGCAGCTGCAGCGCCGGGCGCGTGCGCAGAGCGGGTAGCGACGGGCGGGCGGTGCTGCGGCACCATGCGCGCGCCCCTCGGCGGAGGGGGGCGGGGAGCGGCCCCGCGCGCGCTCCCTCACGGTACACCCTCCGCCCCCCTCCCCCTCCGGCGCGCTGCGCCTGGCGGAATGGAATGGAATGTTCAAGGTTGAAAGAGACCATCGAGATCATCAAATCCAGCCGTCCATCCAGCGCTGCCACTACAACTCCTAAACCACATCTCAGTATCGGATCTAGACGCCTCTTAGACACACCTTTGGTTCAGGAGTTGCAGTGGCAGTGCTGGATGATGTGGTTTAGTGGTTTTTGGGTTGCATGGCAGCGCTGAGTGGATGGCTGGACTTGATGGTCTTGAAGGTATCTTCCAGCCTTGACGGTTCTGTGATCCTAAACCACATTACTCAGCGCCAGATCCAGACCCCAGGTGGCTCCACCGCCTCCTGGAGCCCCCCGGCTCTCTCAGCCGCTGCTCATCAGACTCATTCTCCAGTCCTCCCAGGAGCCCTGCTGACCTTTGCTCCAGCACCTCCACATCCTTGTAAAAGTAAGAGGTCCAGAAGTGAATGCAGCATCTGAAGTGTGGCCTCACAATAAGTAATAAAAAATTACACTTCTTTTTTACAAAGTTGTCATATTGCACATGTTGACCAAATTACAATATAGTGAGTAACCCAAATGTCAATAAACATTTACATTTTCAAGCTGCTACAGTTTTACATCACAATACATGGATGGTTTACACACTTATCCCTGCGGAAATTATTCTGCCATCTTGTTATTCTGTTATATCTAATTAATTAATTAATTAACTTTATTAGCAAACACTTTCTTTATTTAGTTCCAGAAGCCACTGCATGTCGTAAAGAAAACCTCTCCTTTCTCTTTGGTGTTTATTTATCAGTGAATGGTTATTGAATATCAGTTGTTGAGGAGGGAAATAAAGCCATAAAACAATTGCTTTGGGTTTTGCCTGAAAAAACTTTTCCAGTGGTTGTGCTTCCTTCTGAAGACAACTATTTTTGTTCCCCTCTGGCAATATTTTTGTCCTCCTTTGGCACAAGGAACTTTAGAGGGTAGCATTTGAAAATACAACAGTAAAGATGGTGGTGATGGTTGATTTGGCTGCGGTTGAAGTCAGTGCAGTGCCAGATGCTGCTGTATAGCCCTGGCACCTGTGGAAGTAGCAGGAAAAGCTTTCTGGGGAGAATCCTACAGGTTTCATGTTCAAGTACAAGGCTGAGAACCAAAGGTGTGGAGCACGGGCTATAGGTGGAGGCTACAGGTTATGTGCTTTATAAGAAAGTGATATTTAGTCCTATTTTATTCCTGATTTTCCAAGCACAAGTGTATTTTCCTTTCTAAAGTGTGGGAGATTAGGGACAGGCGGTCGGAAGATATCGCGTTGTACGGGCAGACAGAACCCCTCCCTCAACACTTAGTTGGTTAGTGTCCTTGATAAGGTAAGCAACACCTAACTTGTAACGTAAGCAGACGGATGTGATGTAGCAAACAGAGGTTTTATAACTCCATGTAACCAGTTAATAAACGCCATTAGCCGTCCACCACACTGGTGTCTGTGAGCTGGTGGTCCGAGCAGCCTGGCTGTGGCTGCCGTGTCGTTCCCGAACCAGGTCGCTACGCCTCAGCGGAGGCAGCACTAAAGGAACTTTAAATTAACATAGCCAGTAGCTTTATTCCTTACAGCACAGCATCTAAGAGCACTCTAGGGATGCTGCACCTCACAGGAATACTGAGTTCTTACACGCTCATTTTCAACGAGAGGCTCAGCAAGGCAGAAGGTTTAATGAGTTTTAGAAACAGCACATCCAGCTGACTTCATGTTTTGTCATCGTGATGTTTTACAGCCAAAGATCCCAGGAATAATGGTCATGTGCAGCAGCATCACAGATTTAGTTTGAATTCCTAATATTGGGTTATGATGAGCCGATTGGTTTCACAGGGGAAAATTACAACAAAAGGAGATCCAAACTTTAAGGTAAACTATTTTGACCATGTTGGCAAGGAGCCCACAGGCATTAACGACTGCAGGAGCTTTCAGAACTTCTCGGTGCCTTGGGTTTGGCAAGCTCATTACCCACAAACTCGATTACTTACTTTCAACCATCTCAAGAGAACAAGAAATGTCATAATAAAGAATCTAAAAAGACTGAAATGACAAAGTGGAAGTTGTCATTTAGTCACAGACTCAGCATTAACCCAGTTACTTTATAGACCTCAGACTTATATAGAAACCATTTATCTCTCATCAGAGACATGATCAGCTTTGTTGATTTTCTGTAGCCCAGCTGTAGTGCAGTCCAGTTTACAGTGACTTTAGTGTGTGCAGCCAAATATTTTAGTTAAAATGCTGGGGAATAAAAACCTCATTTATTTTCCATGAAGCAGTGCCTGATTAAAAAACCCCCAAACATTATATAAGGTCTGTAAGAACAACCGGGGCGGGGGGGGGGGGGAATTATTTAAGAAAAATCATTTTAGGAACAGGTTGAATCCTCTAAAAAAATCTCTCTTTAGCTGCTGTATTTCTGTGAAGTGATTCAAGCACCATCCAAACAGTAGTCAGACAAATCTTGCCCTTTCTGCAGTCTTGGTTTAGGTACAAGATGTAGCTGAAGTTAAACAGGGTGAGACCTCTGCAGCTGCGAAGAACAAAGAGCCCAACCAAAACCCAGCTACTTGCTCAAACATCCCTCACATTCTCTCTATTTGGACAGTGCTTTACACCTTATGAAGAAAGGCAACCTGTGTACAGGATAAGATTCCAAGACAAGCTCTGCCAACTTGGCTTCAAGGACATTCACAAAAAACTGACTGCAAGGAGAGAAATGAAAATAATAAGAAAATTGATAATGGGTATAAAGTGTTCTGGGAAAAGAGAACACTGAATGGCTCAGCCATCCTGCAGGTACTTCCATTTATATCTTATCAGAAGGAAAAATAAAACCCAAACAAACCAATAAAACTTCTTGTAATTTTATTAATGACCATGCAAATGTAGTTTAAAAAATATGAGTAAAGTTGTGAAAAACAAGCTTCACTTTCTTAGAAAAATTTATAAGTTTAATAAAAATTTTTTAAAATAGACAATTAGAAGAGACAAAAGCAAAATACAGTTTCTCAGCCGAGGATGCTTGGCACCTAGCCAGCCAGCATACCTGCTACACAAAAAGTTTGCTCCTTAAAACTATCAGCCCGTTGCATATTTATAAATTCACATGCATGATTCAAACATTCCTTTTGAGTGTGAATTTTTTTGTTCAGTTTCAAGCCCCCCCCCCCCCCCCCCCCTCCCCCATCATTTTATTTGGTAGATCCATCTGCAGGTGGCTCCATTCCATCTGATGGCACAGGTCCCATAAATTCTTCTCCCGGGGTTTTGGTCCTCTTCATTTGGATAACAGAAGTTCAAATAGCTTTTTGGTCAGCAAACTTCATGCAGGAATGAAGGATGACTCCCCCTACCTTCTGGTTTGGCCAGTTTAGATGTTACAAAAAAAAAAAAAAAACCACCCGGTCTTTTAATTTTAACACTATGTTACAATCATAAAAAAATATATATTCATCACATTTCTAAACTCAATAAAAGAAAATACAGTACAATCTTCCCACATTATACATACAGTATTCATTCTAATATTTGTGAAAAGCCAACTATATTATATGCATTTATAACAATATCCCCCCTCCTTTTTTTATAATTCATTTGGCTTGAGCCATATTCCTTGTTTTCTAGCTTCCATTATTCGCTCATTTTTTTCACAGATCAATTTTGCTTCTTCAAAGGGGTCTTATATATTATTTTGTTTCTTTAATACCATGATCTTTTGTTCCATTCCATATGTAGCCAATTCTGGATCCATAGGCACTGTTGCCACTTGCATGCCTTGAACTACACTTGTGATCAGCCGAATAAAACAAGGGATTAAACAAGAAAGAAATATCAGGCCAGGAGCAGCACATAAGAGAAAAAATCCTAGCTTTTTCCACCATTCTATTCTCAATAGGTTATCCCACCAGCTAGCTTTTAGCATTGATTCCCACCTTTGAACCGGTATGTGAGCTATTTTTCTGATATCATTGCCTATATCCAGAATGGCATCCCCATTGTCATCTATTTTCAAACAACAATCTGATGTATTAAATTTTCCACAAACACCCCCTTCTTCACCTAGTAAATAATCTAAAGCTAACCTGTTTTGATATACTGCAGCCCTTGTTTGGCGTTGTTGACTTGATATTAATTCCAACGCCTGACCAGTTTTGTTTGTTATTATTTCTACAACAGCCTGAAGTCTTATGATGCGGTTCAGCATATAAATTGGGATCTAATATCCCCAACTCCCATCCTGTGCCCATGTGGCTGGCCCATATGTTTCCAATATGCGTTCAGGGGGCCATTCTTCATCCCCCCATTTTTGGAATCCTCCAATCAAATCCCTCTTATTTCTTTTTAAGTCCTCATAAACTGGTATCCCTAATTGTTCCCCATTTGGTCCTGGTAAAAGAAAGAATCCTGGCTGTATAATTCCCAAAGTGCAACCCCCTTTCCACCTAGAGGGGAGTCTTGGATATGCCCTTGTCTTGGTTTGAAAGACAGGTATCTGCTAGGGAGGGGCAGGGCCTCTCTAGGAATGGGGGAATTCTAATCCCCTCCCCTCCAAGTTATTATAATTTAGAAAATTAAAGGAGTTTTTTCAGGCAGAGGTATGGGGAAAGGAATAACAGTTCTTTACTAGTAAGTATAATGTGATATATGTCCTAAAGTTAATTCGTGTTAAATGTTATAATATGTAATTCACTCTCTGTAAATGTAAGTTTTATTTCTAATCAAGTATACAACGGGTTAACTGAGACTGAAGCTGCACGGAGAGGGGCGGAAGGAATTCTTTTGCCAGAGACTGCACGGGAGGGACATGAGAAAACTATGCTAAGAATTACACAAAAAGGGACACGAGAAAACCTCTGCCAGGAATTGTTAAAAGAGAACAAAAACGACGGAAAAGGGAGATGGAGAACCCGGAGAACTGAATGATTACATCAGATCGATATCTCATCCGTCCCCTCCCAACATTAACATCTCTACACTGCACCTGGACACAGCCATCAAGGACATTGTTCTCCAGCGCAAATCCATTCAAACACACCAGAACCCGAACATGAATATCTAATGAAGCTGCCTCGGAAGAGGGAGTCTCGGGGTCCCAATTTTCTCTCAGCGAACCAGTGTATAAAAATCGGCAGCTTCAGACCAGAAATGTGAACTTGGGGGGTGACATACTGACAGAGTGTGTTACCGCGTTCACCCAGCGCCGAAGCCCCGGGGTTCGACGCTGTCCTTTTAATTGTGGCTATCGGAGACTTTTATTTTGTCTCAAAATAAAATTCTAAATTTTGATTTACTGAATTTGGTCTAACGTATTTATTACATATAATAAGGCAAATAAACAACAACTACAGCAATAATAATAATAAACAGAACTAAGGACCTAGAGGGGCTTTGTTTCACAAGCCCAGGGCAGTCTGATCTCTTGGGCCCCTCCCCAAGAGCACCAAGCTGGAACAATGGAACACTCCAGGGCTGATGGCTGGAAACGGCGGGTTATCCCCAGCAGGCAAAGGGGGGTGTCCCGGCAGGCAAGGGGGTGTCCCGGCAAAGTGAGCAGTGCTGAAGAAGCCGTGATGGCTGGACGGGGCTGGCCCAGCTCCAGCAGGACAGGCGAAGGGGCTCCGAATTCCTGGGCACACGAGCGGATGATGGATGGTGGTAGAATTCCCAGGACTGGATCCTCCGTTAACAGTGGACTCTTCACGCAGCAAGCAGCCGCCCGACCGTGCCTCTCTGATGCCCAGAGCAAGAAAAAACACACTCAACTCCTGGAGCACTGTGCTTTTCCCTCCCCCCAACTTAAGTGATCTTCCCCCACCCTCAGCTACTTCTTTTGTGTGGGTCAAGCACCCTCTAAGCATCAGTATTTAGTCTCTTAGCAACTCATGGGGGGAAAAAATTCTATAGGAAAAAAACCAAAACCAAACCTACCCCCCAACAGTCCTCTTTCCACATATCCAAAATAAGCCATCTGGTGCTTTCCAATAATCATTTTCCTGTCGATTTATATTCTCCCAGAATTTGGATATTTCTGGGATCCCATAATAAGGATTTTTTTCCTGTATCATTACATTGAAAAAGTCCAACTTCGTTATTATATCTACAATTTTCCTCTTTAATTTTCTTTTGAGTCCAATACCAAGTTGGTTCCTGTTATAAATGAAAAACGCTCCAATTTATTAATTGAAGGAAATTTATTTAAAAAAGGTCCAAATAGAATTTTTGAGAGCAACGACAAAAAAAAAAAACACTATCAAAAAAGAAAAAAAAAGGTCAGTGCCGAGCCCAGGTGTTGGCGCTGGGTGAGACACAGGTCTGCCCGCTGCAGCAGAGGGTCCCCTGTGCTCCACCCCGACTGTGCTGTCTGAGCGATTTTTTATACGTTTTTTTCACCCGAGGCTGAGTCCCTTTTCTTCTGTTTTGGACTACACATATTCATGAAGAGTTCTTTCTCTGTGGAAAGTTGAACAAAACATGTCCGGAAAGTGATGAACACCTGTGATCGTGTTCCCGGAATCCGGCATTGAGATGTATCTCTCTGATGGCCCTGGTTAACTCAATCTCCGGATATTTATCACATATTCATCGCCCGGGCGTTCCTCGGATCACTTTGATGGACGATCCATCTCCGAGCTGGCCGCACTTATTTTACTGTAAATGAAGTCCTCTCTCCTTTGTCCAGGTGGTTTTGACATTATGTTGCAGTCTCTGGCTTGTGAGTTTTAAAACTTATAAGAGTATATTTTAACAGTACATAAATATATATATGACAATTTTATTTGCATGAATTATCATATACACATATAACAGTTCCTCTGGGATCCACCATGTAAAAGTTCCATTGCTTACCTTATATCTTTTACAAGGTGTTTTTCCCACTTCATTAAGAAGATTTTTCCCAGTGCGCCAGAGACATTCTTCCCCTATCACTGTTGAGCTTAAAATCCACCCTTCTGGTCGGTTTTCCCCCCTTACATTTTTCTGGTTCCACTTAAGGAGTTCAACCAGGACTAAGCTACTGCCTTTCCATGGCCACTCCTCTGACATCAAAGCACCTCCACAGACCCAACAGTTGGTTATGTTAAGTTCCTTACTTATTCTTTCCTCCAATTCCACAAACAGATTTTTCCCCAGTTGTTGCTCTGATATTTTCAGCCTTCTGATGTTTGCAATTTTGTAGTGGAGTTTCTCATGGATTGTAACGTAAACAAAATGATTGTTTTCGCATTCCTCTCTGGAGGAGGGACAATTGATGGACTTCTAGTTTGACCAGTGGGGTTGGAGAGGTGGCAACCTCATTCTCCAATCCCTGGTCATTGTCCAAAATTTATATAAATCGAGGTTGAGAAATAAACGTGCTCTTTTTTGCTCTGACAACCTGACTGCGTGAGTGTCGTTCTTTTCGTGTCTGTCTAGCGACACCCAGTCTCGAGATATCTCTTCCTTTTTCTAATTGCTGGTCCAGTTTTGTATACAAATCTTGAAGTGAAATTTGCACAGAGTTAGATTGCTGTGCTGGCTTAGTCTTTTTGCTTACCATTTGTTCTTTTACTAAGTCTTGGACTTTACTCCCGACAGCATATGTGAAACAAATCCGTCTTTCCCCTTTTGGACATTTACTTCCCAACCTGTCACCACTTGTTCCCAAATTTTCCGTTATCCAGTATTTTTTCCCATTGTGAATGCAATTATTTAATTTGAATGGGTTATAACAGTGACTGTTGATATTGGTGTGTGTAATAAGGAAGGAACCTCCGTGTCTTTCCATATATAGCTTTCGACAGCATCTGTGACATGACTTTGCCAATATCCCATAAGGGAAAAGACAAAAATTGAGTGACAGAAAAAGGAATAATAGAGGTCTGGTATAGCTTATACCTCCATCTCCCATGCCTATGGGGTTGCAACCCACAGCAGGTGTATATGATCTTCTTAGTGGCAAGTACAGTGGTCACCCGGTCTTGCCCTCTATTTCCTTGTCACTTCCTTTTTGTAAATTTCTAGGCAAATCGTCTTTGAAACTTCTTAACTGTAGTTTCCCACTGTTCCTCAGGTATTTCCCACTCAACAGGTACCAGTAATTCCCATTCACAAAGCAAAGTTACTATTTCAGCTGTTCTTAGTTCTACTGGGATGGGAAATAGATTTGTCACTCCGCACTTCATACAATGAGAGCGTTGCTTTTGTGAACTACAATACCAATTTTTTCCACAATTTAAACATTTACATTTAACCCAGCTAGCCTGTCCAGTATTGGGATGAATCAGACAGGGTATACAGTATAATTCTGATGGAGGTAATAACTCCTCCTGTGTATAAGTCAGAAGCTAAGGCCAGAATATAAGGACCTTCTGACCGAAACAGTCCTGATCCTCCTATTTGAAGTGGAAGTGTTCCTCCCCAAGGGGGGTATTGGAGGCATCTCAGAACTCTTCCAGGCTGAACTTGAAACCACTGATATAAGCTTGGCCTTATTTCCCAATTAGGTGTGATTCTTTGTATATTTCTTGGGTCATTTGGGTTCTCCCAGGTCATTACCACCCAGTCCCCATTTAAGAGTTAATTTAGTATCAACTGGTTTAGATGTTGTAGTCTGCTCCTTTGGTTCTTCTACAGGTCTTTTGATTCTGCTGGCATGGATCCACTCTCATTCCTTGGTCTGGATTGCAGCCTCGGTCCTCAGCAATACCTGGAAAGGACCTTCCCATTGTGGAGTTAAAGACTGTTCTTTCTATGTTTTCATTGATACCCAGTCCCCTGGATGGATATTGTGGATTTTAAAGTCTAAAGGTGCGGTTTGAGGGATTGTTCATTTTAACTGCATATTTTCAAGGGTTTTTGCAATTGTGTTGACTTATTTCTTAACACTCATTTGCCCTACATAATAAGTGGCTGTTCCGTGTTGGGTGGTCAGAAAGGGCAACCCAAACATCATCTCATAAGGTGACACTCCCAGGTCTGACCTGGGTTGTGTTCGAACCCTCAATAAAGCCAAAGGTAGGCATTTTACCCACAACATTTGGGTTTCAATTATTAATTTTGTTAAGGTTCTTTTTAAAGTCTGGTTCATCCTCTCTACCTGACCTGAACTCTGTGGATGCCATGCAGTGTGCAATTCCCACTTTATCCCCAAGGCTTGAGCTATTTGCTGTAAGACTTTTGACGTGAAATGTGTTCCTCTGTCCGAGTCTATCCTATTAACCATTCTGTACTTGGGAATATATTGTTCCAAAAGGGTTTTGCATACTACATTGGCTGTGGCTCTGACACTGGGAATAGCCTCCACCCAATGTGTCAGGTGGTCTGTTATCACTAATAAAGACTTCCATCTTTGTATTTGGGGTAGTTCAGTAAAATCCATTTGGATACTTTGAAATGGTCGAAGAGCTAACTCCCGACCTCCCAATGTTGTTTTTCTCATTAGCTTTTTATTTACCTTCTGGTAAATTATACGTCTTTCAGTTACTTATTTTGCCAATCCAAAAATCCCAATACACCCATAATGCCTTAGAAAGTGATCACACAAAGCTTGAGTACCCTGTTGAGGGTTAAGTTCTCCTGTAGAATTTTTCCCCTCCGCCATGAGTTGCTAGATTTTTAAGTAGTGATAGTTAAGGGATGCTTAACCTGACAAAAGAAGTTGATCACTTGGTTTTGGGGGAGGGAGGAGGCTCCCGGGAGAGCTGAGGTGTGGGCTCACTGCTCTCAGTCTTCCGGGGACCACGGATCGGGAGACTGCTGGCTGCCTGGAGTCCACGGCTACCGGAGGAGTCTGGTCCTGGGAATTCTACCATCTGTTGGAGTGCTCAGGAATTCGGAGTTTCTTCGCTGTCCTGCTGGATTTTGGGTCAACCCTGGTACAGCCGCTGCGGCTTCTCCGGCACTGCCCACTTCATCTGCCAGGGCACACCCCACCCCCCCCCCCCGCCTGCCGAGGACAATCCACCGCTTCCAGCTTTCCAGCCACCAGCGCCGGAGCTTTCCACCGTTTGCCCTCGGCGCTCTTTGGTTCTGTTTTACTGTTATTATAATTGCTGTTGTTGTTTGTCTGTCCTGTTATATTTACTAGTAAAGGACTGTTATTCCTTTTCCCCATAGCTCTGACCAAAAAGTTTTTCTTTTAATCTTCCAAACTATAATAACACGGAGGGAAGGATTTAAATTCCTCATTTTCCTAGAGAGGCCTGCCTCTCCTTAGCAGACACCTGTCTTTTTCAAAACCAAGACATACCCCAATGAGTTTTTTGATGCATGTTTTCTAATATTCTCCTAGTGAGTGACTTTTTAAGTAACTGTCTCCCATCAGGAAGTTTCTATCTCCTTGATTCATCTGTCTTTCCCCCTATCTTACTTAATTATTCTTCTTCTGCTTCACCGAATTTTGGAGTTTCCAATTCTTCCTTATTTGAGGTCAGAATTAACATCATCTTTTGGATCCCATTCTCTGCTGCATCCTTAGCTTCTTGGTCTGCCAGATTATTTCCCCTTCTTTCTGAGGTCATTCCCTTTGATGTCCTTTGACATCTACTACAGCTATTTTTTCTGGCAATTTTAATGCCTCTAAGACCTCAAAAATGAGACCCTCATGTATTAGTCCCTTTCCTTTTGAACTGAGTAACCCCCTTTCTTCCCATTTTTTTCCAAAAGTGTGTACTACCCCAGAGGCATATTTTGAGTCAGTATATATGGTTCCTTTCTTATATGCAAAATATTTCAGTGCTCTTTTTAGATCATATAATTCACAAATTTGAACTGACCAGTTTGAAGGTAATTTTCCTTTTTCAATGGTTTGCATATTTTTCCCATCAACCAAAGCATACCCTGACATTCTTTTTCCTTGTAAACACCTGGAAGAACCATCCACATATATTGTTTCCCCTTCTGAAAGGGCTTGCTCTTCGCGATCTTCCCGTACTTTGGTTTGGTATTGAAAAATTTCTAGACAATTATGCGTTAGGTCACTTTTTGGTTGTCCATATAAAAATTAAGCTGGATTTAAACTCTTGTTTACTTCTAATGTCAAGTCTGTCAGGATTGCTTCATATTTTAGCATCCTAGAATCTGTTAGCCATTTTTCAGCCTTTTGGTTTAACACATTTTGAACTGCATGAGGTGTACACACAATTAGTTTACTTACAAAAGTAAGCTTACAGCTCTCTTCTACCAGAATTGCAGTGGTTGCTATAGCTTGAATACATACTGGCCATCCATGCCTCACTGGGTCCAACATCTTTGATAAATAAGCTATTGGCCTCTTTACTCCTCCCCACTCCTGACCCAGAACTCCATGAGCTACTCCATTTTCTACATTCACATACAGATGAAAAGGGTTTTCAATGAGGGTAAGCTCAAAGCTGGCACTGAGGCTAGTTTCAACCTCAATTCTTCTAATTTATCATCATCTTCCTTGGTCCACTTTATATTATCTCCTTGTGTCAATTTTCCATATAAAAAATTTACTGCCTGTATATACCCTTCAATCCATAATCTACAATATCCCAATAATCCGAGTAGCTTTCTAATTTGCTTTTTTGAAGAGGGAGGGAGGACAGATAAAATTCCTGCAGTCCTCTCAGGGTTTAGCTTTTGGCTACCTTTGCTTATTAAGTGTCCAAGATATTTTACTTCTGATTCTACAAATTGCAGTTTCCCCTTTAATACTCTTAGTCCTTCTTCCCCAAGTGTCTTGGTTTGAAAAAAAAAGACAGGTGTCTGCTAAGGAGAGGCAGGCCTCTCTAGGAAAATGAGGAATTTAAATCCTTCCCTCCGTGTTATTATAGTTTGGAAGATTAAAAGAAAAACTTTTTGGTCAGAGCTATGGGGAAAAGGAATAACAGTCCTTTACTAGTAAATATAACAGGACAGACAAACAACAACAGCAATTATAATAACAGTAAAACAGAACCAAAGAACCCCGAGGGCAAATGGTGGAAAGCTCCGGCACTGGTGGCTGGAAAGCTGGAAGCGGTGGATTTGTCTTCGGCAGGCAGGGGTGTGCCCCGGCAGGCAAGGTGGGCAGTGCCGGAGAAGCCGCAGCGGCTGTACCAGGGTTGACCCAAAAATCCAGCAGGACAGCGAAGAAACTCCGAATTCCTAGGCACTCTAACAGATGGTAGAATTCCCAGGACCAAACTCCTCCGGTAGCCGTGGACTCCAGGCAGCCCGCCGTCGCCCAATCCGTGCTCCCCGGAAGACTGAGAGCAGTGAGCCCACACCTCAGCTCTCCCGGGAGCCTCCTCCCTCCCCCAAAACCAAGTGATCAACTTCTTTTGTCCTCAACACCAAGAAAATTCAAAAGTTTTATGGTAGCTTCCCTAACTCAAACTTTAGCTTCCCCTGATAATAAGAGATCATCCACATATTGTATAATTTGTATTCCAGGAGGAGTGGGGAAAGTTTATAATATTGTTTCTAAAGCTTGTCCAAATAGGTTTGGAGACTCAGTAAAACTCTGTGGCAATTTCATCCATCTTAGTTGCTGCTTTCGCCCAGTATCTGGATCCTCCCATTCAAAGGTGAAGATATTTCGGCTTTCTTCAGCTAATGGACAAGTTCAGAAAGCATCTTTTAGATCCACCACACTAAACCACTGATGCTGGGGTGGGACCTTAGAAGAGTATAGGGATTGGGTACCACTGGGTAATGGGTCTGAGTTCTTTTGTTAACCTCCTGTAAGCCTTGTACTAATCTGTAATTAACATCAGGCTTCTTTACTGGCAGAATAGGGGTATTATGAGGAGACATGCAAGGTTCTAATGTCCCATCCTTTATTAGCCCTTCTATTATCAGCTTCAAACCTCCTCATCCTTCCAAGGATATAGGGTACTGACGTACACGTATAGGGCACTCTTCTCTTTCAATTGCGACCCTTATGGGGTCAATGTTTAGTCCTCCCCTATTTCCTTTTCCAGCCCAAATTTTTTGTTAATTTTATCCTCATCCTATTGATCAAGTTTTAAAATTTTAGCTGTCATTTTTACTTCTTGTGGTATGACCCCTATCCCTAGCTTTACCTGCAAGTCTCTCCCTAATAAGTTGCTACGTGCCCCAGGAACCAATAAGACATCTCCCATCCAAATTCTGGTTTCACCTTCAATCACCACATTTTTAATGACAGGAACTGTAAAACTTTCTCCTTTTGCCCCTGATACCTTTACAGTGTCTTTACTTACACTACAGCCTTTTGGAGTGCTTAATAGGCAGGTTCTTTCTGCCCCTATATCGAACACAAATTCTAATTCCTCCTCCTGGAGACCCACTTTTAAGGTTATCACAGGATCCAGATGGTATTTGTCCCCTAAAAAAATAGAGCCTATGACTTCCCTATTCTTCTTCTTGGTTTATCTCTTGGAAAATTTTCAATTCCCTTTTTAGGTGAGGACACTCAGGTTTGTAATATCCCTCCTTCCTGCAAAAGAAACAGGCATTCCTACGGTGTTCCTGGGATTTTGTTCATACTGGGGCTCTGTTTCTCTCCTTTTCCCTGTCTCTAAGACCTGAATGTCTAGGAGTGGTACCTGGGGGCTTTGGATTTCTTTGAAAATTACTTTCTCTCATCATGGCTACCATAATTTTTTCTTCTACTTTGGCTTTTTCTTCATCTCTTCTAAAATAGACTTTTGGGGCTTCCCTTAATAAATCATTTAGTGATCTCTCATGCCACTCTTCCATTTGTTCCAGCTTTTTTCTAATATCTGGCCAGGCATGAGTAACAAAATTAACTCTTAATAAAGCCTGTCCAGCAGTTGACTCAGGATCTATTCCTGAATATTGTTTCATATTTCTTTTAAGTCTTTCTAGACATTCTGTTGGTGTTTCTTCTTTTCCTTTCTGTCCTTCAAAGGCTTTCCTGACATTCTGCCCTCGTGGTGCAGCCTCTTTTATTCCTCTGATTATCAAATTACTATAATAATTCATAGATCTTCATCCTGCTTCATTATTATTATTGCAATTTGGAGATGCTATTGGCATTTTCTGGTCTCCTGGCTCTCCCTGCAGGTTTTCCCTTTCCCAAATCCTTATTCCAGCAGCTCTAATCATCTGCCTTTCTTCCTGGGAAAAAATAATCTTCATAATTGATTGCAACTCCTCCCAAGTAAAAACGTTTGGTCCTAAAAATTGGTCAATTTGCTCAAATGTACCAATAGGATCCTCCAATAATCCTTTAATTTCCTTTTTAAAATTTCTGATTCTGAAGAAGTCAAAGGGTCATTTACAAAACCTGTGTTCCCCCCTCTCATAGGAACTTCTCCTAAGTGAGAGGAATGACAAGATTTGTCTTTACAAACAAGCCCTGGGTCTGCTGGTAGATAAAACTAGCACTGAGAGATAAGAGAAACAATGGGAAGGATTTTATTGATTGATGAATGGAAAAGAAGATACTTGCCTTTACAAACAAACTGTAGGTTTGTTTGTAAATGAAACTGAATATTGAAAGATGAAAGCAACAATGGGGAAAACCCATAAATCCCATAAAAATTAAAAATTAAGGGGGTTATACATTAAAAGGGGAATCTTAGGCATTTTGGGAAGTCTGTACCTCTCAAGTACCTTAGCCAATGGGGAAAGAGAGAGGGAAATGCGGCCGGGAAATTAGGATAAAAAGGAGGCTGCGTCCTCTGAAAAACTGAGAGACCCCAGGGGAAATGCCCCATGGCCTCTCCCTTTATTCGAATAAAGTAAAAGGACTCCTCTGTCTCCTTTTTGGACATAAACCTCTGGTGTTCGTGGATTAATTTTCCTAACAATTTGGGGGCTCTTGTCCCGGATATTTCCACCATCCGGGGCGGCGGGCAGTGAGCAGAGCTGAAGGGGTGCCTCACCCAGTTTCGGTGATCAGCTCCCCTTGGTGGTGGCCAGCGCCGGGAGATCGATTGGGTTCCCGAGACTGTCCAGGAGAGAGACGAGTGGCGGACCAGGGGGGTGCGTGAAGAGTCCGCAGGGAAGGAGCACTGAAAATCTCACCGGTGAGTAAAATGGGATCTTTGGGGAGCAAAGCTGAGAGGGCACCCATGGAGGGCGGCACAGGTGAAACATAGCACCCATGGAGGGTTGCTAGGGTAAAGCTGGGAAGGGGCCCCGGCAAAAGGGATGACAATTCCATAATGCCCCCGGAGAGTCCCTTGGGGAGAATGCTAAGGCCTTGGGACAGACTATGCATTCACCCAGAGGTAACTATGGAAATGATGGTAAAATATTGTTATTTTGTGTGGCCGGAGTATAAGTTGCCAAAGAGGCTTATGTGGCCACCTTATGGAACAGATAGGATTCGTTTGTGTAGAATTTTGTTGAAGTATTTAAAGGAGAATTGGAAAGGATGGATTGAAAGGGAATGTAGATTGATATGGTTTAGACAAGCAACAAAAGAAATCTATGTGTTAAAGAAAAAGGGAGAATGTCACCGAGACACACAAAGCAGTCATACGCAGACAAGAGATTTTCGCAGAGGTTCTTCCAATCCAGCTCCCAGCTGAGAGAGTGGAGAGAAGAGAGCCCCTTTGTTTATTTTTTACTTTTTATACATTTGTGGGTCTAGCAGAAGATTGGCTTTTTGGGGTTTCCACCCCTCAGCCTCAGTGGCCAGACCAATTGTCAGTTACAATTGTTTTCAGGTTAGAAATATGCAAACAAAGGACAGAGAATGAAAAACAAAGGATTTGTTTATGTTACATCTGTGGGAAAACGTACAAAACTGCTCTAATATTCTACAGTAACTAAAAGATCTGACTCCTTTTATGAAATTCAAAAAGGCTTTAAAAAACTCAGAAAAACCAGGGTAACAGGAGAAGAGGAAAAAAGGGAGGAAGGGGGAACGGTGAGAATTGGGATGTTCTTCAGTACCTTCCCCTGTCTTGTCCTCCAGTGTTGCCAGCTGAACCAGGACCAGCTGCAGGTCCCCTGTATCCTCAACTCCCAGAGCAAAGGGATCAGGGGAATGTTGTTCCTACAGCCCCACCTGAGAATAATAATGGTGTAGGGGAAAGGGAGCAGCCTATCATACCACCATGTAGAACTAGAGGAGGAAATCAATTGAGCACATCAGAAGCCCCCCGGCCCAAGAGATAGGGGTACACCAGATTCCCCTCCACCAAGTTCCTTTGGGGAGTCAAGGGGGAGGCTTTGGGTTTGTAATTGTACCACTTACTACCCAGGATATAAGGGGGTTGAAAAAGAATTACCCCCATATTTAGATGATCCCATAGGAGTGGGGGAAAAGATAGAAGAATATTTGGGAAATATGGATTATACATGGAAGGATTGGGATTTTCTCCTGGAGATTTTGTTTAGGTCATCAGAGAAACTAATGATTCTGCAGAAAGCTCAGCAGCTGTGGGAGGATGAACATCCACAAGCAGCAGGGGGGGCTGGACCTAATGTACCTACAGTGGATGATGCCATCCCCCAGGTGGACCCCCAGTGGAACCCAAATGAGGAGACCAGTCTGGCTCACTTCTGCGATTACCGTGCTTATTTGATCAGGGCAATTAAATCAGCAGTTCCCAGAACTAACAACATAGCTAAGGCTATGTCCTTAGAACAGGAGAAACATGAAAGCCCCTCTCATTGGTTAGAGAGGATTAGAGAGGCCTTGCAGAAACATAGGGGGATGGATCTGGAGGGACCAGCCTTTGACACACTGTTGAAGGTACAATTTGTTACAAAGGCCTGGCCTGACATACGGAAAGGGGTACAGAAAGATGAAGAGTAGTAGAACAAGCCTCTAGAGGAACTAGTTAGAAAAACACGGCAGATATATGTAAGGAGGGATAAGGAAAAGGTAAAGGCTAAGGCAAAGATGATGGCAGAGTTTTTGCAGCCACGGAAGAATAAACAACAGGGTCCAAGGGGTCCCCCGGGACAGAGGGGACAGGGGTTGGCCACAGGGAAGTGGCAGAGGCATTCCCTCCTCAGCAGGGGAGAGCCGACCCAAACAGCAGTTGGGAAGGAACCAGTGTGCTATCTGCCGGGCGGAAGGGCATTGGAAAAGGGAGTGTCCGCAGAAACAGCTGGACCCTCAGGAGAAGGAAGTCCAGAGGATAATGCAAATGGAGTGTTAGGGGTGTCAGGGGCTCCCATTATATCAAGGACCCACCACTCAGGAGCCCTTGATAACTTTTAATGTAGGTCCAGATCGAGAGGAGGTGTGTTTTCTGGTAGATACAGGGGCCTCTTGATCCACTTTAAATTTTATACCTGGGGGGGGGGGGGGGGGAGAATTATCAAAAAGATCATTAGTCATTCAAGGAGTGAGTGGAAAGAATGAGCAAGTGTATTTTATTCAATCGCTATTAATAGATGTGGGGGACAGGTTTGAAATGCACGAATTCCTGTTTGTTCCTAATTGTAATTGTAATTTACAGGAAAAGGATTTGATGGCTAAAGTGGGAATGTAAATTAGTACTCTAAAAAATGACACAGTCCAACACTGTGATATCTTTGTGTAAAATGTCTGAGAAAGCTTATGCTGAAATAAATCCGGAAGTGTGGGCAGCCCCAGGAAAATACAGAAAACTAGACATAGAGCCTCTCCAAATTACTTTGAAGCAACCAGGACAAGTAGTGTCTATAAAGCAATACCCTCTTGCAAGGGAAGGAAAGAAGGGGTTACAGCCTGTCATTGAGTCCCTGCTAAAGGAGGGTCTTTTGGAGCCCTGTATGTCTCCCTATAACACCCCTATCCTACCGGTTAAGAAACCAGATGGAACCTACAGAATGGTGCAGGATTTAAGAATAATAAATGAAATTGTCAAAGCAAGGCATCCCACAGATCCGGAACCCTATACAATCCTGAATCAGATCCCTTCTTCACACCAGTATTATTCAGTACTGGACTTAAAGGATGCTTTCTGGGGGTGTCCAATTACAGATGATAGTAAACAGTATTTTGCCTTTGAGTAAGAACAAGAGGAAGAAAAAATGTGTTTATTTGTAGTGGTGCAGAACTGTTTTATTAGGTTTTTGTAAGAAGTTTATGTTATGGTTCATTTAATTGTATCCCCAATTTTGTATCCCTTTTGTGTCGTCTTTATAATAAGGTGTTTTGTGTCAATCATCCCACTCCTCACATGGCATGTAACATCCCTCTGCCCCCCCTCACTCTGGGGCAGCCTGTCTATCACTCCAGGGGTCCCTCCCAGATTGCGAAACCTCAGGAAGAGGGCTTCGGGTGGACAGGTAGCCTGGGGGAATTCTTTTCCTCTGGAGGTGGTTGGTCCGAGGCTTGGGGGTGGGCACACCTTGTTACCCCCTGGATCCCCTGATTTGTTGTCTTGTTGTATCCTCCCTGGAACCCCTCCCCCGCTTATAAGGGAGAGGGGATTCAAAGTTTTCTCTCTCAGCTGCTCCTCTCCGAGCTGCTCCTCTCTCTCCCAGCAGCTCTCCGAGCAGCTCTCGCTCAGCTGCTCAGCCCCCAGCCTCTGAACTCTCGCCTCTAAGCTCGGAGCTCTCTGCTTCTCAACTCTGGAGCTAATAAACATCTTTTAACCTGCTAAGCTGAGAGCCAGCCTTTTCTCTTCTGCTGCTGTTGACTGTCTCAACATACGGGGTCTAACTGCTAAGCCGAAGCCGAAGCGAACTGGAAACATCTGTATCTGTGTTGACCGAGCTAGCCAGAGGTCCTCTCCCGCCCGGAGCGGGAAAAAACCAGATACATTTTGGCGCTCCAACGCGGAGCAGACCACGCCGGCAGAATCAGGCTTGGACCACGTGGACACGGCTCCACGGAGACAGAGCGTCTGGTGCCCACGCAGGGTCCACTGGAGACGAGGCGGACCCTGCGAACGGACTGGGGCTGATTTAGCCCGAAGAACAGTCTCTGGGCGTCACGCACCCCTGTGAAATTGACTTTTAAACAAGGCAAGTTCCAGGGGAAAGAAGGGCAGCTTTGGGGCCCCGACCGGAGTCCTTCTTGCAGCAGAACATCCAGACCCAGGCACCCCCCAGGCACAGGAACAGGTAAGTATACCCACAACGGGGACATATTTACTGGTTTTAGGGTTCCCCCGAGGGAGGGGGAAGCCATTGGGGAGGAAAAAATCCTCCAAAAAATAGCTGCGCAGCTAAAGGGTTAAACCTCCTGTGATTTTGAGCGAACGGGGTCAGCAGGGGGGAGTGCTTTTCATCTGGGTTTGGGTTCAAAAGCAACTTAGTATCAAAACATGGGTGGAAAGCTAACGGTTGCTCAGAAAAGGTTGTATTATAACTATGCTTCTGTTGTTAACGAGGCCAAATTGAAAATCTCAAACGGCGAGTTAAGAAGTTTTGTTCGCTGGGTTCATCTGCATTTTCCCCAAGTTTCTCCCGACAGAGTCTGCAGTGCCGACTTCTGCGGCACTGTAGAAAACGAATTAATTCGGCTCATTCGAACAGGAGACAAAAAAGCTACAAAGTATTTTACTATAGCAACAAAAGTAAATTCGGCAATTCAGTCTCAAAAGGGAGTGCAGGAAAAGCCCAGCCGAGAAACGTGTTCTCCCCCTCCTCCTCCCCCCTCCTCCTTTCTCCGGTCCCCGTGTCCCGTTCAAAAATGCCGCGTTCGTTTTTCTGTGGGGGGGGGAACTGGGTCTGAAGACACGTGGTCCCCTTGGGGCTCCCAAGATGGCGGCGACCGCATGGCAGGGGACTCCCCCGCCCCCTCAGCGCCGCCCACCCCTCCCTGCCCCGGTGACGTGGTGCCCGCACGGCGCGGCCCCGCCCCGCCCCCCTCCCCCGCCCCGCCTTACCCCTGTGACGTCGGGTGCCTGCCGCGCGACCCCGCCCCCCCCCTGCCCCGCGCGGCGCGGCCCCGCCCCGTCCGCCCCCCGCCCCGACTCGCGCGACCCCGCCCCCCCCTGCCCCGCGCGGCGCGGCCCCGCCCCCGTCCGCCCCCCGCCCCGACTCGCGCGGCCCCGCCCCCGCCCCACGTGGTGCCGGCCCCGACTCGCGCGGCCCCGCCCCCGCCCCACGTGGTGCCGGCCCCGTCCCGCGCGGCCCCGCCCCCGCCCCACGCGGCGCCGGGCCGGCCGCGCCGCACGCCGCCGCCGCCGCGCTGCCCGCCCCAACCCCCCGTGCCTGCGCGTGCGCACTGCGGCACCCCTTCCCCCCCGCAAGCCGCCGCGCCGCCGCCCGCCCCGGAGGGGCTCGAGCCCGCTCCCCCGGGATCCCCCCCACCCCCCCACTCCTCGATGACGTCACCCCCCCGGGCAAACCGCACCCCCTGCAGGGACGCAGTTGCCAGGCAACCAAGTGCCTCAGGGCACGGGCGTCCCAGCTCCCTCAAACCCAGAAGTGCCCGAGCAGGGAACAGGAGCCGATGCAGCTGCCGGCTCCTGCTCCATTCCCACCCTTGCCCCTGTTACCTTCCGCAATGCCCGCGGGGGTAACAACAGGGCAGAGTACCATCCATTTCCCCGAGCCACCATCAAAGAGATCTGCAAAGCTCACAGGATATATGGCCCAGATGGGCCATATTTCAGGGGGCTTCTCAGAGCAGATCTCTCTGCAGAGGAGGTGGTGCCTGCTGATTTAAAGTACCTGTTTTCTTGTTTGTTGAACCCAATGGAGTATATCCTATGGGTCACAGCTTGGAAACAGCTGCTCCAGGATGCCTTACCAGGGCTTCTCAACAATGTTAACACTAGAGCTGATGCTCAGGGAAACCCCATCACTCTAGACCACCTGGCTGGGGAGGGGCAGTGGGCAGAAGCCACTGACCAAGTGGTCATTCCTGTCCAGTGCCTCCATGTAGTGAGAGAGACAGCCCTGACTGCATTCTTCAGCATGCAAACACAAGGTCCTGCGATTTCATATTCGAAAATCAAGCAGGACCAAAGGGAGTCTTTCACAGATTTTGTAAGCAGACTGTCCCGAGCTATTGAAGCTCAGGTCAAAAATGAAATGGCTCGGGAACACATTTTAACAGAGATTGCGTTTTCAAATGCAAATGATTTATGTCGTGCTGCGATTTTAAGTTTACCCCTAAACCCCAAACCAACCTTACCAGACATGCTTCAGGTATGTCAGGTAAAAGTTCCTTTAATGAGTTCTACAGGTCCGCGGCCCAAACCTCATCAAGTTGCAGCCCTGGAAGCGGAAGATTCCCGAAAAACACCGAACACCGCGAAGAAGCCTTCTGCTCAGAGCTCCCAGAAGTGTTTTTTGTGCGGGAATTTGGGGCATTGGGTTTCCAAATGCCCCCTCAAGAAAGAATTAGAGGACCTCAAAAACAAAAAAGGGGGAGGGGAAGGGGAAAAAGGGAGAGGGTTTAAACCCTCACAAAAAAACTGGTGAAAGAGCGCAGGTCCACCCTGCGTGAGGAAAAAAATGGGGTGGACCGGGCAGGAGGGGAGGGGAAAGGGAGCCAAGGGAAAAAGGAGAAGCTGCATTGCCCCATTCAGGGTGGCAGCAAAAATAACACACTGAAAATGACTTACACAGATCATGACATGGCACAACCGATTTTGACAACCAATTCTAAATATACCCCCTACAGGTTGCAGCTCACGGAGGGTTTGCACCTGAAAGACGACGACTGGAATTTTGTGTCAGTTAACAACAGTGAGCAGGGTACCTGGCCAAGGGTCAAAGGTAAGCTCATCGTTGTGGGGGACTGCAAACACACCCCAAAAGAGATCGAAATTCTTCCAGGAACACTTGATAACAATCCTGGAAAATTCGTTCTCTGGCTACGCTGCACTCACCCACCAACATTCCTACCTAAAGGGCAGATAGTTGCCCAGATCATACCCACCTGGGAACGACTGGAAGAAGATAACATACCAACAGCTTGTCCTGTGCACAGCATCACAGAAGTGAAACCCCAGGTGGGATGTGAATTACAGGTGGGTGATGAAGCCATTAACATCACAGGCCTCCTAGACACGGGCGCGGACGTTACTGTAATTCCAGCTAAGCACTGGCCGTCACGTTGGGCCTTGGAAAACGTGGCAGGACACGTGCAAGGAATAGGGGAATGCAATTGGCCAAACAATCAAAGAGTGTGGTGCAAATTAAGGGGCCAAAAGGGCAATTGGCCAGTTTACGCCCTTTTGTTTTGGATTATAGGGAACCCTTGTTGGGGAGAGACCTGATGGCCCAGTGGGGAGTCACGATTGACATCCCAGACCCCCCACAGGATTTTTGGGCAGCGTCGCTGAGGAGCGCCCTACCCACAAGCTGAATTGGAAAACAGATTCGCCAGTGTGGGTGGAACAGTGGCCGCTTTCAAAACAGAAATTGAAGGCGCTCGAAGAGCTCGTGGAGGAGCAGTTAGCTAAGGGTCACATTGTAGAGACCACCAGCCCTTGGAATTCGCCGGTTTTCGTTATCCAGAAGCCGGGGAAGGACAAGTGGAGACTCCTCCAGGATCTCAGACAAATTAACAACGTGATAGAAGACATGGGCTCTCTTCAACCTGGGATGCCTACCCCGACCATGCTCCCACAAAATTGGAAATTGGCTGTTATAGATATAAAAGATTGTTTCTTCCATATTCCCCTACACCCTGACGACGCACCACGTTTTGCATTCTCGGTTCCCACCATTAACCGAGAGGCCCCGAGGAAACGCTACCATTGGAGGGTTCTTCCCCAAGGGATGAAGGTGTCACCTATCATCTGCCAGTGGTATGTGGCTTCCTTGCTGTCCCCGGTCCGCGTAGCCGCAGAGAAAGCAATCATCCATCATTATATGGATGATGTGCTTGTGTGTGCCCCCACCGATGATGTCTTGTCACATGCGCTTGACCTGACAATTAATGCATTGGTTGTTGCAGGGTTCGAGCTGCAGGAAGACAAAGTTCAAAGGATGCCACCTTGGAGGTACCTTGGGCTGGAAATTAGCAAGCGGACCATCGTGCCGCAGAAATTAGAAATCAAGGCCAGAATTCAGACCCTTGCAGATGTCCATCAACTGTGTGGGGCATTGAATTGGGTGAGACCCTGGCTAGGCCTCACAACCGAGGACCTGGCCCCTCTTTTCAATTTATTGAAAGGGGGAGAGGAGCTGAGTTCTCCCAGGGAACTAACCCCGGAAGCGAAGGAGGCGCTGGAAAAGGTACAGCATCTGATGTCCACTCGGCAGGCCCACCGGTGTGATCCAGACCTGCCTTTCAAATTCATAATAATGGGGAAATTGCCACACCTACATGGAGTCATTTTCCAATGGAGAAACAACATCAAGAAGGACCAGGGCAGAGAGGACCCGCTTCTAATCATAGAATGGGTCTTTCTCAGCCATCAAAGGTCCAAGAGAATGACACGTCCACAGGAACTGGTGGCTGAACTGATCCGAAAAGCCAGAGTCCGGATCAGGGAATTGGCCGGGTGTGATTTTGAATGCATTCACATTCCAATTGGATTAAGATCGGGCCAAATTACAAAGGCAATGTTAGAACACCTGCTTCAGGAAAACGAAGCACTGCAGTTTGCTCTAGATTCCTTCACTGGGCAAATCTCAATTCATCGGCCAGCCCACAAAATTTTTAATCAGGATGCCAAATTCACACTGAATTTGAAAGATGTTCGGAGCAGGAAGCCTTTAGAGGCCCTGACAGTTTTCACGGACGCGTCCGGAAGGTCCCACAAGTCAGTTATGACTTGGAAGGACCCTCAGACTCAGCAGTGGGAGGCAGATGTTGCCGAGGTGGAGGGATCACCTCAGGTTGCTGAGTTGGCCGCTGTCGTCAGGGCTTTTGAAAGGTTCCCCGAACCCTTCAATTTAGTAACAGACTCCGCTTACGTAGCGGGGGTGGTATCGAGGGCAGATCAGGCCATACTGCAGGAAGTGTCCTAACACAGCACTGTTTGAGCTGCTTTCTAAGCTTGTTAAGCTTGTCTCCCACAGAGAGCAGCCATTTTTTGTGATGCATACGAGATCACACACCGATTTGCCAGGTTTCATAGCTGAGGGGAACAGAAGGGCTGATGCTCTTGCTGCTCCTGCAGCGATGGCCCCATTGCCAAGCATTTTTGAGCAGGCAAAGCTCAGCCATCAGCTTCACCATCAGAACGCACCTGGCCTTGTTCGCCGGTTTCACATCACCCGGGAACAGGCTAAGGCAATTGTGGCTACGTGTCCCTCCTGTAACCAGCATGCACTCCCCACCTTAAGTGCGGGAGTGAACCCCAGAGGTCTGAACAGCTGTGAGCTGTGGCAGACTGACGTGACACATATCCCCCAATTCGGCCGATCTAAATATGTGCACGTATCAGTGGACACTTTCTCCGGTGCAGTTTTCGCTTCCGCCCACACAGGGGAGAAGACCTCGGATGCAATTAAACACCTCATCCAGGCTTTCTCCTTCATGGGCATCCCAAAAGAATTAAAAACTGATAATGGCCGGCGTACCGTTCCAAGGAATTCTGCAGCTTCCTGCAACAATGGGGAGTGGGTCATAAAACAGGCATCCCTCATTCCCCGACAGGCCAAGCAGTGGTAGAGAGGACCCACAGGGAAATCAAAAGGGTCCTCAACCAACAACAACCAGTGTTGAAAACAGAAACACCACAGACCCGATTGGCCAGGGCTCTATTCACACTGAATTTTTTAAACAGCACCTTTGAGTTTTTAAACCCTCCGATCGTTCGTCATTTTGGGGCAAAACCCTCAGCTAAACATCAAAGAGAGGCCGCCAGTCATGGTCCGGGACCCTGAAACTGGAAGGACAGAGGGACCTCATGATTTGGTCACGTGGGGTCGTGGGTACGCTTGCGTGTCCACCCCCACGGGGCCGAGATGGTTACCATCAAAATGGGTGAGGCCCTATGTCCCGAAGGTCTCAGAGGAGAAAAAGAAACTGCCACAGGTTACTCAGGCAGCTTTTAGGAGGAAAAGGAGGGAAGATTTTCCCAGGATGGTTTCGCTTTCCTGAATGACCCCTGCTCAAATGCTGATTGTTTGTTTTAGTTCTTTTAGTCCTGATGGAACCTGTCCAGCGCCAATCCCCTGTGCTGAAGAAGTTTCACCTGCTCCTTGGTGCCCTCCTGCTCGCCAGTCTCGCCGCACCTGTCTCCGGATGGTTGGTCCCCCAGCCCAAAGCCAACGTTTGGGCGACTCTTGCCAGGGCGATGGGGCAGGACCACATTTGCCTCTCAGCCACGTCAGCAGACAACCCACTCATGACCTGCCCTTGTGGGGATCCCGTATGGGCCCAAAGAGTTACCCGCCAAGCTCCTGGAGATCACAGAGCAGGCCAATAGAGAGGGTAGCTCTAAGGTTCAATCTGTATCCCAGATATCCCACCTGATTCCTTTCTAGATGTAGAAATCACATTCCCTGTTAAAAATCCATTCCTGTTGTGGAAAAAGTACATATCCACCCTTTCAACCTTAAGTTTCCCTCTCAATGAGTTAGAAATTTTAGGCTCCTCAAATGCTTCCTTTTGTGTTCATTTTATGTTTACCCCCCCTCAGGGTCAGGAGAGATCCTATCAGTTTGTTTATCAAACCCAAGATGTTTATACAGCTAAAATATGGTGCAGCCGGATCGCCCATGTAGAAATGGCTTCGACAACTGATAAGAAACCCCTGGCCCTTCCCAAAGGTGTGTTTTTGATTTGTGGGGATAGAGCATGGGCAGGCATCCCCCCTCACCTTGTAGGAGGACCATGTACTTTTGGCCGGTTGGGCTTGTTTTCCCCCAACAAGACCACTCTCATGAATTGGCAGCAGAAGAACTTCACCAGAATAAAAGTACAAAAGAGAGATCTGACCTCACTCGATGCCAACTGTGACTCAGAAATTATACATTGGTCCAAAGTAAAAGGAGTGGCAGTCACAGTCTTTCTACCCTGGGTATCGATTGCAAAGGCTCTGGGTGAGCTAGCTCACTTGGAGTGTTGGGTAGCAAAACAAGCAAATTTAACTTCCAACGCGCTGGCCGGCCTCCTATCAGACGAGGAAGTGACAAGGCAGGCAACGCTGCAAAACAGAGCAGCTATTGACTACCCTCCTCCTCCTCCATGGACATCAGTGTGAGGAGTTTGAGGGGCTGTGCTGTTTCAACCTGTCAACAAAAGCTGAAGATGTCCACAAAGCTATCCAGAACATCCGAGACATGGTGAATGACATCAAGAGAGAGACTGGTGACTGGCTGAATGGATTGTTTGGGGACTGGGGAATTTCGGGCTGGGTAGGTTCAATTTTGAAATCAGTTTTGTTGTTTTTATTTGTTATTCTGTTAATTTTAATTGGATTTGGTATCATCAAAAAAATGTTAAGTAGATTAATTTCTAGCACCACACATGCCCCCTCTGTGAACCAAGTTGCTGTATCATCCGTGCCTAGATGGGAGGAAAACATGGAACTGGAGGAAAACCCAGAAGACAGGAGACACCCAGAAGAAGAACCTCAGATGGAGTGGCCCACTCAGCCAGAGTGGCTCACTGAGAGTTACCCGGACTTTGAATATCATCCTCCTCCATTCCAGCCCTCCTCCTGTTATTAAAACAAAAAAGGGGGAGATGTAGTGGTGCAGAACTGTTTTATTAGGTTTTTGTAAGAAGTTTATGTTATGGTTCATTTAATTGTATCCCCAATTTTGTATCCCTTTTGTGTCGTCTTTATAATAAGGTGTTTTGTGTCAATCATCCCACTCCTCACATGGCATGTAACATCCCTCTGCCCCCCCTCACTCTGGGGCAGCCTGTCTATCACTCCAGGGGTCCCTCCCAGATTGCGAAACCTCAGGAAGAGGGCTTCGGGTGGACAGGTAGCCTGGGGGAATTCTTTTCCTCTGGAGGTGGTTTGGTCCGAGGCTTGGGGGTGGGCACACCTTGTTACCCCCTGGATCCCCTGATTTGTTGTCTTGTTGTATCCTCCCTGGAACCCCTCCCCCGCTTATAAGGGAGAGGGGATTCAAAGTTTTCTCTCTCAGCTGCTCCTCTCCGAGCTGCTCCTCTCTCTCCCAGCAGCTCTCCGAGCAGCTCTCGCTCAGCTGCTCAGCCCCCAGCCTCTGAACTCTCGCCTCTGAGCTCGGAGCTCTCTGCTTCTCAACTCTGGAGCTAATAAACATCTTTTAACCTGCTAAGCTGAGAGCCAGCCTTTTCTCTTCTGCTGCTGTTGACTGTCTCAACATACGGGGTCTAACTGCTAAGCCGAAGCCGAAGCGAACTGGAAACATCTGTATCTGTGTTGACCGAGCTAGCCAGAGGTCCTCTCCCGCCCGGAGCGGGAAAAAACCAGATACATTTATTGATGGGTTGTGTCTGGTTCCATCCCCGCACTGGGCGGGAGCTGACTTCTGGCTAGCTCTGGTCAGCACAGCCACAGATGTTCCCAGTTCGGACAGGCACGCAGGCTATTACCTGCTGGATCGGCTTCTCAGCAGCTGGACCAGATAGTTTCTTGACAGCAGTGGCAGCAAGAGGAAAGACTGGCTTTCAGCTTTGTAGGTTAAAAGATGTTTATTCTGGCCCAGCTGCCGGAAGTCCGCAGATGGTCCAACCTCAGTCCAGTGAGGCCAGCAAGCTAGAGAGAGCAGAGCTGAAGAGCTGAGAGAATTTGAATCTCCCTCCTACCCCTTATAAGCGGGGGAGGGGTTCCAGGGAGGCTACAACAAGACGACAAATCAGGGGATTCAGGGGGTAACAAGGTGTGCCCACCCCCAAGCCTTGGACCACTAAAATCCAGAGCTAAAGGAATTCCCCCCAGGGGACCTATCACCTGAAGCCCTCTCCCTGAGATTTCACAATCCGGGAGGGACCCCTGGAGTGATAGACAGGCTGCTCCAGAGCGAGGGGGGTGGGAGGACTGACACAAAACACCTTGTTATACAGAAAACACAAAAAGGGTTACAATACTGGGGATACAGTGAAATGAACCATAACATAAACTTCTTCTAAAAACCTAATAAAACAGTTCTGCACCACTACAATGGGTCTTCAAAGGTGATAGAAGGGAAACGATTTTGCAGGATACTCTATCGTGAATAAAAAGCAATTAAATAAAGGGGGGAGGTTACCGCCCACCTGGTCAGCTCAGACAGCAGAGCTGTATGCGCTTGTGAGAGCCTGTGAATTATACCGGGATAAGACAGTGAATGTTTTTACTAACTCTAAATATGCATATGGGGTGATACATGCATTTGGGAAACTATAAGAAGAAAGAGGTTTATTAACCTGCAGGAGAAAGAAGTTAGTTCATGAGAACTTAATCTCTGGCCTATTAGAGGTGGTGAACTTAACCAACAAGGGTAGCAATAATACACATTAAGGGACACCAGGCAGAGTGCTCAGAGGAGGCAATAGGAAACCGACTGGCTGATGAAGAAGCTCGAAAAGCTGCACTGTTGGCTGAAATCTCTAAGATCCTCCCCTTGCTCCCAGTAACTGCATCACTGACAGAGAAACTGTCTTTTCCACCAGAGGAGCTTGAGATAATTAAAAAGAGTGGGGCAGAAGAAAAAGGGGGATAATTAGTTTACAAGGGATAATAAGCAGTAGATACCAAAAGCTCTGGCCTTACAGCTGTTAAAACAACTTAATGAAGGGAGTCATTGGGGCTCCCTAGGACTGGCAGAAGCCTCCCTCAAAATGTATGCTGCTGTGGGTCTTTTTACTCTAGCAAAGCCAGCTATCAAAGGTTGTTTAATTTGTGCTAAAACCAGTAACAGTTACAAAGAAACTTGGGAGGGGAGAGAGGCCTTGAGCTGTACATCCCTTCCAGAGATGCCAGGTGGATTTTACTGAAATGCCATGAGTGACAAGGTTTAAATACCTTCTGGTAATAGTATATCAGTTAACAGGGTGGCCAGAGGCATTTCCAGCTGTTTCAGCAACTACAGGATCATTTATTAAAGTATTTTTGGAACAAATAATTCCAAGATATAGGATTGTAGAAGCATTAGACTCAGATAGTGGATCTCATTTTACAGGAAAAATTCTTCAAGGAGTTATGACTGCTCTAGGGATAAGATGGAATCTCCACACCCCCTGGCATCCCCAGAGTTCGGGCAGGGTGGAGAGGATAAATAGAGAAATAAAGAAACACCTTTTGAAGCTAGTAATAGAAACTAAGATGCCATGGGTATGGCTCTTGCCACTGGCTTTAGCAAGGATAAGGGCTAAACCCAGGGGAGATATTCAATTATCTCCCTTTGAACTGATGTTTAGAATTCCTTACCCTTACAATTCCCAGCCTTGTGGGGGCGTAGAGATAAGTGATGTATATTTAAAACAATATGTGGCCAGGATACTGTCTCTTGTGAAATCTCTTCAACAGGAAGCTCAGCTGGCACAGACCCTGCCTTTGGACTCTGCTGTTCACAACATCCCACCAGGAAATTAAGCCCTAGTTAAAGAATAAAAAGAAGCACCACTAGTGGCTGTTAGAAATAATCTGGGCAGGAGACGGTGTTAGCTCCTTTAATGCCTTTATTATTTCAGCTCTTTAAACGAGGGACGGCTCGGGGATGGGATGCCTACGCCGCCGCTGCTCAGACCGGACACTGTCGAGGAGGAGGTCTAGACGACTTTGCTGCCGCGCAGCCGCAGAGTCGGGAGCCTCGCCTCACGGGAGTCCAATAGGTCTCACTCAGGGCCCACAGGTCCAGGGGGGTGTTTCCTAGCGAGGGTCTCTGAGGTTATGGTGACATTCTCGAGAACAGCTGGAGGACCTCAGCGGGTACTTGTGCTCTTTCCCCACCCAGCACTGTATTTCGTTTTCCTTAATCTTGAATCGGCTCGTTGTCTTTAGGGGTCTTTGGTGTCTGGTGCACTTCCGGCTTGCTTAATTTCCATACAGGGTGGTGCTAGACCCGGAGCAGGCGAGGAGTGGGCGAGGTTTCTAGGTTGACGAGCAGGCGGGGAGGGGCTGATGGCAAGGTGGGCGGTGTCGGTGCTGTACTCGGTGGCAAGGCATGGACTGAGCAGCGGGGCCTAACTTATTATAAGGTAAGTGGGGGGGTAGGACTTTCTGAAACTGGGAAGCAACCGGGGTTTTGGGGAACAGAGAACCGGACAACTTACAAATAACAGATAACATCGATACATAAACGGAGAATACAAACAATTAATTACTGATAGCTAATAACCTGGACACTTAGTAACTTGTGAAATTGGCACCACGAGGTCTGTTATTTCTCTCAGTGGCTAAGTGGCGTGGACCTTTCCAAGTGTTGCTGACCACAGAAACAGCCATCAATACAGCAGAACATGGGTGGACCCACCACACTCGGGTCAAGATCTCTGAGGCCCCAGAAATTTGGACATCTCAGCTGTAAGAGAAGGAGGGGAAGCCACGACTGACACTCTGCAGGAGTGGACTGGAGCAGTAGCCAGTGCATCGACATCGGGGGAAGCCTCGTGTGCCTACCCACAGACTGCTTGCTGAAATGGTTTGTGTGGGCATCCCTCCTCTCAGAACTCCAGTCACTGAGGGCCAATCCTCGCTGTCACTGTTTTCTTTATGTTAAGCTGGTTATGTGCCTTTGCTCGCCACAGGTGGTGTGGAGGACAACGTGAAAGTGAAAATTAGGTTAGGAGATTAGATTACACCATTAGAATGTTTCTCTTAATAATCTTACCTTTATATTGTCAATTAAGGCCAAAGCCAAAAGTGGGAAAATAATTTTTTAACCTTAGGAGAAGAAGTAGCAAAAACCTTTAACCGTAGCAATTGTTAGGTCTGCGGAGGGTCAGGGGGACATAAAGACTGGCCATGGGTGGCCAGCCCAGTCGAACCCAAATGGTGGGTTAGCACCCTAAGTGAGGTCCATAATGGAACAAGATTTTAAGATAAAGAAGGAAGTCCATGGCAGCTTCATTCTTCTAAAAGAGGCATTTATTGTCTAAATAGGACAGGAGGCGTATATGTGGGAAAAAGTGATTGTGACTGGACTTTATCTTTGGGTTTGGATTGTTGGACCCCCAACTGCCCTCCTTATGGTTGTTCCAGATATCAAGGCAGATAGAATCAAACACATGTTAAGCTCACTAATAGTAGCTGGGTAAGGTGTTCCTTCCATAATTACCAAAAATATTTTGAAAGCTGTAAAGCAGTGGGGAAGGATAGGGTTTTTTGACCCTTTATTTTTAAGCTGCCCCCGAGGTAATTCCACAAGTGGGACACATGTTGTCTGTGACTATCAGTAGAAATAGCAACACCGGAATAGAACTCAGACCCTTTTTAATAGGTTCTCGTTCAGATCCAACAAAACAGATTTAGGATGTAACTGCAAGTAGAAACCTTATGTGAGAGCTTAAAAACGCAATATTCCAACATCAGATAGTATTAGATTGTTTATTAGCAGAAGAAAGAGGAGTGTGTGGCAAATTAAATGACTCAAACTGCTGTTTGCAAATGGACGAAAATAGAAAACTAGTAAAACAAATAACAAAAGGAATAAAAAAAGTTAGCTCATGGGCCAGTCCAAACATAAATGAGATTGAATGGGACATGTTTTCATAGTTACCCGGTGAACTATAAGTTAAACAAATGTTTTTCTTTCCTCTTATGTGTGGTAGCAACTCTTATCTTTTTACCATGCATGATCCCTTGCTTAGTACAACTTATTCAAAACGTGATCAAAGGGATGCAGGTAGTAGCCATGCCTACTGATCCAGAGATGGCTACAAAAGGACAGAAATTGATGTCACTGCAAATAATTGCAAAACCAAAAAAAAAGACCCAAGAACAAAAAATTAAGTCAACGATAACTAAAGTTTGTAAAGACAATTATTAAAAATAAAAGAGGAGGGATTGAGAGGAATGACAAGATTTGTCTTTACAAACAGGCCCTGGGTCTGCTGGTAGATAAAACTAGCACTGAGAGATAAGAGAAACAATGGGAAGGATTCTATTGATTGATGAATGGAAAAGAAGATACTTGCCTTTATAAACTGTAGGTTTGTTTGTAAATGAAATTGAATATTGAAACATGAAAGCAACAATGGGGAAAACCCATAAATCACATAAAATTAAAAATTAAGGGGGTTATACGTTAAAAGGGGAATCTTAAGTCTTAGGCATTTCGGGAAGTCTGTACCTCTCAAGTACCTCAGCCAATGGGGAAAGAGAGAGAGAAATGCAGCCGGGAAATTAGGATAAAAAGGAGGCTGCGTCCTCTGAAAAACTGAGAGACCCCAGGGGAAATGCCCCATGGCCTCTCCTTTATTCGAATAAAGTAAGAGGACTCCTCTGTCTCCGTTTTTGGACATAAACCTCTGGTGTTCGTGGATTAATTTTCCTAACATAAGGGAATAAATTAATCCCTTTATCCCAGCTTTTCTGTTCTTTATCCTTACCAGAGCTATCTGTCGTTACCAAGGGAACTGTGCCCAAGGCAGGGGTTGCTGGGACTGGCAGAGAGGGAGGGGCGGGGGTTCGCCCTGGTCCTGAGTCCTCCAAAAAGGGGAGGGGGTAGGCGGGGGCTGTTGCCGGAACCGACAACAGGACTGGGTCTCCTGGCGGGAACCAGATCGGGGCATGGACCTTCTGCACGTGGTCTTGACTGGCTGCACCCAGCACGGCCGGAGCCACCATGGGCAGAGCCACTGGGGCCGGGACAGCCGGATCAGTCCCGGGGAAGGCGGCCGGGGGATGGGTGGCCGGAGCGGCCGTAGCTGGGAGAGTCGCAGGCGGGGCAGTCATGAGCGGCTGGGCAGCCGGCGGCACGGGAGCGGGGGAGGGCAGGACAGCTGTGTACGGGGGGCAGGAGCCGGCACGAGGGCCGAGGCGGGCGGGATGGCTGCGTACGGGAGAGCAGCCGGTAGGGGAACAGGGTCGGGTGCGGCGGCTGGCAGAACCGGGGGAGGCAAAATTTTTAGGAGATCCAAGCCCTTGTCTCTTTTTCTCTTCTTGCTCTGTGTCTGGGGTTTCTGATATTTTAAAAATTCTTGACCGCATATGTTCTGTGTCACCTATCCAGCATGCAGCATATTTTTTCCCCCTCCGGATTAAACGGTTCTTTTGAATTTACAAAAATATGTTTAACGCCTGACAAATCCACACTTCAGAAGAGCCATATCTAGGCAAATAAACGTGGTCAAATCTTATTTCCCTTTTTGTCCATTCTATCATACAGTGTTGAATCATCCTTACTTTGTTCTTTTTTTCTTGTGCAAGGATCTATATCCCAATTTGCTAACATAACTCCCAAAGGGCTATCTTGGGGTATTTCTGCTGGTAACTCATTTTTTCCTTTTATTTTTTTCCTGAACCCTGAGTTTTACTGATTTTCTATCCCATTTTTCAGGATTTTATCTATTTGTCCCTGGTCTCTGTTTCCCTCTTTCCCTAACAGCCTGAATATCACCTCCCCCCCCCCCCCCCCCCCCCCCCAAGGCACAGAAAATTCTTTCTCTCAACAATACAATACAATGCACCTCCTTCCAGAAAAAAATTAAAATCAACAATCTATATCACAAATACATTCATTCCTCCTCACTTACTCAATTTTATTTCTTCAATAAGCCTTTTTTACTCACACACACATCTCCACTCACAAAAGGACAATATAGACAGTCAACACAAGAACATGGTACCTTTTCTTTCTAATTTTCCAGGTTTCTTAGAATTTTTCAAACCTCTCAACTCAGCAGCCTGTAAGCCCAAGTTTCTTGGATTTTTTTTCAAAATCCCTCAATTGAGCAGCTTGTAAGCCTAAGTTTCTTGGAATTTTTCAAAACCCCTCAACCTAGGGAAAAGATTTTAGGGTGCCCCCCTGTCACCCTGGTTTTTCTGAGTTTTTTAAAGCCTTTTGATTGTTCATAAAATGGAGTCAGACTTTTTAGCTACTGTACAATATTAGGAGCAGTTTCTGCCTTTTCTCACACATGTAACATAAGCAAATCCTTTGTTTTTCATTCTCTGTCCTTTGTTTGCATATTTCTAACCTGAAAACAATTGTAACTGACAGCTGGTCTGGCCATTCGGCTGGGAGGTGAAAACTCCAAAAGCCAATCCACAGCCAGACCCACAAATGTATAAAAAGTAAGAAATAAACAGGCAGAGGGACTCTCGGCCTTGGCTCAGCCTTGGGCTCTCTCGGAGGAACTCTGCCCTGCGAAATCCCTCGTCTCTGTGTGATTGCTTTGCGTGTCCCGCTCTCAAGTGGTGACCCTTCAACATGTGGGAGAAACAGTCTGGTGAGGTTTTCCTTCTCCGTGTGATTGCTTTGCATGTCCCGATCACAGCCCCCCTCCCCCCTTTTTGCTTTTTATCCCATTTCTCAGTGGATTGTACTGGGAAACACTCAGCTCCTTCCTTCAAAAAAAGAGAGATCCAATCCCTTTTCCCTGGGACCCTGTCCCAGCCACCCTGGGGTCTCTTTCACTCCTTTATTCCTTTCGCTTCACTGTGTTCCTGGCCGTTTTTCTCGTGAAAGAGCGGAAACGCAGTACTAGGGCTCCACATTTGCCTCACCAGTCTGGGGGTAATACCCAGCCAGTGTCTCATTCACACACCTTACAACCCCCTTTAAACCCACCCCCCTGAAAAGATACTCACAATCATTTTTCTTCTCAGGTCTTTGTGCACATTGTTTTTATGGAGAAAAACAACACACTGCGGTTTTGGAGCGGTACCCCTTTTTTTTGCTTTTACCTTCTCCTTTCTTGTCTCTTCAGGTATTTTACCTGCAGTCCTCCAATTCCCACAAGAAGCAAAGCTTGGGCCACCAAAAAAATTGGCAGGGTGCCCCCCTCGCCTTGGATCTCTGGGACTTCAGGGACGAGGTATATATCCTGGCACGAGCCCCCAGTTTGTGAAAAACAAGCTTCACTTTCTTAGAAAAATTTATAAATTTAATAAAAATTTTTAAAAATAGACAATTAGAAGAGACAAAAGCAAAATACAGTTTCTCGGCCGAGGATGCTTGGCACCTAGCCAGCCAGCATACCTGCTACACAAAAAGTTTGCTCCTTAAAACTATCAGCCCGTTGCATATTTATAAATTCACATGCATGATTCAAACATTCTTTTTGAGTGTGAATTTTTTTGTTCAGTTTCAACCCCCCCCTCCAATCATTTTATCTGGTAGATCCATCTGCAGGTGGCTCCATTCCATCTGATGGCACAGGTCCCATAAATTCTTCTCCCGGGGTTTTGGTCCTCTTCATTTGGATAACAGAAGTTCAAATAGCTTCTTGGTCAGCAAACTTCATGCAGGAATGAAGGATGACTCCCCCTACCTTCTGGTTTGGCCAGTTTAGATGTTACAAAAAAACCCCCCAGTCTTTTACTTTTAACACTATGTTACAATCATAAAAAATATATATTCATCACATTTCTAAACTCTATTGTTATAAATAAGATAGACCAAATTTTAGAAATCAAAATTTAGAATTTTATTGAGAGACAAAATGACAGTCTCGGATAGCCACAATTAAAAGGACAGCGTCGAGCCCGGGCTCGGCACTGGGTGAACTCTGATAATAAACTCTGCCAGTCTGCTATCCCCCCAAGTTCACATTTTTGGTCTGAAGCAGTCTCTTTTTATACACGGGATCGCAGAGAAGAGACGAGGCTCTGATGTTGTCCTCGTCTGCGGCTGCTTCATTGATTATTCATGTTCGGGTCTAGGAGTCTTGAATAGTTTTTCTGGGGTTAACAATGACCTTAATGGCAGAGCCCTGGTGCGCTGATATGATAATGTCCAGAAGAGTCCGATGAGATATGAGGAGATATGATAATGTCCAGAGGAAGCAGGTGAGATACATATCTGATGTAATCAGTGGTTCTTGAGTAGCTTATCTGTTCCTTCCGTGGCTTTTGTGTTCCTTTCAGGGTTTCCTGGCAGAGGTATGTCACTGAAATTCCTCTCTCGTCCTTGTGTCCCTGGTCTGGGGTTTTGCTGCCAGCAGAAATATTTTGTACATTTCCTGTATGGCTTTTTTTGGTTTACAGAATATAAACTTACATGAATTAACCTTAAATATCTCACAGCTTTTATTTGAACATGTACAACTTATACTTTATATGGGTGTATTACAATACAGACATATTCCACACGAATTAATCTTTGGACATTTATCACATCTATTAATAAAAGAAAATACAGTACAATCTTCCCACATTATACATACAGTATTCATTCTAATATTTGCGAAAAGCCAACTATATAATATGCATTTATAACAAAGTTGACTGTGTGTCCCAGTTGGAGTCAAATATGGACATCAAAGGCCTATGCCAAGGGAACTTGTGTCAGAAAGCTTTGAGATCCACCCCAAAACACTGCAGGCAAACAAGTCTGTTCTCTGATTTCACTGTACAACAGAAGCTTGCTTTTAAACTCTGGAATAATTTTAAGCCAATATGTATTAGATACTATCCTAGGTTACAATGTAAGATGTGCCCAAACTATGTATTCTATCACTGTCTACATGAGCTGTCAAAACCGGGTGGGGCAGTGTTTCCCTTGCCCCCTCCCTCCGGACTATCTTCTGTTAATGGCCCATCAATGCCTTGCCACATGACTCATAGGTAACTCCCTCCGGGGGCTATCTCTGTTTAATGGGCAATCAAGGACCCATTACATGACTCATAGAATGATATCAGCCCATTGTGAGATGCTCTGCCCAGGGGGAGGAGCCAAGCATTCCCACCTGGATATAATCTGGGATTTGGGACAGCACAGGCAGCTTTACCCACTGGATTCCCAGAGGACAAGAGCTACCAGACCTTTCTATGGGATCACTGCTTCAACAAGACCACTTCATCTGGACTGCTACCACCTCCCTAACAAACATGGTGTCAGGTTGTATTCTGACTCTGTCAGTGATCTTTTGTACTATTGCATTTATTTTATTTTACTTTTTAATTTTAGTTCATTTTTAATTTTATTTTATCATTTTTTTTTCTCCTATTAAATTGTTTTTTCTGACTTGGAGTATCTCACTGGTTTTGCTTTCAAGCCAGCACAGATACTTAATTGCATTTGCTTGGTTTTGTACAAGATTGTTGATTTTTACTTCCTTTCATTCTCAAAGCAGCTACAAAATGTCCAGATGTTAAATCTAAAGTGAAGCAAAACAAGTCCCCATAAATCCCCTTCAAAAGAACAAATGTTGCCAATGGTGACTGAAACCCTAATTACTACTACTGATTATTTTAGCATAAAGATGTGTATAAAGTACAGTGTTCCCAGTCCTGAAGTAGCTCTATCATCTTCCACAATTACAAAATACAGAGGTTCCTCACTCACTCAGTCACTCACTCGCTCACTCACTCAAATTCATATTAATTGAGCTTGAAGCACATGAATCCAACAGCACATCGGCTGGATGAGGTATCACATGTGCACTGTGCTGTGTATCCATAAGGACACTGGTTTAGTGTTCTGTCACCTCAATAGCTGCATCTTCTATGTGCCACACGCTACTCTCTGTTCTGGGATAAATGCTCTGTTAAAGCATGAACAGACGCTTTTCCCATCCTAAGCCCAAGGTTTGTCTCTCAGTTTCTTGATATTTCACACTGTACGTGTTGTACCCACAATTAGTCTCATATCACTCCATCTCACTGCTTTTTTCTCTCTGTCTTATCCATATAGGTTGCAAAGGTTGCAACCAGGAGTTTCTATCTACAGGCTTATACTGCAGCCAGCATCCTGCTATTTCCTAGGCCTCTAACTGCTATGTTATACAAGTATTTAAGAGATGATATGAAATATGTGTAATAAATACGATAAGCCAAATCAAGTAAAACAAAATTTAGAATTTTATTGTGAGACTAGAACGCAGTCTCGGGTAGCCACCATTAAAAGGGACAGCGTCGAATCCCGGGACTTCGGCACTGGGTGAACACGGTAACCGACTCTGCTAGCCTGTTACCTTCCCTGTTCACGATTTGGGTCTCCAAGCTGCGGATTTTTATACAGTCTTTCGCTGGGGACCGGCTGAGACTGTGAGACTCGTGCCTTGAGGTAGCTTCATTAGATATTCATGTCCGTGTCCGGGGTCCGATGAATAGTTTCTCGAAGGCAGAACAATGTCTTGATGACCGTGTCCGGAAAAGTTTTGGAGATGGTAACATCGGGCCGGAACAGATAAGATAGTGATCTGATACAATCAGGGGATCGTCAGAGCACCCATCTCCCTTTTCCGTCCCTTTGTGTTGCTTTTGCAAGGTTCCTGGCAGCGATTTACTTGTGTCTCCCTCGTGCAGCTGTCATCCTGGTTAACCCTGTATACACCTTTTTATTTATAGATTTTAAACTCCATTTCAACCAAAATCTGGTTATAAGATATAACCAATTAGATTATTTATTGTTCAACACGAATTAACTTTAGGACATATATTACATATGTATGGAGAGAGGTCTAGGTCTCAGTTACTTGATTCCTTACCTGTACTATGGTATCTTGCAGACTTAAGCATGACACAAACAACAAACTCGGTCCTGCTCCTGTACAATCACAAACTAATCCTTAAAAGGAGAGGAGCATTACAGATCATCAGGACATTATAAGTACAAAGATAAAATGGCAACAAGAAATAAGAATTTCCCACCATTTATGAGGTGGGAAATATAATTCATTGTTCAGATTCTTCTTTTGGAAAAGGAGAGAACTGAGATAAATGTGAATGCTGTGTGTAGGCTTAACCAGGTGGACTTCACTACTAATATCAAGAACATTGGATTTTGTATTCTTTTATTTCCAAAAGTAACAGAACAATTCCAAACAAATCTGAAAAGGATTAATACAAGTTGTACTGTCTTGGTTTGAAAGACAGGTATCTGCTAGGTAGGGACAGGGCCTCTCTAGGAGTGGGGAATTCCAATCCCTTCCCTCCAAGTTATTATAATTTAGAAAATTAAAGGAGTTTTTTCAGGCAGACGTATGAACAGTTCTTTACTAATAAGTATAACAAGGCAAACAAACAACAACAACTACAGCATGAATAATAAACAGAACCAAGAACCTCAAGGGGCTTTGTTTCACAAAGCCCGAGACAGTCTGATCTCTTGGGACCTCGAGAGCACTAAGCTGCAACGGTGGAAACTCCAGGTAGGGTTCCCAGGACCGGAATTTCTGTTGACAGTGGACTCCTCCCGCAGCAAGCAGCAGCCTGACCGTCCTCTCCGATGCTGAGAGCAGGAAAAAGACGTTCAGCTCCCTCAGCACTGTCCTTTTCCCTCCCCCAAACTTATGTGATCTTCCTCCTCCCTTGGCCACTCCTTTTGTGTGGGTCAAGCACCCTCTAAGCATCAGTATTTAGTCTCTTAGCAACTTATGGGGGAAAAAATCTATAGAAAAAAAAAAAAACCAAAAAAAAAACAAACACCAAAACCAAACCTAACCCCCAACATGTACTTGTTTTGATTTAAGATGTAATTAATGCAGATTCTGCCCTTGTTTTAAATACACAACAGATGTTTGTAGTTATAGTCAGTAAGTGGAACATGCAAACCATTTAGGCTAGAGGTATAAAGAAGATAAATTTAAGATCAGTGAAAGACATTAGAACCATTTGGGTTCTAGCATTTTAAATTTTTTTTTTCCTGCTAAAATATAAATAGCTAATGCTAGTCTCATTTAAATAACCATTTTTAAGTTTCTGAATTAAACAAGTCAGGAGCAATGGATAGTTCTGGGAGCCATTGTCAGAGCTATTGTTTCAAGCCATCTGTGGCTTACGGCAAACATCTCATTTGAATTCAATACATTTTTAAAACCATCAGCACTTCCTTAAAAATAAACCAATTTCAGCTTGTACACCTCAGTTTTCCATCTAGGAGGAAGTGTCACCCCAGGACAGAGAGAATTTCACAGGTATGGATTTAACATACCCTTGTGTTTTTTTGATACAAAATATCTTATTTATAGTCGAACAATAAAGATATCTTAGACCAGCAGTTCCTAAACTTTCTGGATGAACAAATACTGTTAACTTCTTTATGAGTTAGGGATCACTGTCAGATGGATCTGAAAACATTGGTTTGTGAGTACTGGCAGAGGCATTGCAGAATGTCCTCTGGGAATACCTGCATGAGACAAGTAAAGCTACAAAGTGTGTGTAAGACATGGGCGTTAGAATGACATTCAGAGTGAAGACATTCAGAGTGAAGACATTCAGAGAACAGTCCGTAGTTTTGATCAGGCTCCCTCAAAAGAGGTGGATAATCTGTGTATGTGATTTGGGACTTGACTCTTGCCTATGTGGAGTTTATACCCTTTATCACAAAGAATACAGATCCTTCTGACTCCCAGAGGAGATGTGAGTGATCACCTGTATCTTTATTTTTATAACCAGCTCAGCAACCTGTTCTGACTGATTTTAGGCCAGCAGCTCTGCCTGAGCCTGGGAGTGACAATGTGTGTCTGGGGAGGGAACCCACTTCCATTGTTGTGATATATGTCCTAAAGTTAATTCGTGTTAAATGTTATAATATGGAATTCATTCTCTATAAATGTAAGTTTTATTTCTAATCAAGTATACAACGGGTTAACTGAGACTGAAGCTGCACGGAGAGGGGCAGAAGGAATTCTTTTGCCAGAGACTGCACGGGAGGGACATGAGAAAACTATGCTAAGAATTACACAAAAAGGGACACGAGAAAACTTCTGCTGGGAATCGTTAAAAGAGAACAAAAACGACGGAAAAGGGAGATGGAGAACCCGGAGAACCGAATGATTACATCAGATCGATATTTTATCTGTCCCCGCCCGACATTAACATCTCTACACTGCACCTGGACACAGCAATCATGGCATTGTTCTCCAGCGCAAATCCATTCAACCGCACCAGAACCCGAACATGAATATCTAATGAAGCTGCCTCGGAAGAGGGAGTCTTGGGGTCCCAATTTTCTCTCAGCGAACCAGTGTATAAAAATCGGCAGCCTCAGACCAGAAATGCGAACTTAGGGGGTGACATACTGACAGAGTGTGTTACCGCGTTCACCCAGCACCGAAGCCCCGGGGTTCGACGCTGTCCCTTTTAATTGTGGCTATCGGAGACTTTTATTTTGTCTCAAAATAAAATTCTAAATTTTGATTTACTGAATTTGGTCTATCGTATTTATTACAATTGTCAACACAGTCCCAGCTGGGACTGACACAACTTTGGGAAGGCATTTTTTTCAGGCTGTTTTTCAAAGCACAATAGGACAACTTTGGTGTATGGCCCAGGACAGTCTGTTGTCTGGAAATCCACCTGGCCCCACAAGGTAACTTTCTGAGAGCACCAACCTCTCCCTGTGAGAAAGGAGAAATGACTGATTATTCATTAAATATCAGCAACCAGCATGTCACTACCTCTCACACAACACCCACACACGACTGACTTATTGCCAGATCTTGTACCAGAGCTGCTGGCTTTGAGCTCAGCTGATACAAACCACCCTGCAGAGCTCTCATTACTTTACACTCCAGCAACATTGAACGGTGTGGAACAGCCGGGCAGAAAAGCTGTAAACAAAACACACACACAGCCATTGTGTTTTATTGCAACTTCCATGGTTTTCTGACCTGAAATTGTGGACTTTCCAGCAAATTACATTAGTGCTGCTGCAAAGTCTTTGCATTGCTATTTGTTATTGCTACCTGGCCAGCAGCACAGAGGCCTCAGTGGTGTCCAAAGTGCTTTCCCATTTCCAGTACTTTTGGCAGTGTGTTGCCTTCATACTCTTGTATCATCTTGGAGAAGATAAAATTTAGTTATCACAAGAACTACTGCCTGGAAGGAAACCAGCCTTCTGACAGGTATAGCAAAGGCTTGCAACAATAAAAGTATCTGTGTGGGGGCTAAAACTCACCAGGATTTTACATATCCCATCAAACAGTTCTTGCCAGTTTTCAGCTCATCACTTCATGGAAATGCATTGCAGTTATCAGCAACCTATTACATTTAAGATTAAAAAACAAAAAGCAATTCTCAGTGCAAATAGACTGTGAAATGTATTTGAAAAGCAATGTAACAATGGCAAATTATATTTTAAGAGCTTTCTTCTTGTTACAGTGTGCAGGCGTGTCACCGTGACATGCAAAGCAGTCACACGGAGAGAGAGGTTTTCCAGGGCAGAGGTTCCTCCGTCCAGCTCAAGGCTGAGTCAGGGCAGAGAGAGAGCCTCTTTGTTTATTTCTTACTTTTTATACATTTGTGGGTCTGGCCAAAGATTGGCTTTTTGGGGTTTTCACCTTTCAGCCAAGTGGCTAGACCAACTGTCAGTTACAATTGTTTTCAGGTTAGAAATATGCAAACAAAGGACAGAGAATGAAAAACAAAGGATTTGTTTATGTTACATATGTGGGAAAAAGGTAGAAACTGCTCCTAATATTGTACAGTAACTAAAAAGATCTGACTCCATTTTATGAAAATTCAAAAGGCTTTAAAAAACTCAGAAAAACCAGGGTAACACAGGCGGTCACAGGGTCCTAAAAAGTGACTTCGCGTCTCTGAGCCCAGGAGCGCGGGATTGTAAGGGCATGACTGTAATGGCACTGACAAAGCAGAGAAGAGACAGGTTCTCATTTGGCTATCCAAAGACTGTTTATTCAGGAACACAATGAAGGGGCCCAGGGACGCAGAATAGAGGTTCAGGGACGAAAACAGCTTCAAATATAATCAGGGACAAGAACAAGGATCGGGCTGAGGGCACAGGGTTATATACGAGACAAAAGGGGCGGATCTGCGGGTCAAAGTCCAATAGGGATCAGGAAAAGTGGTGCAGAGGGGTAAATAGGAACCGGGGGGGACCAACAGCATAACAGGGGTGGAGTACTGCATCAAGACAGAGCCAATGGGGTTCAAGGGAAGGAAGAACATTCTAGGAAGGGTGCATATATGGTGAAGGGGGGCTGAACAGAGTGGCATAAACTTAAACCAATAGAACAACGAAACCTAAGAGATATTAACATGTGGCTGCAAAGGCCCATGGAAGGAAGGTTTTCCTCACCCTAATCTATAGGGGTATTTCTCCTGGTGTCTGCCTCAGCCCCTCCATGGCTGAGGCACAATAACCTTGGTGGCAGGCCCTGGGCCTCCACATCAACTAACAGTAATTATCACACTAACAGTAGAACATTGGGACACTGGGAAGACTTAAACCTGATAGTCTAGCCCAAGGTCTGCAGTAAGCTTTAATAAGACTATAAAGTCATTACCTGGAGTACCATTTATCATGGTTTCACTTGTCAGAAGTCGAGAGATGGACAGTATTTTAAAGACTCATGGCTCAGAATCTGCCATTGTACACTGCCATGCTTCCATAGTCTGAACCTGAGCATTAATTCTCAGAAATATCCCGGGAGTATGAAAAAAATGTGCTAATCAGATTAAGTGCAGTGTTGGACTTTTCACTTTAAAATAGTAAGCCTTACCTTAAACACATGGTAAATCTAGCAACTGTTATAGTGCTGAATTTGTGTTTATCTCCCCTTCTTTCTGTATCTCATTTGGTGACATCGTCTATACAACAAAATTGTGGGAATAAAGCCCCAAAAGCATTTAAACCCAGGAAAGGCACCAAACCAATCACTCTAAAGAGATTTTAAATTAAATTACGTAATAAACTTCCAGGTTCTTCCTTCCAGAACAGGCATGATGGAAGAAGGTGCAATGCTGGGCAACATTCTGCATGTGAGAGCAAGGACCCCAAGGACTAAAATCAGCAAATGGCAAGTGAGGGAGTTTTACTGCAGGAGAGGAGAGAATTAGGGAGAATTCACCACGGGAATCAGGAGATTAGTTTTCATTTGGTTTAGCTTCAAGTCAAATGTGCTTCTAAATCATCAGAGAGAGATGAATGCAGTTGTGATTGTGGATTTGGGAGACAGAGGAAAAGGGAGAAGATTGGCAGCAAGATTGCTTTTGGCCACAAATGCTGTTTTTGCTTTACAAAAGCAGAGATTAATGCTGAGCTGTGCAGGCTCAGCCCTATGTAGAGCAGCCTGGAGAAGACAAGCCTCAAACACAGGACAGGACAAAGGCCACAGAAAGCTGCTTCAGCCTGTCACCCCTGAACTGGATGCTTCTGCTTAAATATCGCAAACAATTCTGCAGTCTCTTCCCTTCCTCTCCTTACCGAGCTCTAGACTCGACTATAGTACAGCTGTAATAAAAAGAAATGAACAAACCAACAAGTTTGAATCACAGCAATTCACTTTACTTTCTTGCATCCATTTTTGTTTCTCTCAAATTGCCTCTACCCAGTTACTTTTCCATTTTGAACACCCCATACCCTGTCCCCCTCCCATAAAATACAGCCTCTAGTTATAGGGTAATTTCGTCCTATAGTTTCTCATAACTTGATTTTTTTTTAAGCTAGCCATTGTTTAATTACTACTTTGAAGTCAATTTAGCAGAAGAAAAAATCCCTAGTTTAAGGTGGCTTTTTGCATCCCCACCAAGCTATTCAGCAGGGCATTCATCCAGGATACAAAACTAGGCTGAAGCTTTAGGAGTTGAATGGCTCACTCCAGTAGAGATTTAATTTCCATTAAATTCCTCCATGAAAATCCACTCACTCCTCTTAGATCTGACAGACAGGCAAAGACCAGCCACTACCTTTGAACTGAGTAATTTTTAAATGCATCCCACCCCTCTTTTCCCCCTATGTAAATATGAATTCCTGAGGCTCAGAGTGCCCTGGTAGCCTTTAAACCACTCACAGAGTGCAGGCAGGAGGGGAAGCAAAGGCACGACTCCGTGATGACTAAACTTAGGGTGGCTCGATGAATGAGCCCCAAATCGCTCTGCTGCCGGCTCCGTCCCGCTGCGGCTGAACCCAGAGCTGTTCCCGCAGGGGCAGCGGCTGCAGCAGCAGCAGCGGAGCCGCCGGCTTCCCCCGCGCCTGCCGGGCCACGGTTCGCGGAAACCTGCGGGCAGCCACAGACTCGGGCAGAGCTGGTCCCGGCGGCCCCAGTTCTCTGGCCCTGTGTGACAGCGCCCGGAGATACGCCGCCCGCCTGATGCGCTGTTTCATTGCCGTGTGTCTGCGCTTATAAACCAAACTCTCCCCGCAGGCGTGGCGAACCCTGCTGGGTGCGCGTCGGTTCCCGAGTGTAACACGGGAGAAGCCGCCTCTGCCGCCGGGAGCTCGGTGTGCGACCCGAGTGCTGCCGGCAGCACGGTCCCGGTCCTGTGCGAGAGCTTCCCTGTTCCCTTCGTAGCGGGAATCATCCCCGGTCGTGTGCGGCGCGGAGCCCCGGCCCCGCCCGACCCCCTCGGACCCGGGAGGTTTCTGGACAGACAGCACAAAGCCGAGCCGCCGGCGAGGGTGTGGATCCCGCACCTCTCCCCCCGCCTTTTTCTGCCCCCTGCAACTCCTGGACTTCCTTCCACTCGTGTGTTTTAGAAAACGCTCACCCCGAAGTGACCAAGTGCGTCATTTAATGGTTGGAACAAAACACAGGGGGTTATCTATTTATAAAGCTTTAATATACCAGGCAGGCAAGATTTTTCTACATTTATTCACTTCATTTTTCTTCATTTAACATCTGCCAACTCGCTCCTTATTTTCCCGAATGGTGCTGCATCCCCACCTCTCTGAGCAAACCCCATTCCCGAGTCCTGGCTACTGTTTTAACTTTGCTCGGATGCACACTTGGCTGTTCGAATTTTAGTCCATAGCCAAGGGCTGCTTTTCTTGCCTGAAACAACTCTTCAGTTCATCTCCTGAAGTTTGCTGATTTTTCTCTTAAGTTTTGTTTTAAACCCTCAGTTTGAGATCTTTCCTGAATCTTGACCGTTGGCTCTGTAAGCGGGGGGTGGGGAGGGGGGTGTCGGCAGTGAACCTCATTTTCCCTTCTCCCATTCCTGCTCCCCCTCTCCGAAGCTCCCTCGCGGCTCCGAGCGAGCTCCGGCGTCTCCCGGGCATTTCTCACCGCAAAGCTGCGGATGCCTTTGCATTCCAGGCACAATGAACCTCTGTTCCCTGGAAGCTTTCTTCAGCTCCAACATCTAAATCACTAGGCCCACAGCAGGCAGAATCCCCTGCTCTTTCCTCCTTTGAAATGTTTATCTTTGCACCTCCTAACTCAAGTTCACATGCTCCAACAAGGAATTTGGGAACCCCTTGTTTTCCTTTTGAACTCTTTTTCCTCTAGAATTTTTGTAATTGCCGCGTTGCAGAGGAGTTTGTTTATTTGTTTGTTTGTTTTCACTCTTTTTCCTCCCTCTCAATCCAATTTTTCAAACATCAGTGATTCAGGTTGATTAGCTTGACTAAAAAAGTCCTGAGACTGAAATTAGGGGACATATCTCCTTCCAGTGTTTTCTCTCCATTCCTAAAAGTTTGTTTGCTATCACTGGGGAAAAAAAAAACAAAAAACAAAAAAAAACATGTTTGGACAATATAATTTCACTTTGATGTGATGGTTTTATTCTAGAAAGGCTTAAAACTTTTAATACCTTTCTTTAGCAGTCCTGACATAAGGAAACTCACACGCCAAGGTGGTTTCATTCAGTGTGAGAAGAGGTCTGACAATACACAACTAAATACACAGGATCTCAGCTGTGTTTTAGCTGTTGGAGTGATATTAAAGCTGTTGTTATGATATTAGTTTGTTGGAGGAAATGTACACCTTTAAAAACCAAATAAATGTTACAGTTCATGCATTAAGCAAAACTTATTTTTAAAATTCAGTCAATTTTATAGGACCTACGTTTGAAATGCTTACATTTACGTATTACAAACTATATTTGTTGCAAACTCACTTAATTTCATCACCACTCAAACTCCTCAGAGGTTCTTACTTTGTTTTAAAATTTGCATTGGGATCTGAATATATGAAACATGGCTGCGGTTTAGGCGCTAAGTGTTATTTAAGAACTGTGGAGGTGTTAGACCTCATTACACCGAATTACTAGAAAGCTCTGCAGAGTATAGACAGGCAATATAGGCTGCCTCTGGTAACCCTGACAACTGCCCTTTAATCCTGACCTACAAGATTCCTGATATTCCAGCCACAGCCCATTCTTTGTGTACAAACTGAGCAGAGATACATTTATACAGAAACACATTTCTGGAGGAACTTCAGGGATATCTCTAAATCCCTGTCAATTGAAACTAAATTAGAACATGAATCAAAACTTCCAGGAGTGAAAAATTTGGAATATGTTATTATTATGTTTACTCAGAGTTATCTGTTCAGGTATGTTTTATTGCACCATAGTTGCTGAACTGAGGGAATGAAAAACAGTTGTTGTTAAAAACAGAAAAGTAACAATTTTTATCTGGATTTACATCAAAATCCCATAAGAAAAACTATAATAGGTGAAATATATTCCAGAAGGAGTATGGTAAATGTTTGTTCTCAGAATTGGATCATCTAAAATAAAAAAAAAAATTATAAGAATTATAAGGAATATAAATGAGACGATTTTTGACACAGACTTTATATTTGTGGATGAGGAAAGTATTAACTAAAAAACAGCAGTAATATTTCACTTAACCAAAATTAAATAATTAGGCAGTAGTGAGTTCAGAGATGTTTTATTAGGTGTTGAGGTACCCCTATGTGGTATGAGTATGAGTAAATTGAAATACAAATGCTGCAGAAAGGATGTCTTCTACTTCCGTTTCCATTTAAACTTCTCACTGACATTAGAGGAGGTTCAGTGTGAAGTGGAGGCAGTCTGAAGTCCTGAATTTCTGTCTCAGTTGACTGAGGATTAATAATCATAGAATGTCTTCCTCCTCTGTGGTATTTTGATCCTCCTGATCCAGCAGTGATCAGACAGTGGCACAGTTGTTTCAGTCCAGATTCAAACAAGCAGGTACCTCTGTCTCAGAGGTCAGCACCATGCTGGGCTCAGAGACTAAATTAATCTGGAGAGAAGTCTGAAGTCACACAGGAAGTATGTTATTGATCATAAGACAATGGAAACTTCCCCTGAAGTCATCCTACGACACGAATGATGTGCACTAAGAATGCAGATGACAGAAATCTGCAGCCTGTTCTGCAGTGAGCAGCCTTTCAGGGCTTCTGTAGGGCAATTTGCCAGAGTGGTGCTTTTATGGAACAGATTAGGAACATACCCACAGCTAGATAAAGAATAAAGGGAAAGGAAGAAAAGAAGCAAGACAGGAAGGAAGGAAGGAAGGAAGGAAGGAAGGAAGGAAGGAAGGAAGGAAGGAAGGAAGGAAGGAAGGAAAAAGAGAATGTAAATACTATTATTTATCCACTATAGTGCTAAACTTTGACTCATTCCAACTGCGTATCCCAAAACTCAGCTCCAAACTTTGGAAACAGGATTTCTAACCAGATTCCCAATGAACACAATTAGCCTTGACACATTTGCTTCATAATAAGAGTAGGCTGAGTTCCAGTGCAGTAAATGAACAAAGTAAAACCAAACAACAAATATGCATTTAGTCAGACACTGAAAGTTTGAATTTTCAAATGCCCCAAAGGACGTGGTATTGTGTAAGCAAAAGAAGCACTTCTAATTTCCTCCCACCATCCTCAGCTGAACTTTTCTGCATCCTTGTTCAGACTCCAGCCTTTCCTTCATGCTGCAATCAGCTAATTCAGCTCAGTGAAGAGAGACTGAAGGAGAGCCTCCTTTGTACCTCTGTCCTGCTTCAACACCAACTTGGGCACACAGGGAACTGCCCCAAGCACCCACCTAGCTCTGTCAAGCTGGTTTGCCACAGAAACCTCAGCAGGATAGTAACTCCGGATCTCAAAACTTTGATACCCATCACATAAATTGATTTTATGTATCTGTGTGAGACAGTGGACAATGTGACCTACAAAAATAATTTGTGCCAACATAATTGCCTGATAAATCAATTAAAAATTAAATAGTAACAGAAGAAGTTACCAAAACAATGTTCCCAAATGGATACAGGTACTCTGGGCAGCTTACTCCTCTTCTACTGCAGAAGTAAATTATACCAGATCAAAGCAACTGACATGAGTTAAACCTGCCTTTGGAGCTTCCCACATTCAAGCAGCAGCTCTCCAGCCATGTGCTGATGAAAAGCTCTGGAAATGCAACAATTTTGCTTCAAAATCTCTGGGACTGGAAGTTTATCATCTCAGTCTTGCCCTAAAAATGGACTTCCTTACAATATGTATTAGACCTCTGAGTTAAACTGATAGCTAAGGGGCACAGGAGAGGAGGGGAAGAGAATGAAATTTCCTGCTGCAGCCAGATCTCAGAGGAAGTTGTTGCTTCCTGCAGCTTGGGTAGGGGAGCCCTACAAGCCAGATGGAGATTTGCTTCAAGAAATATCTATTTAGGTAAGTCAAAAGCTGGGCAGGAGCAATCAGAGAGAGAAGTGCCAAACAAGGCTGGAAAGAACACCACTGGTCACAGAATCACAGAATGATCTGGGCTGCAAGGGACTTTAACGATCAACTAGTTCCAACACTCCCCGCCATGGAAATGCACATTCTTGCCAAAAAAAAATCAGAAGACACCAGATCTTATGCTCTGAGGATAGATAGTCCCATCATTATGTTATAGGAACGTGGTGCATCCACAGTCAAGCCCTGTATTTGTGGAGTGACAAGGACTGTGGAAGGGAATGGAGAGATATTGCTGCCTCCAGCTTGTTACCTCAGTCCTCTGCCAGAGATTGCTGAGCCCATAGATCTAAAAGGTCAGAGTGACTGGTACTGCACACTCTCTCTTTTTTTTTTTTTTTTTTTTTTTTTCTCTTTTTTTTTTTTTTTTTTTTTTTTTAATACAAGTTGGTTGGAGAAGCAGCTTTGGTTTGGAAAGTATCCCTTATCTGACCCTCTTACATCTGACTTGTGAAGAGCTGTGTTAGCTGTGTTGCTCTGTAGGTTCCCAGGTTTTCCTAGAGGTTCAGGACTGTCTATTAAGAAGAATTTTCTTTGCCTCCTTTTAATAAAGATTTCTCCTCCTGCCAGCAGGTCTGTGTTCCTTAAGAGCAGTGGAAGGGTTTGGAGATGTCTCTACCTGACATCTGTGATTTCCGTGGGTTGTACTGGTTATTGGACACAGAAGTCCAAGGGAGTGTTGGAAAAAAACTGTTTCCCATCCTGCACTCCATCCTCCAGCAGAACAGCCCTGTGTGAACCTCTGACAGGGTTAGTGGAGGTGGGGGAGCCTACTGTTGCCCTTTCATAGCTGAAAGGGCACAGGAGAGCAATTACAGCTCTTCATACTCCCTTAAAGGTATTTTGCTTTGCGTCAAAACAACAAACATAAAATACATTCCTGAGACTTGTAATAAAGGATGATAATTTTTGTAGCATGTAACTTTAAACATGAAATTATAAAAATAATATTTAAAATGTAATTATATGGTTTGAAGTGTATTTTATATGTGACTTTCTTGTACATGATGCAGGTTCATCTATATAATATGTCATGGAAATGTGCGACATATTATGTGCTTCAGCCTCAACATTTACTTAGCCAAGGATGTAATTAACACCTTGATAAAATGAAGTACATCCAATTTGTATAAGTAGTGAGTGTTTGGTCTATATTGAGCAAGAGCTCAATATATGAACATTTATTGGAATAAGCCTTCCTCTCAGTTCTTTCAGCTTCTGTCCTTGTCTTAAATGGAAGCACTGAACAAAATAGAAACAAACCATTCTTAGCCTCAAAATCTATATTTTTGTCTGATATTACTTTCTTTTTGTTTTAGGAAATCCTATTTTAAATTACCCTTCAGGCTGCTGGAGGTACCTGGCTGAGATGAGCATATGGAAATGGCAAGCTGAGTTTAGGAAAACTGGGTCATCAAACAAGACAGGACAGTTTGGAGCAGCCAGAAACTGCTGGTTCATTAGAAGTTAAACCTTCACTCACTAAATGTCAGAGCTACCAGCTGCAAAGGAAATCATCTTCTTATGGCATAAATGAGTGTGATCCATACATTCAACCAGACAAAATACATCCATTATTAAATATCAGTGATTCAAGGCTGCTAATCTGGAAGTGACTTTCCAGTCTGGCTGAGATATGCCAATATTTGATCATTCCAGTGGGTGATAGATAAACTGGTTTAATGTAATTCTGGTAAATTATAAATACCTTCCATTTACAAAGAAAGAAGATATCTGAACAATACAAATGAAAAAAAAAAGCCTTCTGGATGTGGGTACTTGGTCTTTTTGTCCAATTTCCAGGTGCACTCCATCTGCTCTTAGGAAAATCAGCATTGTACCTTGAGACAACAGGGTTGAATTCTTGTAAAGGGGAGGGGCTACAGGGGATCCAGAAAATAGTTTTAAATAGATTAGTTTATCTTGTTTTTCAGGGAAGATTTGGGAGGCTTTGATATACATTTCAGTACAAAACCCATTAATTAACAAACTGCAGTGTTTATGTTGGGAAATGCATCAGGCTCTTCTGTAAGCAAAACAAAATGTCCTTATCTTGATGGAGTCTTTTCCAAAAAAAAAAAAAAAAAAAAAAAAAGAAAAATGGATCACAGAAGCTTCTGCCTGCCTCATGGTAATTTGGCTGAAAAGGGAAGATGAGAACACGTGGCAATCCACTGACAAGTGCCATGAAGCTTTTAGGAATTAACTGTTTCAGGTTTTGTACACATCTTTTTGTGTTATTTATTAGGAAACTAAACAGAGCAACACTTGTTTAGAGGTAACGCACTTTCCATAGAATACTTTACCTTGGGAAAGAACTCATTTTCCATCTTTAAAGAATGGGATCAGCCTAACTCCTTAAGCACAGAAGAGCCTGACATGGCACCACAGGCTCCAACACCTGGAATCAATAAATAAATCAGGAGTCTTATCTCAGCCCCCAGTGTCAGGGAATGACTCTCCTCTCTCCCAGCCCATTTCCCTCCAGGATGCAACCTCATGTTTGATCGCTCCTCATGCATTTGCAGCCCTGCTCCAGCTTTTACACAGCTTCTGCCTTTTCTCTACCCTTCTTCTATTGCTCTTGCTGGGACCTTGGGAACTGCTTCAGAGGATGTGGATGTGCACAAAGGAGGGGGAGTGACCACCGGAGTCCTTCTCCTTCAGCTGACTTTACCCAGGGCACGAAACTTTGAGCCCCAAATTCCAACAGTAAATGCTGGACTGCACCTCCCTTTAAAGAGCCACCTTGTATCAGAAACATAAAAGCTGAAACAGGGATGGGGATGTGCTGTGAGGATGTTAAAGAGATGGACTATTGCAAATAACAACATTTATTTAGTATGATTAATATTATTTTAAGGATGAAATACACATATTTAAGAAATGTGCTTATTTCTTTCTTGACAAATTTCAAAGGTGGGCTGTAAATTTCCTGTCTGAAATTTAGTTTTCATTAGTGTTTTTGAAAGTGTAAGGAGTCCTTAAGAACCATGATTTAACTGGAAGAGATAATATTTAGATAATAAAGAAAATAATTTGTTGGTGCTTCGCAATAAAGTTACAAACACATAGTGAAATCCTTTTAAATAGACAGTACAAAATTAATAAATCAATTTAATTACAGCTAGATATTAAAATAATATTGAATTTTTGTTGCTTGGCAATCATTATTTGAATGCTAAGAAATACTCCAGGATTAATTATGTGACTTTATGAATAGATATTTATTAAAGTTTGGATTTTGAACTGTGTGTTTAATTAAACCTTTTCTCTTGAACTGCAATCTTAACTGTAATTTAACAAATCCTGCAACTTGAGTTCTGCTACATGAAATACCCTCTATGCCTTGATCAAATTTAAGGTCTTTTAATTGCCTTTTTATACTGAATTTTAGGCTAGGAGGAACAAAAGGATGAACTTTTCATGACCCTGGAACCCTGTGACCACTGGGAAATCAAAAGGGTGGTGACACGAAGGAAAACTATTGTCCACAAAAATAAGCTCTTCAAGGGGCACCAGGAATGCACAATAAAATCCCAGTTGTTTATGCCTATGGCTTGCATCATCCAGAGCTCAAGGATAGATCTAAACTAAAAAGGAATTCAGGTTTCTAAGAAAAATCTATATTCTTAGAAAGAAAATCCAAAAACTATATGAAAAAATCTTTTAATAATTCATCATTTCTTTACAAATGAAATATGTAAGTCTGAGGTAATGGAAATCCTCCTGTCCTCTCGGTGGGAATTGGAGAGGTAGATTTAAAAAGTGATTCCAGCAAGTAGAAGCAGATGGGAAAATAACCTGATTTGTCAGAACTGGAGAATTTAGTGAATTTGTTGCCTTCTTTTGTTACTAGAATGTAGCAGCATGTAAGAGCTTAATTAGAGAATGAGCTCTACTTTGACCTGAAAACATTTCAAGTAAAAAGAAAAAAAAAAAAAAAAAAAAAAAAAAAAAGAGGGCTGGTCTTAAATTCTGAATTAAGCAAAGCTGCAATTTAACCTAGTTGCCTTTTTTCCCCCAGAAGACTGAAAAATATAGAAAACTAGAAAATAAAAAATATAGATAAATAAAAATTATGTGTGAGCATCATGTTACACTCTCTGAAAATAATTTATTGTCATATTTTGTTAGAAAAATTTTTAAAAAGTTAGTGTTGTTTAAGTCTTATACAAAATTTTTTTTCTAATTCAACTTGAAATCAGTGAAGAGAAAAAATTCCATTGACTTTAGTAACCTTTGTCAGGGAACTGCCTGGTAATTTATGCAGAACATTATAATTAAATTTTCTTCTCATAAAATTGTTCAATAAAAAATGTGTAAAATTTGCAGTTACCACACTTTTGTTTGTGTTTAAATGTTACTCAGGTATTTGCAGAGCAAAGTGAAAGAGCTGTGTGAGTGGAGCAAGTTTAGGCAATGAAAATGGTCAGATACTACTTATAAGCAAAAATGAAATCAACAGATTTTTCTCATTTCTCCTTAGAGACTTTTCAAAAAAAGTAAGCAATAGCAGGTTTGGAGAAAAAAACCAAGCAAACAAAACCACAGTTCAAAAAGCTGTAGGTTTATCAGTTTGCTTTTACATCAGGAAAGTGAAGAAGTTTTTTGGTTTTTTTTTTTAAAGATTGTTTTAAAATTGTATATTTTTACAATTAAACCGATTCTGAGAATTTATTCATAGGGAATGATGCTAAAAGCAGACACATTTTATGTTGCAGCTGTTGGTCATCTCTAAAGAAATATGTAAAATCATCACTTTTGGAAAAGACAAACTGTCCTGAAGGCAGTAACTTTTAAGTTGCTAATGCGCGTGATCTTTTTTAACAATCATTTTTGGTTGTGGATTTTACAGGGAGAGCGGAGGATACGATCCTGCTGGAACTGGTTGTGCACAAGCCGGGAGAAGCTGCAGGACAAAGCCCCGAGGAATCCTTGCCGGGAGCCCAAAGCCAGCAGTGACCTCTGGAGCCCTGGGGCACCTCATGCTGCCTGCACACCCTGCACACAAACTGCACTCCCAGTCGGGGCTGCAAGCACTTTTTGTGAAGTGAGTTACCAGATTTCCTACATAACAAAAAAATCAATTTACCTAGAATTCTGTGTAATCTTGTAACAGAAAGTAAAGAATTGAAATGCTCTCAAATGTTGATGTGTTTTTTTCATATTTAATCAAAACTTGCTGTTACAGAGGTCGAAAGGAGATTTCAAACAGGCAAATCTCAAGGGGGCGGAATCATGTTAGAATTCATATTATTCTCACTGAATCTTCAGTCTTCATAAAGTTTTGTGCTTTCTGATTAGTAAATAGAGGAACTATTTCCCTTCTGGGCAAGGCAAAGCACTGTCACAAACTACAGTGATGCCACAAGCCCTGGCAGTCATCAGCATTTTTTAATGCAACACTCATCAGGAGGAATTTAAGAGATGAGGATCTGTCTAAATGAGTAATGTAGAAAGGAAAAGTCAAGCTAAATCAAAATAAACAAACAGAAAGGCATATTTTCTTAATACTTTACATTACACTCTGTGTAAGGTACAAAATCTCTGATGCACTGAATGCTTAAATTTTAGAGGTTCATATGGAAAATCCTGCTGCAGAATCTGCATTTCCATTTTAGATGTAAATTTATATATATATATATATATATACTGTGTGTACTCGTATTTTGCCTTCAAAACTTTTATGTTCTTAACAAATTGCACATTTTTTTTAAAGCAGATCAGCCAAAATCTAACACAGAGATACATGGCAGAAAATATACTTTAAATCACTAAACAGATATAATTTTTTCTACCTTTTAATACAAAATTCTGGGTCCATTATAACAAAAGGATGCACTTTGCACGACCTTGAGATCCTGTGACCATTGGGAAATCAAAAGGGTAATGACACTAAGGAAAACTATTGTCCAGAAAAATAAGCCTCTACAAAGGACACCAGGAATCCACAGTAAAATTCCTGTTTCCAAGAAAATTCAGGCATTTCCATCAAAAAAGACTGGTAAGATAAACAGAATGTCCTCATAAGCCACAGATTCTTAATAATACAAAATGTCTAAGTCCGTGGTAAACAAAGCCCCAAGGAAAACTATCATCTCCTAACTCAGGCTTCTCAAGACCTGGGTCATGACCCAGTGCCTTGTCAAAAGGTACCTCAAAAGCATTTCTGAGGTGAAGTTGCAGGGAATTTGTTTTGCACAACATATATTTCAGCTAGAGTTACACTCCTTGCAGAGCTCATAAAATTCCTACAACTGTCTCCTTGCTCATAGATGTGATTTCAGGGTTAACAAGAACTGCTGCTGTTATCTTTTAAGAATTTCAGTTTCCATGTGAACACATACTGATCTGAAAGAAGCCCCAGCATATTAGTTGCTTTCTTGTTTTCTGCCCTTAAATTTTGTGCATTTTTTGGTTTTTATCCCCAAGTTTTTCAATAAATCCATTTGGAGACTTTAAAAATCAATAGTAAATTAATTTTGCTATGCATTTTGTATTTTGCTTTATAATTTTGTATTAAGACTCTTAACCTTTCAATTCCTTTTTTTTTTTTTGGACTTGATTCTTTTCAGTTTCTTTTAATGATCCCATGGGAGAATAAAATATTTGTGATAGATTCAAATCTCAGAATGTACTATTTTGTGACAAATGAGTGTGGCTATGGCGATAAAGTCATTTGCAGAACATCTGGGTTTAGGTTGAGTCCTGCTTGTAGCACTAAACTCACCTTATTCTACCCTAATCCTAAAGGAGGCAGAAGCCAACAAATCTTTCATCATTTTTTGCTGTTCAAAGGCATTTTTGCTATCAAATGCCAAGGTTCTGCTAGTCAGCAGTAGCAAGAATTAATTGAACAAGGGAAGTTATATATATATATATATATCTCAATATTTTTAGTTGATTTATACTTTTGAAAGGCTCATTCTGCAAATATTTAGATACATGAGTAAATCTGCTCACATAAATAAAATCACTTGCATGTTTAGATGTTTGCAGAATTGACCTATAATTTCCATAAAAATCCAGAGAAAACCATGTCTGATTTTTCTCAAAGAGTTAATAAAAGGGCATATGTAATGGGAGGATGTGAGAACTAGATGATTTATTTATTAATTCAGTTTAATACAAATCCTTAAGAATTTCTGCCTCCAAGAATTTCTACACTTTGGGTTTAATTTTAACTTTTAATTCCTGCAAAAAACTTGTGGGGAGCATTATTAAAGGTAGAATATAATGAGTTTCAAGGGCTGAATCACAATAATCTGTGTTTTCACTAATTTTTGCAAAGCTGACAACTTTGTGATGTAAACTGAAAATCTGCCATAGCTGGTTGCATATGGCTCATGTTTAATCAGAAAATAATTTCATGTAAGGAGCTGCACAGTAAACAGTTCTTAAACACTGACAGGACCTGGTGTCTTGAGATGCGTGACTCATATGGAAAAATACCTTTTGTCCACATCAGTTTTGTGTTCTTTGTGGGTTAATGAAATTACAGCACAGAAGTGTTGCTTCGTAATAGGCTACTGAGCAGGAGTAAATTTGTACAAACAGGGCGAGGGATGTCTTTCCCGAACTCACAACCCTAATTTCTAGGAAAAGACTATGCCAGGTCGGATGATTTTTTTGCACATCAGAGGAGGCAGGAGTTGTCTCCTGGCTGGAAGGCGGCGGGAGGCAGCAGTGGCAGGACGGACGAAAGGCTGTGTCCGCCCGCGGATCGCCGGGGCTGCGAGCCAGTCTCATTATCTGTGTAGAGCAGCTTCTCCTGCCGCGCCGGATCCTGGACTCCCATCAGATCCTCGACTCCCATCGGATCCTGGGCTGCCACTGCCACCGCCACCACAGAGATGCTGCTGCGCGTCCCGGCTGCCAGCGGTGCCTACCTCCAGCCGCTTCCCCGGCGTCTCTGGCTTCACCCCAGATGTCCCTGTTCCCTCCCTGTTATTAAAGTTAGTGGATATTATTCCGTCTTTGGAATACTTTTCTTTCCTAGTGCTGTACTTCAGCCTGTTTGCAGCCTGGGGGCAGAGCCACACCGGCTGGTGCCGGCAGCCATGAGAAGCCTCTTCCCAGGAGGGTTTTGTAGCTGGGACAGGTTCTGGACGGGGAATAACACCCCCTTCCCTCTGTTTGACATTTAGTTACCTCATTCTGAGGCAGAAAGGATCTTCCCTCCTAAAAGGATTTTTTTTTTTTTTTTTTTTTTTTCCTTTAACCCCATCTTTGCATGTTTTTATGTGAACTCCAGCCTGTATCCGTCTTCAGCCTTATTTCCCATCTGGGCTGGATCTGTGGACTTTATTACTCCAAGCAAGCACATTTTCCCACTATGCTGAGGTCAATTACACATTCTTCCTTGTGTTTACCTCTTGTCATGCTGTTCTTTTCCAACAGAACATTTTGAGCTTGGGATAACAGGATCATCCTTTTAGTATGCACATCCCAAAATGTGTCAAACTACAGTTAATATATTTTTTCTTAGCAGGGATCTGGAGCATGCACAACACACACACTGGAAAAAAGAGTTGCCTTGGGATGAGAGGTGAGATCCTGTGTCATGCCTGTAGCCATAGAACTGGGAATATATAGCAGGTTTAAGATGGTTTTATGCCCTTCTAATCCTGAGCTGCTCTGCAGGCTGGGGTAGATACCCTAGTGCTTAGTCAGCTGGAATCTCAATGTGTTTTAACTAACCTGTGAACTCAGCTGTTCCCTGAAATTACAAAATGCTCCTGTGAGAGGCAACAACCTCTGAAATGCACCTTCCAGTGCCCAGCTCCTGCACAAGTATTGGGAAGGGAAATCACTGAAGGGGAACTTTGACAAGCTGCATAATGAAATAACTCCCCCAAATGGATGTAAAAACTATTTCACACTGTCCTGCTCCAAGGAGCTCATCCTAACTGGCAGGATTTTGAATTTAATGAACACGTACAGAGATTTATGTCTAGGACATCTGCTCAAATCAGTCTCTTGAAGCACAATCTGATGTTGCACAGAGAAAAGGGCCTGAGGGGTGCTCTGGGTGCTGGGTGAAGGACGAGCATCCTGCCACTTGCAGGTGGTTTACAGAGCCTGTCTTGCACCTGCACAAGTTTTGTACATTTAACAGGCAACCCAAGAGCTTCTGTCTGTAACTTGCTCATGTTTCTGCTGAAAAAAGAGAGGAATCCTTGCACTTCCTATTGCATGCAACTGTCAAAATTCAAGAGTGGAAAAAAAGTACCAGCTGTTTTTTTTTTGCTGTGCATAAAGATCAGGTGTGTGTGTAAACTCCCAGATTTCTTACATGTACAATACCCAAACCTCTGCCTCTTCTTAGAGGCTGCCTGACAGAAAGAGCTCTCAAAATCTAATACCTCCTTGACTCCCCTGAGTGCACACAATCTGATCAACAGGGGAGAGGTATATGTCTTCCCTGGGATCAACATATTAACCACAGGACACAATGGAAACATGAAGACAAGGTCTGGTCCCTGGGTCTTCTCATCAGGTCCTTACATCAAATATTGGTAATATATTTAGATTTCAGAGAAAAATGCAGGAAATGCTGTACATCATCCTGCAGTAACAGTTAATGAGCCAAACAAAATAACAATTTTATGTGTAACCTGGAGTCAAATAGTAATTTATTGACTCATTTCTAAAATGCCACGTGGTGTAAGGGAAGTATATTTTGGAAGGACATGTCTCATCTAGAAATGACTTGAGCATATTTTTAAGTTTAGACACAGAAAAGAAGGTTAAACCAGTCCTGTTTAGTTCCTCTGCCCTTAGGGAGGAATTCAGAGAGTGCACAGAGGTGTGTGTGGTGCTGGGGCCAATTCTTTCTGAGCTGAACCTATGGATGGGCTGAAGCATCAACAGGAGCACTTGTCCAAATTACCTACCATGTGTATAAAATGTATAGGATCAGTCTCATGGTGCAGCCTGCCTTTGTAGCTTGTTTTGATGGAAAGAACACCGCTCCTCAAGACACAAGCTTTCATGGTTTGCAAACTTACATACTCCTCATTTAATCTATTTACACAATTTTAAGGGCTTAAGCACATATTTGGATTATGTGGCTCATCCAAATATTAAGATTTACAGAAAATCTAGAGAGTTCACAACATATTCCGATTGCCAGCTGTGGAGAAATAAAATCTATTAAGCAATTTTACAAAAGGGGAAGTTGTGCACTGTTACAAAATAGAAACTGTACTTCAAAATCAATATACAGGGACATATGCATGAATTAAAATGCTGTGTTATATACACAAGTTAGAAAACTCATCAAAATACCAGTAATATTTGGCAAAGTTGGAAACCTGTGCATGAGAGGAATTCACTCATCTGGAGTGAAATGAAGCAGAGAAGTTGTTACACAACAAAAACCTAATGAGAAAGTCAAATCTCAAACCATGGAGACTTTAATGCAGTGGTGTGGACTGTGGTATTTCTTCAAGAGACTAGACGACCGCTGATGGCAAAAGGAAAGAGCCTGCTCTTTGTCCGGGAGGGAAAATATTGCTTTATTCTCCAGTCCTGCCCTGCCTTGGCTGGAGATCTTCCCCGATCGCTTTCCGGTGCCAGAGTGCCGAGGCCCCCGCCCTCGCTCGGGCTTTTTCCCCAGGGGCCCAGAGGCAGGGACAAGACACTACCCAATAAGGGAGAAGTGGCAGTGGAAGAGAGTTGGGTTACAGCTGAGTAAGGACAAACCACATGATACAGATTACAAATCCGATAAAACACAATATAAACCAAATTAATGCATTACAACAGTGGACAGGTATAATCCATGGTCTATCAAAATGGCAGCAGAATGTGTGGGGTGTCTGAAAAGGTGTTTAACAAGACAGACTATCCAGAGAATCTGAAACAGAAAATAGATGGCCAACATTCAAAACCCTGCCTTCCGAGAATTGATTTTGACATGAAAAAAATATAAACCATGTTCCTCAGCAAGTTCATGTGATAAACATTTCCAATTTCAGCATTATACATGGCCCTATCCTGTACCACAAAAAGGCTCATTTAGTCATGCAAGTAGCTGCCTTTCAATTTGACAACTTATAACCAGTTTTCAGGATTTAATCCACATGAAATGGGAAAGAAATAGATGAAGAACTGAGTGCTGCCAAAGGATGAGTTCATTTAACTTCTCATGATGTTATGAAGGTGGAGGCAACTCACAGAATCAAACCCTATAGAAATTGCATAAAAGAGCTTTACAGAAATGTAATTTCAGCCTGCTACAATGTAATACAGATACATAATAAATGAACAGGATTAGAAAGCTAAATGCAGACTTTAATATACTTAGCTACCAAACTGTGAAGATAAATGAGGCAGAGTTCATTCTATACATTTAAATTTTGTTATAATAAACATGTTTATAATAAATTGTCAAAGAGCTTCTAAAAGGACAGGTTTGAGACATAAGTATGCAGCAGTCCTTTACAGCATATCAGAAATACAGCAAATGTTACATTATTTATTACAGCAATCAATACAGTAAAAAAAAAAAAAAAAAAGGAATTAGACATGAAGTCTATGACATTACTGTACCCTTATTTCTTAATTTATTTGTAGATTGGTCTTATGTAGGAGGGCTTAGTGTTTTTATAGGCATATTTTACTTAGCTAAAATGCAAGGTAACAGCTTATTTGTATCCCTATTTTTCCCTATTAGTTTTACAAATTAAGCAAATATAAATTAAAAGATGAATGCCAGTTTCAAATGTCATACTAATACAATGACAAAAGTGTGAAATCTTTTTTAGTAAACCTCTATTATCAGTCATTTTTCATGACAAGTGCAAGCACATAGAAACATCTCAGAAAACTAATACTGAATTAAATTTTTCATTAACGTTGAGGAAAATCTCAAAGTATCTCTTTTTATTCTGTCCTCACAAGAGGAAAATTTTCATTCTACATCTTTTTCAGCTGAATGATTTAAAATACAGTTCAGCAGCACACAGTTAATCCACAGTTACACAAAAAACCCAAAGTGTACAGAAGACAAATGAAGACATCTTTAAGGAACTCTACTGCTGCAATGATTTACCAGAGTTGTGACTGTGTGAGAATTCACAGAAAGAGTTTGTAGCCTCCCTCTTATCAGGGGAATAACTCTGTAGCTAATGAATAAAGTGTCTTCTCTTAAATATTCCTTTGGGATTTTTGTTTCTTTTTAAGATGACCTGATCTCTCCAAACATTTTCTTCCAAAAATATAAAGTATGGTGTCTGAAAGACTCCAGACCTGGCTATAATATAGGAGTTCGGACACTGATTTCATGCTGGTGTTCTGCAAGTTTAGAAGATCTTCAAGCTTTCAAGTATTCCCAAAGTTTTGAGAAATAAGTTAGTTTTTATTAATCTGACATAAATATTTCCATACAGGAACTGATCTTTGGATAGTTTGTTTTTAAAAGAAATTTGTTATTTCACAAAGATTCACCCCTCTTAGCTGTTTCTGATTTCTTTTATGCATTTGGATAGTTCAGCACAATTCACTGTGCCTTCTCCAGTATGAAAAAGGTCAGACAATAATACTGATTTTGGTAGGGAACAGAAGTGGAGCAGAGAGTCCAAGGCAAGCCTTGATCATAGTTGTTAGAGTATTAATGAATCAGTAACTAAGAAGAGAGAGAACAGAATTATCTGCAGCACTGAGAAGAAAAGCATAGTGAAGGAAACAGAAATATCTTCTCAGCATGTATGCATACATGTGGTTCCATTACAGGAAAAAAAAAAAAAAAAAAAAAAAAAAAATCTGAATTTCAGTATATTTGCTGTAAGGGTGAGGTATAGAATTTCAGAATAAACCCTGAAAGTGATTTTCAGTTATTTTTAATTTTTTTTCTCTCAGCTCTGTATATGGGTTGCACCTCACTTAGTTTTGCTAACAGACCTCCAAAACCTTCCCACAGTAACGTGTTTTACAAGCACCACCTTGCAACCTATAAATCACCGTGTGCTTGAAAAGGCCGTCAAAACTCTGCCCAGCTGACATGGCAGAGAACTGCTTTCACTACGCAATACCCTTTAAAATATTAAGAAAAGTTCTGGTACTTTTTTCTTTGACCATTACTTTTTTTAGCAACTGATGTATTTGCAAACCCCAGGACTCCCTTCCAAGATACACAAAAACACAAGTCAAAGGTCAGCAGAAGGATGTAAAAATACCATTTAATCTTATCTGTGCAACACTTCATGCAGACTTATTTCACCTTCTTTGTTGAAAGACTAATTTATTTCTGAACTGACAAAAAGAGATAATCAATTTGCAGCATGAATTGAGTAAAAGCTCCTACCCTTACATGTAATTTTATTCATATATAAGATTTGAATATGCTTATGATACAAATGTTTATATTAAAGAATTAAAAATCAACACACATTATATATAACAAAATTTATATAAAGAAGAAAGTTTTCTAGTACTGTGTCATGTTTATTTGCTGCCAGTTTAAAATAGTTTTGTTTTACAGAGTTAGACATGAAGTATGTTTTCTTTGGGAATGTTTTCCCTGTTATGCATATATGAGTTACTGGGACACTTTTGCATTTTCCATCGCTGTGTCAATTCACTATTCTGTTTCTGCATGGGTGTTGATAACAAATTCACACACCCATGCTAAATTTCTGACTTCAGTGTTGAGCATTTTGCTCTCTTTTAGCATTTGTGGGTCGAGACCTCAGAAGGGAACTTTGCCTAATCCGGAGAAAATTTAAATTTTGAATTTGACTGCGTCCTCCATTACACGTGATCTTCCTGCAGCTCCGAACCAGTAAATTCCATATCAGTCCCGGGCACGACAACACAAAAGTTTGCAGAGAGCAACCTGGCTGGGGATTTCCACTGATGACGAAGAAAATTGCAGTTTCTGGAAGAAATGCAGGAGCCCGTGGCTGGGTCTGCCTGCGCGGAGCCCTCCCGTCCTGCTCCAGCAGCGCCCGGACTCGGCCGCTTTGTCTGAGGCCTCACACGCGCAGCACCTCGCCAGCCTCGCCCTCCAACCTGCGACAACGGGGCCGCGGAATTCTAATAAAGAAATTAAACAGTAATAAATACGGGAGGGACGACACAAAAGCCCTTTTTTCTTTGTGTGCGAACGCAGCCCCGATGGATACTGCCCGGTTTCCATGGGGACATTTTGTTCTGACTTCAGATCCCGATGATCGGAGTGAGATGAGGCACTTTTGGGGCTTTATCGCCGAACCGAGCAGACACGCCCGGGGAAGCGGGGCAAAACTGTTCGTTATCAATCAAATCGATTTTAGGTTATTTACTTTTGTTTAAAAGATGATTACTTCTAATTCCTGAGGAACTGTGGCCGCTGGCTGGGCACAATTAGCACATTTTTAGCATTCCTGCAAGGCCCGCCCGCCGGGGCAGGACAAACACCCCGCGCTGGGGTCCCCAACACAGCCCGGGCGTGGGCAGACCCCTCGGGATGCACCTCTGGGGTGCTCAGGTGCTGGGAGGCCATGGCGAGTGGACGGCGAGAACCGCCAGCAGCACTGTGTGAGCCCAGCTCGGCCGGGACAGGACCCACCATGTCCTTTCGGGGCTTTTCACCCCAAAATGGCCCAAGTTTCCTCCCATCATTGAGCTGGTGGCCTTGAGCGACTGCGGCCACGCGTGGCCATGGCGGCTGCGGTGGCTCGAGTTCCACGAGGGATAGACGCAGCCCCCGCGCCCCAAAATCCCCCCAAATCCTTCCCTCTCAACCCCTTCCTCCCCAGCCCCGCCGAACCCCGCGGACGGCCCGGCCCGGGGTCTCCTCCATCGCCATCCCCCCGCGGGAGGAAGGGGCAGCCGGGGGCAGCAGCGGCCGCAGCTGCAGGACACAATTAATTATGCTAATGACGCAGGAACGGATGTGCTCGCTTCCCCCCAATCCCTCTCCCCGTTTTTCGCTGGTCGGGCGGGAGGAGCCGCCTTGGCCGGATCACATGATATTGTCTTCGCGCCACTTTTGTAAAACCCTTTTTATTCCAGGGCTCAGCTCGGCTCCAAGGTACTGTGTTTATCTTCTCCTTTCCTTGCTCTCTCCTTTGCGCTCCTTTTTTTGTTTCGCCTTTCTAAAGCTGTCGCGACCCCAAGGACACTCCCCGCTTTGCACCTCGTCTATAATTTTATTTATTTTATCGATTTTCTCTTTTTTTCCCCCTCTCTCTTTTTCTCTCTGCCCCGCACCCTTCCCGAGCCCCGCCGCAATCAGTGCCGGCTGGCGTGGGCTGCCCGGGGCGGGGGACGAGCACCCCCAACACCGGGCTCGATGCGGGGAGGGCAGGGGCGGCAGCGCTTTGCGGGGCGCGGGCGGCTGCCACCCACCTGAAGGAGTGCGCGGGGCTCATCCCGCGTGTGCCCACGGCTTCCCCCGCACCGCGGGGCCCCCCACGGCCGCCCCGTCCGCGGCCGGCGGCTCCTGCAGCACCAACAATGGACCGGGGAGGCGGCGGCGGGAGAAGCCGAAACTTGGGGTGGTGCGGGGAGGGGGAGCCGGGGATGGGTGGGGGGGTCGGGGCTGTTTTTTGGGGGGTCCCCGTGTGATCCCCCGGGCACTGAGGAGGGTGTGTGTATGTGGGGGGGGGTGTCTCGCGCCGCCCCCGCGTAGTCAGTGCACGTGGGACGGGGGGGGAGGGGGCGCGCGCGCGGCGAGCGCATGGTGGCGGGGGGGGGTTGGTGTTGGTGGTGCACACGCGCGGAGAGCGCGGGGCGCGCTGGGGGTTGTAGTGCGGATGGGGGGGGGGGGGGGGGGGGGGCGGTCGGGCGCGAACCGCACCACGCGCTCGGCGGAGCCGCCGCCGCTGTCGGGGCTCCGCGATATTCCCGCGGCGGCCCCGCGCAGGCAGGGCGGGGCGGGGACCGCGGGGAGCCGCAGCGACGCGGACACGGCGGCGGGAGGCAGCCACGCTGCCCCGTCGGGCCGGGACAAAGGGGCCGCCTGCGGCTGTTCGGAGCCGCCCTCAGTGCAACTTCGCGCTGAGCTCGCTGCTCCCCCCTGCCCCGGGGCCGCGGGGCGGGCGTCTTGGCGCGTTTTGGGGGCTTTGAATGGAGAACTGCATTTCCCACCGTGCTTTGTTGCGCTGCGGCGGCCGCGCGCGGCCCCGGACAGGGCGGGCAGCACGTGGCAGGGCGCCTCGAGACCCCTCTCGGGACGGAGCCGCCGCTCCCCCTCTGCAAGTGCCGATGCCAGCGCTGAGCGGTTCCCCTAGGGATGCTCCGGTTGGACCGGGGGTGGGGGACACCGTGCACGTGGTGGGCAGGGCTGAGTAATCCCAGTGCCTGCACCCTGGAGCAGATGGTCAGTGCTGGGAGATAACGGCGGCCCAAGGGAAGATAATTCCCCGCGGGGGTGGGGGCCCTCCCTCGCACAACCACCAGCACCTGGAGTGGCTCTGCTTTGGGGGGAACCCCTCGGGGGGCAGCCCTGACCAGAGCCTTCCCACCCCCGCAAGTTTGTAAGGCTGGGTTCTGACAGTGCAGCTCCGGAGGAAAATGGAAATTTGTTAATAGGAAATTTTCCCCCCTCCTCTCCTATGCAGAGGGTCCGTTGCTTTGGTGCCTCACTGCATGTCATGTGTAATCTGAAGTATATATACTCTATTATCTGATGCAGAGGACAGAGGGTGTGGGATCATATGTCAGAATTTTTCTTGCACTACTGGGGGTAAATGTTTGGTGATTGGGTGATGCAAGACTCTCGGTAAAGCCCCAGGAGAAAGGTCAACTAAAATGTCTCTTGCGCTGTAGTAACACATGAGAGCAGCTAACTGATGTTTTGATAGTATGATGCTTTTCAACTGCCATTAAAATCTGGAAGAATCCGTTTTTACCTTAATTCAAGGGAAAACTAGCTGCAAACCTTTCTTCATTTGGTGTGCCCTCAGTTAAACTGCCTTCTCAAAACTCTGAACCTATTTCTGCTCTATGATTTAATAAGAAAAATCTCTCCTAAAATGAGTAGCAAATCCATATCTGTATTATGCATTATTAATATTGGTCTTCTCTCTTGGCAGGTACTGTTGGCTCCTGTGCTTCAGTCAAGATGCTTCTGTGATGCTTTAGCTGCACTGAAACAAGACCTTGAAGTAGAAGAATTTGTGTCTGGTGATGGGCCTCAAGTTGTGCAAAAGTGCTTACAGTGCAGGTAGAGTTTAGGATCTACTGCAGTTTAAGCACTTCTGGCATTGCTGTGGCGATTCCGTGATGGTGGCGAGGCGCAGACGGATCCAGGATTGTTGTATTGCCTTAGAGCCACGCTGCAAGTGGTCCTTGTGTTAAGGTGCATCTAGTGCAGTTAGTGAAGTAGCGTAGAATCTACTGCCCTAAATGCTCCTTCTGGCACAAGCTGCTGCCTGCACATCCAAAAAAATCTGCGCCCATCTGGCTTCAGTTCAGTGATTACTGTTTTCAGTTGAAGGGGGTTTTTTCCCCATTGAAGGCAATTGCTCGGGAAGTAGTTTTGTCCTAGCAGTATCAAAGTGCTCATAGTGCAGGTAGCTTGGAATTGGACCTACTGTAATGTGGGCACTTACAGTACTGCTAGATAAAGTGCATCCTAGCCAGTGCCAGTTGCTGAAGAAGATGGTGCTGATTACAGTCAGTTTTGCAGGTTTGCATCCCAGCTTAATAAAATTGCTGTGCAAATCCATGCAAAACTGACTGTGGTGGTGGTGAATCTGTGGTGAATAATGGGTTTTCAACCTTTTTTTTGTCCTTCTCCCCTCTTCCCCCCTTTTTTTTTCTTTCATGGAAGATTTGAAGATGCCTTGTGCTGATTTCTCCATGGGTGGGGATTTGTTGCATTACTTGTAGCTGTATGTAGAGTATTGCACTTGTCCCGGCCTGTGGAGGAAAGGAGGACTTGTCATCAGACTGAACTGCCCCAAATTTGCCAGTTTGGTAAAGCTCTTGTTTTGCTGTTGTCGGGTGGATCACGATGCAATTTTGATTAGTTTAGTAGGAGAAAAATTGCACGGTATCCATCTGTAAACCGCAAAACCTTCATCGCAGACAGTGTGGCTTGTGTCAGTAATCACTGCTCTCACGACCATCCTTGCTGGTGGCTCCACAGCTTCAAGGGACACAAAGAAAAAAACTTCGATGTTAAGGTTTGTCCACCATTTAAAAAGACCAAAAAATCCCAAAACACAACCTGAAAAGGAAAACCCCATGAACACTTGTGGTCCAGGGAAGCACATTTTGGAGGTTTGTTGCTGTAATATATAAATGACTATGGTGGACTTGCCAATAAAATAATTTTAAAATAAAATGTCTAATGGATTTCACTAAGTGTGGTTGCAGTAGACACCTAAGAAATAAAGGAGCATTTTTTGCTGATTGTGGGTTACAGCCCCCAACAACCTCTTCGACCTTGATTTTAAAGAAGATGCATCTTGCTGCTGCTAATTCAGGGAGTCTTTGCTAGGAAGGGGGATGTTTATCTCCAGGCCAGAAGGATGTCCACTCAGTGCTCGGAGTGATCTTAAGCCATGGTCATGCTCCATTTTTATTTTTTTAGCTCTTTGACTCTCTCAGCCTTGAAGTTGGGAATGGAGTTGCATCCTCTCTGGAATTGCTGCCCTAGGAGTGGGGACCCCTTGAACCCTTGGTTTGTCCCAGCTTCAGAGACTGGCAGAATGGTGTGACCAGAAGTGGGGCTGGAGCAGAGGCTGCTGTAGAAGCTGAATGTAAGAGCTAGGCGAGCCTCTGTGCTGATTGCGTGATAGGATCTGGGTGCTTTGGCAAGGGAGTGAGCTGAGCCTGACTTGTGGATGCACAACCTTGATGGATGTGGTGGTGTTGAGACTGCTGCTGCATTGCTGTCCTGTGCTAAATGTTGGGTTGGCTTTGGCCTTTTTTGAGTGGTTCATCTGCTATGGGGAGCCTCTTGAGAGGGTTGCTTGGATGTATGAGTTTCTGGGTGTTTTTCCTAGCCTGCCCTCCTAAAAGTGTGGTTACATGCACATTGTGTGGCCAAACTTGTGGATGTGCCCCAGCACTGCAACGTGGGGTGGCTGCAGTTGCCTTGGCACAAGCAGATGTGGTCTGAAGTGGGTGGGCAGCACCAGTGAGTTTTCAATACCCTTTTCCCCCCAGCTAAAATACTGTGAGATCCAGAAGAATCTTATTGCTGGTCTGGTTTACTGTGGCTAGCTGGGCTGATACCACTGTAGGTCCCTGATGGAAGCCTGTCCCCAGTGTCTCATGCCCAGATGTGGACTGGGGGTGGTTGTGAGCAGCAGAGAAGGCAACAGGCTAAGCACAGCAATATTCTTGGTTGAAGCACGACTGTAGAGCTACGAGGGTGTCCCTGCAGCTGGTGGCTCTGGATTATTTTCTACCCCATAATTTAATCTGAGGCTGAGTTGTCATCTTTATGCCTGGAGAGCTGTGCTCTGGTCTTCAAATCCCTGTGCAAACAAGAGGAAAAAATGTTCCCTGAGTGTGGAGCCGTTCTGACTGCACCACTTAGTGACAGTGAGGAACAATGGTTTGGAGTGTATGCTAATTGTGATTTACTGTAGTGTACCATACCCCAGCTGGGTGGAAGGCATTGGGATATGTCTGTGCTGGGAATGAAACTCAAGTTTGCTATGGTGTTAGTGCACTCTTGGGAGATGCTCCAAAGTCTGGCTTTATATTGCTAATACTGGAGCTGCACCCAGCTCTTGCATGGGGTCTTAGTGGTGGTTTTGGGATGACGCAGACTTGTATTGGTGGGGTGGGTGCAGGAGGCAATTCTGTGCTACCAGTGTGTGTTTAGCACAGCCAGTGTTTGGGGTGAGGTGCTGGTGTGGTCATCCTGGGATGTGTTACTAGTGAGGGCTTCTGAGCACTGTGTGTGGGCCAGAGCCTGAGAAGGGCACCCCAAAGCCACCCCAGCCAGGCTGAGCTGTTGGCAGATCACCGATGGCTTCAGCAGTGAGTAGGGTGGTGTTGGAGTTACTGAGTGAGGGGGATTGTTGTCTGTTCCCGTGAGTGAAAGCTCTCCATTAGCAGTGTAGGTGCGCTGTGATGGTGAGTATCTACACAATCTGTTCTGAGTGACAAGCCTGTGGTTTGAAGTTTGGGTGGTTTGCGTGGATTTCACTGACTCTGCTCAAAGTGCTGAAATATGGAAGCCAGCTGAATGTTCCTGCAGTTATAAACCAGCTCAGGCATCAGAGGGAAGTGAGATCTGTTCCCTGGGAGCAGCTTCTGCAAAGTGGTGCCTTGTGTGTGCTTATGCTCAGTAAGTTGATTTTATTCTCAGGCTCTGGTACTTGAGAGCACAGCAGCACAGGTGATGCCTCTCCAGGGCTGATGGTGGAATGGTGAGGAGGGGTTAACCTGCAGGGTATTTGCATTGCAGGATTTGGAAGTAAAAAATACTCCCATTATCACTTGAACAAATCTCTAAGGCTGATGAGGAGTGAAATAGTGTGAAAAGAGGCTCCATGTGACAGCAGGCTGCTGGTTCTGAACTAACTCATCACTGCATTTCCTATCGAGGCATCTCATCTGTTTTATCCGTGAGCTCTGTCCTTTCCTCTTACTGAGGATAAACTATTACCTGAGGATAAACTATTGGCTTTTACGCATTACAGAACCCCCTTTCTGAGGAGGTCTCCCAGCCTACAGCCTGTTTTACACTGCCCCCGTCTCTGTGTCAAGACTTAGGTTTCCAAAGGTTTAAAAATGCTGAACCTGCTGTTTTGAAGCAACAAATGACCCATTTTTATACTAGCAGCACTAAGCAGAATTGCCTTGTCTTAAGCCCAGAGCATTGCTTTGGGAGCTTTTTCAGGAGATGCCCTTGATTCTGAGGTTTTGGGTGCTCTGTATGATCAGGCAGAGCTCCAGAAGGACAGAAAAAGATCAGAAAAACCCCACAAACAAGCTCTACTCCAAAGTAAACCAGCCTGAGAATGGTGGGTTTGGGTATTTTGAATATCTGAACTCTGAGGGAGGATGCAGAGATGGGATGTGTAGAGCTGTGCAGTGGGGTATCTACATTTCTGGAGCTGTGGAGTTTTATCTCCAGCTCCCTGCATGGAGGGCATCCATGGGATCTTGGGCTTTTCTGATTGTGCTGGCTTGAAGGCAAAACCAGTGAGATACTCCAAGTCAGAAAAAACAATTTAATAGGAGAAAAAAATATGATAAAATAAAATTAAAAATGAACTAAAATTAAAAAGTAAAATAAAATAAATGCAATAGTACAAAAGATCACTGACAGAGTCAGAATACAACCTGATACCCTGTGGTGGTAGTAGCAGTCCAGATGAAGTGGTCTTGTTGAAGCAGTGATTCTCTAGAAAGGTCTGGTAGCTCTTGTCCTCTGGGAATCCAGTGGGTAAGGCTGCCTGTGCTGTCCCAAATCCCAGATTATATCCAGGTGGGAATGCTTGGCTCCTCCCCCTGGGTGGAGCATCTCACAATGGGCTGATATCATTCTATGAGTCATGCAATGGGTCCTTGATTGCCCATTAAACAGAGATAGCCCCCGGAGGGAGTTACCTATGAGTCAGTCATGTGGCAAGGCATTGATGGCACATTAACAGAAGATAATCTGGAGGGAGGGTGCAAGGGAAGCTCTGCCCTACGTAGTTTCAACAGCTCATGTAGATGGTGATAGAATACATACTTTGGGCACATCTTACATTGTAACCTAGGACACTGATATGCCTTTTGGCTTTGCCCTGACCCTGCCTTTGGAAAAACTGAAGCTGAGGTTTCCCTATTGGGTTCGGGATGCTCTGTGCAGCCCCTTCTCCCATGGGAAGCCCTGGGGGGGGGGGGGGGGGGGGGGGTGCAGAGCTGGGCATTACAGTGCTCCAGCAAAGGAGGAAAGGGATGGAATCCCCCTGGCCATTTGTGCAGTGCTGCTGTTGCTGTGCTGGTGCAGGGGCAGCTGTACTGCTTTTTAAATGAGGTTTTATTAACCCATGAGAAGTTGTTGGAGCCGTTGTGCAGCTGTTGGACATTGGTGCCAAGTGACTGAAGCTGTTCCAGGAGCTGCTGCAGATGCTATTCCTGGGAGTGGGATGCTAGAAAGGAGTCGGTGCTGGTAATTTTTTACTGCAAATATATAAATAGGTACAAGCACACTGAGATGTGAGGGCTGATTGTGGAAAGAGACAACTCTTGTTCTGGAAACTCCAGAGCGCTTCTAACATCAGAGTGCCTGGGCTATTTTTATAGAGTGGGAATATTTCATATTATTTCAGTCTCCTTCCTGTCACACAACACTTTGTTGTTTAATTTGTATGTGGTTATTCCCAGGTGAAATCAGTGGTTATCCTGTGGAGCACCCAGTGGGTGCTTTGTTTTTCTCTTAAGGGAAGCTTGTTAAGATAATTCTTAATACTTCTGAATTATCTTGTTTTTGAAAAAGCATCTTCTGCTGTTGATGGTCTTCAGAGTGGTTTTTAAATAGCATGTTCATCTCTAAATCAGTGCAGTATACCCAGGTAAGCATTTCTAACTGGTGAGTTTTTCACAAGGTCTGTGTGCTTGCTGCCTGTCCTCTTTGGTTGCTCCCAAGTTACTTTTTTCAAAGTAATCACAGTCATGTCCAAAAAATCTGAGGGTTTTTTTTTGTTTTTTTTTTTTTTTTTCTTCCACATGTTATTAAGTTTAAATCATAGTTAACAGAGAGGAGTATTTCTAATTTGCTAATAGTGGTCACTGGACCAAGTGTTGTCCAGATCCAAAACAGTTCTTGACCAGGACCCGCTGACTGAGAAAGTGATTATGTGCTGCACCTGCCCTTGTGTCCTCCTGGCTTTTGTGTCAAATCCCTGTGATAATACATCACAATAACTTGCCTCATTCTTTTTGCCTTTTTACATCTACCTAGGGATTTAAGTTGCTGTACTTCTGCAGTCAGTGTGCTGGCTGCTACAGCCAGGTCATAAGTCACCAGTTATTTGTCTAATTACCTTTCCCACTAAAAGTGTTGCTTTGTAGAGGTTAAGTTTCCTTCGCCAAAGGATTTTATAAAATGTAGAGAATTACTCTACTGAATCAAAGGGGAAACCATCAATGCTTTTTTACACACACACACACATATATATGTATAATAGTACAGAAGAGGAAATCAGAAATCACCATTTTGTTATTCTGGTGATACAGAGCTGTAGTGAAGTGATTTTTTAAAAAACGTTTTGTTTTGTTTTTTTAATGGAAATGGTTTCTTTGGTGCCAACCCAAGCTGGTTCCTGGGTAGGTACCCTGCAGCAACAGCAAATGGCTGGCAGGACAAATTGAAAGCTTCAAAGAAGTAACAAATCTCTTGGGACTTCAAAGGCCACTCTTTATCAGCCTGCCTGCCCAGAGCTTCATTGCAGCAATGACAAGATCTTCCTGCCCTGAACCCACAGCCTCCTTCTTTCTTCCAAGGCCAGACCACTCCTCAGTGTATGTTCCCTTGCCCCTTCCCATACCAAGCAGTGCTGCAGGTGCCTTTTGGTGCTTTGATAAGCAGCAGTTTTTGAAGTATCACTGGCTCCCAGAACATCCACTTCTATTCATTTTTAGTGCTCGGAGATGGGCGCTTAAATCCCTGCAAGTGGCTTGGAAATCCCAGCCTGGATCCCTGTGCTGAGGTTGGCTGCTGGAGGTATTGCTGGACCTTCAGCTGCAAACTGGTGCTTCTTGTAGCTGAGTTTGCAGCTTTCTAGCTGGGATGTGGGAGGAAATAGGGACTGATGGGGAAACACCATCCCAGGAGATGGGAGGTTTGCCCTGCCCATCTACTCCAGACATTGCTCTTCCCTCAGAGGGGCTGCGGGACTGGCCTCTCACATGGTTTCTCACTTTCTTTTTAATTTTCCTCTTATTTCCTTACTAAAAAGAGTCCTTTGTACCAACAGAAGTTTACTGGTTTCACTGGTGAAAAATGCGGATTTGCATTTATATGGTGTGGTAGCGGCACGCAAAGAGATAAAATGGAGACAAGAGGTCTGCAGTGCAGAGCTGCTCCCCAAGCCAGAGCAGGGCAGAGAGTGAGCCTGTTTATTTCTTAAATTTTTATACATTTGTGGGTCTGGTTGTGGATTGGCTTCTGGGGTTACTACCCTTCACCCCACTGGCCAGACTAGCTGTCAATTACATTATTTTCAGGCTAGAAGTATGTAAACAAAGGACAGGGAAGGTTTGTTTATGTTCCCATGCGTGAGAAAAGTGAAAACTGCTCCTAATATTGTGCAGAAACTAAAGAAACTGACTCCATATTATGAACAAGTAGAAGGCTTTAAAAAAACTCAGAAAAACCAAGGTGACATCTCACCCTTTTAACTTTACAAAAAAGAAAGCAGAAAAAAAAAAAAAAGAATAAATTTACAAAAGGATTATATACAAACTCAATCACTGTCTGTGGAGGAATCGTCAGAGCGATCACTCGCACCATCACCATCTGAGTCATCACTCGAGGATTCATCCACTTGGTGACTTTCAAGTTGATCACGGGTTCCACCTCGTCTGTTGGCCAAATTCTGCCTCTGCGGTCGCAGGTCAGGACAGACACACTTTGAAGGTAGCCAGCGTGTCCCAGTGTCCGTGGACACACACGCATACCCTCGCCCCATAGCGATTAGGTCATAGGGTCCTTCCCATTGCTTGGTGACTAAATTTCGGACCCGAACCTTCACTCGAGGCTGATGCGCATCATCTGAAGCCTGCAACAAGAGGTGATGGCTCAAAATGACAGGATTATTTGAGTTCTGCGGCACTGTGAGGTGATTGATGGCATACAAAGCCTTTGCCAATCAACTGTGCGGGGTTTCACCCTGCATTCCCTGTTTTTGAAGAACACGCTTGAGTGTACCATGAGCGCGTTCTACAATCGCCTGTCCCATCAGAGAATGAAGGATGCCAAAGTTGTGTGACACACCCAACAACTTGTAGGAACTGCCATACCTTCTGTGAGGCATAAGCAGGACCATTGTTGGTCTTCACAGCAGAAGGTATGCCAAGAATGGCAAAGACCTGCCTCCAGTGGGCAATGACATCACGGGTCTTTTCTCCAGTGTGAGCAGAAGCCCACATCACAGAGGAGAACGTGTCCACCGTGACATGCACATACTTGAGCCAGCCAAACTCAGCGACATGGGTGACATCAGTCTGCCAAAGCTTTAAGGCCCCTGGGGTTAATCCCTGCCGGCAATGGCGCACCAAGGGCGTGACAGTCATCACACGACTCGACAATTTTACGAGCCTCAGTGGCTGTCAGTTGAAACTGCTTCTGCAGCGTATGCGCATTTTGGTGGAAAAACCCATGCGATGCCTTGGCCTGCGCGAGCACGTCAGGCTGAGGGTCTACCCACGCTGGGTTAGCCAACTTGTCAGCCCTTGCGTTACCTTCCGCTACAAATCCTGGCAAATTAGTGTGACTCCATACATGCAGAACGTAATATGGATGAACTCTGGCCTGAATTGCACACCACAGGGCCTTCAGTAAATTAAACAAGGCAGGGTTACTGTCCTCCTTCAAAACTGAATGACCCAATCGCTGTGCAATGTCGGCAACATAGGCGGAATCCATGATCAAATTGAAAGGTTCCTAGGAAAATGCCTCAAATTACATGACAGCAGCCCTTAGTTCATTCTGTTGGGCCAACCCATCCTCATGGTTTTCCAAAACCTGCCACTCAGATCCATCCTGCCAGGTAACAATGGCTTTTCCTGTTTTGCCTGAACCGTCAGTGAAGACGGTGGGTCCTTGCACTGGCTCTTGGCTATTTTTGGGGCGTAGAGAAAACTGAGTATTTTTCTCCACTTGCAATAGCTTGTGGCTAGGCAGATGATAAGTGATCTGCCCTGAAAAACCCTCGAGAGCACTTTGTAGCGAAACATTGTTCGCATAGCTCCAATCAAATTCCTCCCTCTGAACCGGGAGTATGATCTTTGAGGGATCTGCACCCATCAATTGCAAACAGCGTTGCTGGCACTTGATTATCAAGCGTGCAATCAATTCAAACAGCGCCGTCGCCGTCTTATGCGGCTGATGAGGCAGGAAGACCCATTCCAAGATGTGCAGAGGATCAGTCCAATCATCATTCCATTGGCCGATGATACCTGTAGGATGTAAATCAGGAGTGGTAATGAACACAGTGGCATCAATGGAAGGTTCAATGCAGTACACCTGGTGAGCCAAAACAGCTTGCTGAACCTCCTCCAGCACTTTTCTTGCCTCAGGGGTCAATTCACGAGGTGACTTTAAATCAGTGTCCCCTTTCAACAATTCAAACAAGGGAGACAGCTGTGCTGTGGTCAGTCCCAAGTAAGGACGTAACCAAGTGATGACACCTACCAGCTTCTGAGCATCATTCAGTGTCTTCACCGATTGCACAAATTGCACCTCCTGGTGATGGATTGTCCATTCCAGAAATTCGACCCCCAAATATTTCCAGGGAGGTTGTTGTTGTACCTTTTCTGGAGCCACCTGCAGTCCATGTGAATGCAGAGCATTCAACAACTGAGGCTGTATCCTCAGCAGCTCATCCTGGGTGGGCACAGCCACCAAAATGTCGTCCATATAATGATAGACGTGAGCATCAGGAAACTGCTTGTGAACTCCAGACAAGGCACGGGCTACATACCATTGGCATAACACTGGGGAATTTCACATGCCCTGAGGCAAAAATTTCCATTGATATCGCTGAGCGGGCTCGGCATTATTTATTGTTGGTACCTGTAGTTTTTCCCACGAGACTAGATGGCTGCCGATGGCAAAAGTAACAGAGTCTGCTCTCTGGCACCAGGTGGAATTTTACAGCTTTTATTCTCAAGTCCTGCTCTGCTTAGCTGGACTGTCCCGATGACTCGCCGATGCCAGAGAGCCCTGGCCCCTCCCCCATCGGGGCTTTTTCCCCCAGGGGGCAAGGCCCGGGGGCAAGGCCCAGAGGCAGGGCCCAGAGGCACCACCCAATAAGGGATAAGTGGGAGGGAACAGGGCTGGGTTACATTTCAGTGTGGGAGATGGGCAGATCATAGGACAGATACATAGAAAAACCATTACAAATCCAATGAAATATAAACCTAATTAATGCATTACAACAGGTACCGTGAAGGCAAATTTTGGTCTGTCATCGGGATGCAGAGGGATCGTAAAAAAACAATCCTTCAGATCCACAATGAGGACCGGCCAGTCCGCGGGAAGCATGGTAGGTGATGGCATACCAGCCTGCAATGTCCCCATGCCTTCCATCACGGCATTGATCTTTCGGAGGTCTTGTAGCAACCTCCATTTCCCAGACTTCTTTTTGATACAAAAGACAGGAGTGTTCCAGGGACTGGTAGATGGTACCATATGCCCCTGGTCCAACTGCTCCTGTACGAGTTCACGAAGGGTGATTAGCTTGTCATGAGGGAGGAGCCACTGGTTCTCCCAGATGGGTCTGTCCACCAGCCACCGTATAGGATGCATGGGACACTCTGCGCCCTTCATCACAGTGGCCCCCATCAAAAATCTGTTCCCATTCGTGCTCCCCACGCGGCCAAAACATCCCTCCCTCAGAGGTTCTGAGCAATATCAGCAACATGAGGCCAAATTATGGCTGTCTGTCCCTCCAGGTTCGTGATGGCCACGGGATTCTGGCTCACGTAGCATTGTTTCGTTCCTCCTAAGCCTGCGATCAATGTCTTTGCCCAGGCTCAAAGGCCACTGTGGGGGTCAAGCAGCCAGGGAGAGAATGCTCACATCGGCCCCAGTATCTAGGAGGCCGCAAAGGTGAATCTCTGACAGCGTGGCATCAACCATGGACACAGTACACAGTGTCTCAGGACGGTCTTTGGTCAGGACAGCAGTCCAGTGTACTTGAGGTGGCCCTGTAGAGCCGAAGCTGCCGTCACCTTGCGACCGGTCCTCGGTCCTGGAAACAGAAGACTTAAAAGGAACAAGTTGAGCAATTCGTGTGCCTTTTGGGATAGTCAGAGGGGGGGTGGGTGTGGAGACCATTGCGTGAATCTGCCCTGAAAAATCTGCATCAATCAGTCCCAGGTGCACCATGATACCCTGAATGGTGGCACTGGACCTACCCATCAAGAAAGCACTCATGCCATCACCCAAGGGACCAAAGGCATCCAGGGGAACCTTGTGTATTTTGTCCGAATCAATCACGACAGACTCAGCCGTGCAGACATCAACACCTGCTGAACCGCGGATGCTGGCTGCAAGCCTGCTGAGCAGATCTCCATTGGTTGGGGCTGAGGCAGAGACATTTGTGTCGGCACGCGTCTCGCCTTAGCGCTCCGTGTTGCGTTTCCCAAACTGACCAACAAACGACCATTCACGTGCACCGTTGCCTTACATGCGTCTGCAGCGTGATTCGGCCTTCCACATCATGCGCAAAGAAACAAGACAGCCGTAGGCTTCTGTGCCTTTCTGTCCTGTTTCTTCCTGGTCCAAGCACCCCGTTGCTGCCGTTGCACGCCCTGGAGAACAATTCAGGCAGGCTGCACGGCTGTAGGCATGGCTGGTTGGACCGCCCTAGCCACTGTCAGTTGGACAACCGTAGTCATGGCTGGCTGTACAGCCGTAGCTATGGCAACCATCTTTTGGCTGGAAGGGGTTACCCTCGCACAGGCCTCAACCATCTGCGACATGGGTGGATCCCCAGGAAGCACCTCAATTATCCCCTTGCAAACAGCATTGCAGTTGCTTTGAGCAAGGAACTGAAGCATGATCTTCCTTGCCACAGGATCACTCACCTGCTTCTCAACCGCAGCAGTCAGCCATCCTGCAAAGCGCAGGAAGGGCTCATCAGCTCCCTGGACGACCGTTACAAAGGACTCCTGTGGAGTAGCCAGCTCTAAGGTCTGAACCAGGGCTGCCATGCCTGTCTGCTGACACTGCTCCTGGACCAAGGGCTCAAAACCAGCCTGCCCGTTGGCCCTGGTATAATTGCCTGTTCCCATTAGCATATCGGTATTAACTGTACATCTAGGATCACCTGGACCCAGTGTCGCATTCTGTTCCACCGCTCTGACTGCCAGCTGAGTCCATTTATACTCAAAGAAGTCATATTCAAGTGGTGGAAAAAGGGTCCGAGCCAAGCTCCGAATATCAAAGGGTGTCAAAAGACTGGCATTAAAATAACGGAGAATCTGCATCACCTCAGCTGACCCCAGACCATACTTCCCGACTGCATCACACAGCTCTGCCAAGGCCTGGCAAGCCAAGGGTTGATAGGTGTTATGAGTAACACCCTGAAGGACAGGGAAGGCCTGAAGACTCCCAGATGAAGCAGCGGTACCTGCCATATCCTGCTGTTGAGGGTTAAGTTTTCCTGTAGAATTTTTCCCCCCCATGAGTTGCTAGGAGACTTTAAGTATTGATAGTTAAGGGGTGCTTAACCTGACAGAAGAAGTTGATCACTTGGTTTTGGGGGAGGGAAGAGGCTCCCGGGAGCAGAGGGTAGAGGACACACTGCTCTCGGTTTTCCCAGGGAGGACGGTTGGGCTACGGAGTAGCTGCCTGGAGTCCACGGCTAACGGAGGAGTCTGGTCCTGGGAATTCTATCATCTGTTGGAGCGCCCAGGAATTTGGAGTTTCTTCGTTGCCCTGCTGGATTTTGGGTCAGCCCGGGGTCCAGCCGCTGCGGGTTCTCCGGCACTGCCCACTTTGCCTGCCAGGGCACCCCCCCTGCCTGCCGAGGACAATCCACCGCTTCCAGCCATCAGCGCCGGAGTTTCCACCGTTTGCCCCTCAGGGTCCTTGGTTCTGTTTTACTGTTATTATAAGTGCTGCTGTTGTTTGTCTGTCCTGTTATATTTACTAGTAAAGGACTGTTATTCCTTTTCCCCATAGCTCTGACCGAAAAGTTCTTTTTTTTTTTTTAATCTTCGAAATTATAATAACACGGAGGGAAGGATTTGAATTCCTCATTTCCTAGAGAGGCCTGCCTCTCCTTAGCAGACACCTGTCTTTTTCAAACCAAGACACCTGCCCTGTGGGCCCCACAGAGTCAGAGGCAGGCACTCGGCTGGGGACCGGCTGAACACCAGACACTGCAGGTCCAGCACCAGCATCAGCACAATCACTCAGTCCTTCAACCTTAGCTTTCACCTCCCCCTCAGAATCGCCCGCGGTCTTTCGGACGTATGGTCACCTGACAGGGGGGGAGCGTCCACCAGGCTGTGGAGGAAGAGCCAACAGCACGGGGCCCTTTACTCTTGTCAAAGACCGGCCGCATCCTGGCCGTGTCCCCGTTCACGCTGAACGTAAACACCCCGGCGCCCGCAGCCGCTGTAGTGCTAGCAGCAGGAAGCGGAGGTGGAGCCGGGTCAGCCGCTGCTGGCGGGCTCCAGCCCCATCCGCAGCGGGGCTGGAGCCCGCCAGCAGCGCCGCGGCACCGGCCGCCGGAGACCAGTCAAAAGGCTCCGCAGCAGGCACATATCCCGGCGTAGCTGGGAAGCCCGGGCTGCATTCAGGCGGAGACGGTGGCAGCAGCTCGGCCGCCGCCGAGGTCACGCCGGCTCCCATCGGCACCCCATCAGAGCTGGCTGCGCTGGATCCTCTCCCCGCCCCACAAGCATCCGCCCCCCGCCGCAGCCCACGGGGCCGGTGTGGGGAGCGGAGCGTCCGGGATCTCCCCTAGAAGAGTCCCAGTGAGGGGGCGGAGGCCCACAGCAGGCACCACCACCCCCTAGCGGAGCGGAGCTGTCCTCCCGCCCACAGGGGCGGTGTCCAGCGAAAAACCGACCAGGATCCCGCCTCCGGCGGCGTCCATGCCCCGCGCGCCCTCAGCAGGCGGCGCGGGCGCAGAAGCGGCCAACGCACCCCCCTCCGGGCTGGGCCCGGACGGCAGGGCGGAGTGCGCTGCTCCACCCGGCTCCATCGGATAGGTGATGGACGTGCCGCAGCACAGACACCACACAGTGACTGAATCCCAGTCAAACAACAGTGGGGCCCGCGCCCCCGGGCCGCCCTCCTCCACCAACGCTGGAAAGGCATGGAGGGGAGGCGGCCCCGCTCCGCTCCAGCGGCACCACGGCGCGGGGACAGGCGGGACCGGCCCCAGGCTTGCCGGAGCCTCACCCCCCCCTGCTGCCCGAGCAGCGCCGACGGGCTCGGGAGTCGCCCCACCCCTCGGAGACCAGTGCCGGAGCCCGAGAGGGAAAGACCACCCAGCGCAGCGACTGGGGGGGGGGGGGGGGGGGAGGAGGAGAGTCCGTCTCACAAGGGAGCTGAAGTTCGGGCTCAGACAACACTTCTGGGTCCGATATAACGACCCCGCCCTCCTCCAACCCCCCGTCCAGCTTTGAAATGGGGGAGTGTCCTGGGGTGACTGTGTATCCCCAACCGTCTGTTGGGTGCAGGGGAGAGGGCAAGCGCGGTTTGTTTTTTCCCCAGGAAAACTCTGCTCATCGGAGTGACCTTGAAGCGGGGGAGTTGGAACACAGCAAGATGAAAGAAGCTCTGTTGTTTTTTTTCCCCGGCAGTTAGTTAGTTTAGTGCTAGCGTAGTTAGACGCTGTAGAATAGCTGAAGCTTTTTGCCTTTTTTTTTTTTTTTTTTATTATTATTTTTATTTTTTCCTTTTTTTCCTTTCCTTTTTTTCTTTTTAGCCCTCTCCTCGGAACTGTTCCAATCTCTCCGGACTAAGGACCTGGGGAAGCACCGGGGGCCTCCACAGGGGACCCACCCCACCAAGACCAGCCCTGCACATCTCCTTTTCTCCCAACGTCAGCGGAGACGGAGCGGTGGAGCACAGTGACAATCTTCAAGAGGAGACTTTCTTTAAGTTTGTTATCCCTCCGTAAGCGGCACGAAGCTCTTGTCATCGGGTATTGTGCTGGGAGTGCTTTGCCTGTTTAGTAAACAGTTTTTTTCCACTTCTCTCTGAGGAAGTCTTTTCCCGAACCGGTTGGGGGAGGGGAGGGGGGCCCCTTGGGAGGATTTCTCCCAAAATCTGCCTGAAACCACCACAGGGAGGCAGCCCGCGAGGTCTGCGAGCTGGGGGGGATCGACCTCAACACAGCCCCCTCAAATAATTTCCACTGCACCAACAAGTGTGCAACCTCCTCATCATACTTTGTTTCGAGCACCTCCATCAGACATTCCCCCAGGAGGAACCACGCCTCCCAAAAGAGTTCGTCATCTGGCGTGGGAAAGAATCCACGCTCTCTGCCCCACGTGAACAGACGCTGAAGCCCCTCCCGAGAGACCTGAGCGTGTTTCCGCTCGTAGAGGTCCCCCCAAAGCTCCAACACCAGAGCGTCCTGCATAGCAGGTACACAACAGGGAAAGAGGGGAAGGAAAACCTCACCAGACTGTTCTGTCACACAGATGGGGCACCAATTGTGGTAGCGGCATACAAAGAGATAACATGGAGACAAGAGATCTGCAGTGCAGAGCTGCTCCCCAAGCCAGAGCAGGGCAGAGAGTGAGCCTGTTTATTTCTTACATTTTTATACATTTGTGGGTCTGGTTGTGGATTGGCTTCTGGGGTTACTACCCTTCACCCCACTGGCCAGACTAGCTGTCAATTACTTTATTTTCAGGCTAGAAGTATGTAAACAAAGGACAGGGAAGGTTTGTTTATGTTCCCATGCGTGAGAAAAGTGAAAACTGCTCCTAATATTGTGCAGAAACTAAAGAAACTGACTCCATCTTATGAACAAATAGAAGGCTTAAAAAAAAACTCAGAAAAACCAGGGTGACAATATGGAGTAAAAAGTATACAGAAAGATGGGAAAAGAATTTAATCTTTACTTTCTTTCTGAGTTTATGCAAACCTCCAAATACTTCTTTCCTCAAAGGACCAATTTCTACTGAAACAAAATGGTGGCAATGATGGTGATGAAAACCTTATAAAACCTTATAAATCGACCCTATAGCCAAAAAATGTTAAGGCTTATCCTTCAACCCAAGAGTAGCATATGACAGAGCTTGATTGGCTAAAAATGTTTTAGTTTTCTTTATCATGACATAAGAAAGAAGAATGAGATGGCTGCTCACCCTCTCTTTTGGGGAGGCTTCATGGTAAGTGCTTCATCTGCAGTAAAAGCAGTGGTTAGCTTTGAAGAAAAATTGAAAACTAACAGAATTAGGGCTGCAGCAGCTGAGTGTGTCTCTTCTGCCACCAATCCCATGTGTGAGCAGTGGGGATGGAAGGAGCATTGCTTGTCATTCAATGCTCCTTCCTGTGAAATTCTATTAGTGCAGTAAATATAGCAAAATACCCTGGTGTTAACCCTGATTGCTGCGTTGCCTTGGCACTGCTGACGGGCCATTCCCAAGGCAGCCCTATCGTAAACAGACCTGCTCAGAATTATTTTTATGTACCAAAAATCTCTTTTACTCAGTTACGCCTCACTCTCCAACTAAAACATGGGCCTGGCTCATTTTAGGAGATGATGACAAGCAGATAAAATGGAATTAGAGCCTCTGCTTGCTGCAGGCAGAGCTGCAGTGCTGCCTTTCATAGTTTCTCGCTCAGGCAGTTTGTGTTGCAGTGCTGGTGCTCCAGCTGCTTGAAGATTGCTGGCAGAAGACTGGGATTAGCAGGTCTCAGAACTTGTTGGATGTGGATCTGTGTGAGCATCCTGCTCTGTGTACTTTAGACCTCCTTGTGCAGCTATTCTGCCCGAGGTGCCTCAGAAAGCAGTGCCTGTTGGACCCGCTGCTGTGAGAAACTCATGTACAATGTGGATGTTGAGGTGAAACTGCAGCTGCTGCTTGTCTAGGCTATAAAAAATCCATGACCACCATCCAGACTGATGCCTTTCCTTGCATTTATCCTTATTTTCTATTGGCTGTCATAAGTCAGCACCTTTGGGGAGGCCTTGAAGTTGCACAAGTGAGACAGGAACAGGACAGGTCGGTGCTTAGACTGCAGTCATAGAGTTTTGCAAACAGGAGCATTAAATGAAGGTGTTTGGAAGAAGTGGGAAGATGCCTCCCCTGTGGCTCCACATCAGCTTGTGGTGCTCAGCTGGGCACCAGCTATCCCCCAGCAAGTCTTGGAATGGTGGCACAAGACCTCAGGGACTCTACTGATCTGGGGATTAGAAACTGCATCTGTATTGGGTAAGATTTGCTTTGCTTCAACTTCCTTCCCACTGTGGGATTCTGTTCTGCTTTTCCCATGGTGTTCAGAAGTGACTGGCAGTGAGAATCAGCTCTGCTTTGCCTGTGTCCTATCAGAGACTGGTGCTGCACTGCGGATGTGCTGGCTCTCGGGGTCATGTGCAGGTACATTCTCTTGTTTTCTCACTGGGTTTTGAGATCCTGCAAGCCCCAAACAGGAGTCACTGTGTCCTGTTTGCATATCAAGGGGTTCTGTCTGAGCCATGAGCAGCAGCCCCATACCAGAGCTCTCACTGGGGCTGGCTACTGGGCAGTCTTGGCTCCTAGCCCACAGCATCCTTCGCTGCCCGAGTTACTGTCCCAGCTGCTTCTTGGTGAGCCTGGTCTTGCATCACAGCTGGTTTTTCAGTGCTGGTTTGGAAGATTTGTGCATATCACTATGTTGGAGTCCAGGGCATTCCTTTGGCTGCCCTGGAGGGTCAGAGACCTGGGCAGGAGGGTCTGGGACCACAGCCCAGAGCTCAGAGAGACACTGGACTTGATTTCAGTCCATGGGAGAGGCTTCTTGCACTGCAGGAAGCATTGCAGGCCACAAGAGTGTGAAAGATTGTAGTTTAGTATATCACAGGGTGAAAAAACAGTGGGTTTGGATTTCTTGTATTGAAGTGAATGGGGACAAGATGGAGAATTTGGGGCGTTGTCTCCTTCTTCTTCTTTCTTCTTCCCTCACTCCATTTCTGCAGTGACGTTGGCACAAAGTAGTTAGTGAGGATTGGATCAAAGAGAAGATGACCTTTTTAGTAATAGTGATAGACATTGGTAATAAATAGGAAATATCGAATACGTAGCAATTAGTATAAAAGATAAGGACAACCCTGGGACGGGGGGAGTCACCAGATGTCCGAGCCGCGGCAAACATCTTGCAGGACACTGAGAAAATTGTAAGATAAGAACTAATAAACACGAAGCATGCAACCTTGAAGACTCCGTCTTTTCCTGTGTTTGGCTCAGAGCTTTGCAGAGGGCAAAAAAGACTCTAAAACCACCTGAATGCAGGGAATTTAAGCTCCAGCAAGCAGCCCCCCAACAACTGCTGTCCCTGGGTGCAGAGAAACAACTGGTGTCCCTGAGTGGACAGAAACAACTGGCGTCCCTGGGAGTGGGCAGAAACACCTGGCGTCTCTGGTCGGGCAGCCACTGACGTCTCTGGATGCGCAACATCTGGCATCCCTGAATGAGAAAAACAAAACCTCTGCAGCAACATCAAAGCTCTCAGAAGATCAAAGCCAAACCAAAGACAACTCCGGAGAAAAAACAACCTATCTGGCCAAGAAGAAGAAGAACACCTCGTTTTCGGTTCGTCCCAGACAACGACGGTTTTCCAAGGGGCCCTGGAACCCGTCACCCTGAGATCTGCGGGCAGTGATCAGGACACACCCTGAGGCGGACTGGACACAGCTGCAGCAAGCCTTTTGGCTTTTGGTAAGACAGTGAGATTTAGAACACACACCATGGGATCAAACATTTCACAAGAAAAGATTTCTAGACAGAAAAAAGACAGGATAGCTGCGAGGTTTGTACCCGCAGCGGGGAGAATTAAGTTAGAAGTTATAACAGAAAATAGCAGTGAAAATCCCGGGATTCGAAAGCTGCCAACATGCAGCAAAAACCAAGATAGCAGAGCTTTATCTGTGGGGCAGGGAGTGCCAGGAGACAGAGGAATGCTATCTTCAAGGTCAATAGCTCCTCCGGGGGATGGAGGAGGGGGGAACTCTCATGCATTTCAAGATTCGTCAGGAAGCTCGTCAGAAACCCCAAAATTAATTCCAGGGAAAAGGAAGCTTTTAATTCACCCAAAAGAACAGGGGAAATTGGACATGCTCTTGTTTCAGGCCGTTCCAGAGCTCACCCCACATTCTTCCCGAGAGAGGGGGGGGAGGACTCCCTTTAACCCCCCAAAGTCACCGCGCCACACCATTTCGCGGCTCCTTTCCCTCTCCGTGGACGAACAGAGCGCGGGGGGGGAAGGCGGGGCGGCCGAGACGCCGGGGAAGCGGTGTGCGCGGGAAGCCGGTCCTAACCCATCTCGTCGGAGCACGTCGGAGCGCGGGGGTGCGCGGTTGGAGGACCCGTCAGGCGGGATAGAGGTGGATCGCGGAAGTCAGTTTGTGCAGCGTGGGGCGGGTGAGACAGCGAACAATGAAGCTGGAGCGGGGGGAGACCCGAGAACCGAGCGGGCGACTTGGCGCACGCTGATGACGCAAGCTAGGGGACACATAGCTCAAAACACATTCGCGTCGCGGAGCGCCGAGAGAGGGATGAAAAAACCGGAAGTACCGAGCCCAGAACTACAAGACCCTGAAAGCTATGCGGCATGTTCAAACGCAGGCGCGGCAGAGGCAGGGGAAGGCCAAAGGTGCAATTTTGTTCAGAGGGGGGCAAATTCAAATGACGAAAGGGACAGGACGAGTTCAGGGCATGAGAGGGGGCGGGATATCCCGCCGGAGACTGCCGGGCCGGAGCGGGCAGGGGCGGAACAAGCAGAGACAGAGCAGGCAGGGACGGGGCGTGGCCGAGGCGGAGAGAGCCTCGAAGGTACCACCCCCAGGCGGCTGACGCCGCGGGGCAGTTTGCCAGTTCCTGAGACGAATGCGTGCGGAGATTCAGAAACAGCTGCCGAGATGTTGCGGACGGGGGCGCGTCCAAAAGTATCTCAGATTTTACAGGTGTTTCCAAGGAAAGAAGCTGCAGAAAAATTTGAGGATGCTCAGCAAACTCTGGTTCCTGTTCAGCGGGAGAAAGAAAAAGAAACAGGACCACATGACATGCAGCTTCCAAAACATCCTGGAGAGGATGGAGCAGCAGCAAAGCCACAAACAAAGGAGACAAATTCAGAGGCAGACACCGCACAGGCTTCTGCCAAGCCAGAATTCCGTCCAACAGACTGGACAGACACAAAGAAATGTTCAATGGGTGCAAAGGGCATGGGTATGCCAGTGACTTATGATACACAGAATGTAAACCCGAGATGGGAGAGTTTGAATCGTGAAGTTGTCAGGGATCTGATGAATCTCTTGAAAGGGTATTGTTTTGTAACATCATTGCCATTCTTTCTTGCAGTGTTGGGAGAAAAAACACCATTGTGTGGGTTGATTTTTCAGTGGGATTCATCACAAAAAGACCCATTGTTGATTTTGGTGTGGAATTTTTTATCTTACAGGTTTCCGAGGATGATCCTCACAAGTCTGGAAATGATAGCTCAGATCATCATCAAAACTAGGACCAGGCTTCAAACAATGGCAGGCAAAGATTTTACAACAATTTACCTGCCTTTGAAAAAAGAATATTTTGATTAGGCGTTGCAGAAATCAGAGAACTTGCAGATTGCATTGTTAGATTACTCTCGTGTTTGTACTATTCATTTCCCAAGTCACAGGCTGTTGAAGGCAAAAATAAGTTTCAGGGAAAAGCCAAAGGATGATATCAAGGGAGAGTGGAAATCAGATATAAGAATGGTACAAGGGTCATCACAAATAGTGGAATTAGCAGCAGTGGTCAGAGCTTTTGAGCTGTTTCAGCAACCTTTTGGTTTGATCACAGGTGGTGTGGTCGGGAGACTTGGAGATTCACTTTTGAGAAGGGTTGACAATGAAAATTTGTATTCATATTTGCTGTGCATGAGGACATTGTTGCAAAACAGAAAACATAAATACTTTATCTCTGACATGAGGGCACATTCATCCCTCCTGGGATTTTTGGCAGAAGGCAGTGCACACGCAGACAAATTGATCATGATAATTTCAAGGACTTTACGAAACATTTTTGAACAGGCAAAATTGAATCATGCATTCTTTCATCAGAATGCTCAAGCACTAATGAGAAGTTTTCACATTTACAAAAGTCAGGCAAAGGAAATCATTAGTGCTTGCCCTGATTGTGAGCTTGTGCAGTCTCCTGCATCCATGGGAGCGGTCAATCCAAGAGTGAAGGAAAATCCTTTGGTTCTGATCAGAAACCCAGAAACAGGGCAACTTGAGAAACCATTCAAATTAATAACTTGGGGCAAGGGATTTGCTTGTGTCTTCACAGCAGTTGGACTGGCAGCAAAGCACGTGAAACCGTACCGAGTCCAGAAAGCAGAGACAGACCACAAGACTGGAGGAAGAGAAGTGGGCACGCAGACGAGAGCCGGTGTCAAGACAGCAGACATCCCTTCATTTTACGTGCAAAAGAGACTCTGGGACTTGAAATTTCCTTGGGGCTTGGGTGGTGTTGCATTTTTAGGGATTCCCATGGAAAAGAGGGCATTGAAAATGAAAGAACTATCCTTGTGCCTCATTCTCTCCTTGGTTGCCTTGAGCAGTGTGGCAGTTTTGCCCGTGGCTCAACCAAAAGAGAATGTCTGGGAAACTCTAGCCAATGCATCAGGTTTGGATACCATCTGCCTGACACACTCAAAGCCAGGGGAAACCTTTTTCAACATGTTTGGTGGAGTTGCCAGTGAGCAAATAGCCGATTCCAGAAAACATCCCTCCAGGGATTTCAAAGTCCATGGTAAATCCAGTGGACCAATGGGATGTTTGGACAAAATTCCTTCCTGTGGCTCCTTTTGAACCCCAGGAACTGGAAATTCTTGGATCGGTCCAAAAGCAATTCTGTGTGAAATTCGGCCTTTCTGGAGTGGCAGAAAATTAAGTTATAGACGTCACTCCAAACCTCAATTTTTACAGAAATTCATCATCTTGGTGTAATTACACTAAGATGTTGGGAAAAACCATCCAATCATTTCCCGGTTCAGTTGCTGAAGGGAAATTTTTTCATTTGTGGGGACAAGATTTGGCCCACAATCCCTGCAAATGCCACAGGTGGTCCATGCAGCAGTGGAATGCGTTCATTGCTAACACCCAACATGACACTGATGAGAGAACAAAAACATAGAGGGAAAAAATCGGTTCAGAAGCAGCCTTGACACAATTGGATCGAGTGGGTTGTTAGCTGAGCAAACATGCCTGATCCATCTCTCTTGCACTGAGTGACATGTTAGTAGACATTGACAGTGTAAGATGAGCAAGTCTCCAAAAAAGGGCTGTGATTGATGATCTTCTGCTGACCCATGGGCATGGGTGTGAGAAATTTGAGGGAATGTGCTGCATGAATTTGTCAGATCATTCCAAATCCATTCATGAGAACATCAGGCAGTTGCAAGAGAGTGTGAACAAACTTGGAGAGGTGACTGGGTCAAGGATGGATGGTTTGTTCAATTTGTTTGACCTTTCACCATTGTGGAAGGAAATTTTGAAGATAGTTATATATATTTTAGTAGGGCTTGTAATCCTTCTCATGATTTTGCCGTGTTTGTTTCTGCGTATATGGCAAACCATGGACAGAATGGCCAAGGAGGTGTTCTTGGTTCAAACAGGAGGGGGAGATGTTGGAGTCCAGGGCATTCCTTTGGCTGCCCTGGAGGGTCAGAGATCTGGGCAGGAGGGTCTGGGACCACAGCCCAGAGCTCAGAGAGACACTGGATTTGATTTAAGTCCATGGGAGAGGCTTCTTGCACTGCAGGAAGCATTGCAGGCCACAAGACTGTGAAAGATTGTAGTTTAGTATATCACAGGGTGAAAAAACAGTGGGTTTGGATTTCTTGTATTGAAGTGAATGGGGACAAGATGGAGAATTTGGGGCGTTGTCTCCTTCTTCTTCTTTCTTCTTCCCTCACTCCATTTCTGCAGTGACGTTGGCACAAAGTAGTTAGTGAGGATTGGATCAAAGAGAAGATGACCTTTTTAGTAATAGTGATAGACATTGGTAATAAATAGTAAATATCGAATACATAGCAATTAGTATAAAAGATAAGGACAACCCTGGGACGGGGGGAGTCACCAGATGTCCGAGCCGTGGCAAACATCTTGCAGGACACTGAGAAAATTGTAAGATAAGAACTAATAAACACGAAGCATGCAACCTTGAAGACTCCGTCTTTTCCTGTGTTTGGCTCAGAGCTTTGCAGAGGGCAAAAAAGACTCTAAAACCACCTGAATGTGGGGAATTTAAGCTCCAGCAAGCAGCCCAGCAACAAGTGGCGTCTCTGGGCGGGCAGAAACAACTACCGTCCCTGGGTGCAGAGCAACACCCCACAACCCTGAGAGGCACCAGCCCGGGCAACAGCTCATGCGATCTACATGGCATTGCAAGAATTTGTCAAATCACTTCTGCCCATCGTGGCTAAAACAGAATCACAGAACAAGCTGAAGCACCACAGACTTGGCATTGAGTGAGCTATGTTTTATGAATTGGTCTGAACACAGGCCAAATCCCAAAGTACTCAAGGACATTAGTGCCATAGATGTTTTTATCTGAAGGGAAGTTACTGTATTTAACCATTTTGGGGTGATGTTAAAGAATGGTCACTAAAGCCAGTCAGCAATGGGGAGCATGTTAGCAATCCTGGCCTATTTGGAAAGCAATAAATTCAAAAACTGGCCTTGTTTCCCCCTCCCAATGGTCATGCATCTACAGATTAAAAAGAAAAAAAAGCCTAGGTTAGGTGGTTTGTCTCCTTGGACATTTTACACCAATCTGGAGGAGCCTTTTGTTTTCCCAGGGTCAGATCCAGAGAAGCGCTGAGTCTTAAAATTTGTGGGTATTTTAAGGGTGAACTGAATGCAGGAGAACATTGCATGCAGCACAGCAGATCCTGGTTCTTGACATCAGGCTGAGCATCTTGAGCCCACAGTCAGGCTAGTGCCAGAGCCACAGAGAAAAACACAGAGAGGTCACCAGTGATCCCAAACTAGGAAAATTAAATGTAAGTTTGTTCCCACACCTAAGTTCTTTGTTGTGCAGGGAGCTGGGGTGGGCAAATCCAGCTTGTTACCTGTTAGTTACCACACAAGGGAAAAGGGAAGTGGCTGTGAACAGGGACAGCCTGTGCCAGAGAGGGGCTCAAACACCCTGTGCAGTATCCAATGGCACTTCAGTTCCTGCAGCAACCATGGCAGAACTGATCAGCAACAAATCCAAAAGGCTGAACTCTGCTAAAACAGCGGTTAGTCCTCAGGTTACAGTGCTGAGAATAGGGCAATGGAGATGGACTCAGCACCAGCACTTTGAGCTTCTAATGCCAACTCAAATCCTGGCCCAGCTGAAGTCAGTGGGAATTTTCTTGTTGACATTCAGTCCCTGGATTTTGCAGAGGACTGGATTTCCCTGCAGAGAAGCTGGAAAGCTTTCCTTCATTTCTACCAACATCACACAGCTCTGCAAAGAGATTTGCTCTGGATTTCCTTGGATTTGAGTTTGGCACCAGGTCAGAGACCCTGACAAAGTGGCATTAAAGAACTGCAGAAACTCAGCCAACAGGGCCAGTACCAAGAAATAATGGAAATGCTGCTGTTATCCCACAAACTCTGGGACCAGTACAATAACAACTTCAAGCCAGGGGCTAATACCCACCAGTCCTGGGTTTTGTTCATCCAACTAGCTCATTCCTGTGCCTGCTGGTACATGATTACATATTTAGCAGAGGAGTCTATTCACCGTGAAAAGAGTTTTTCAATTTAGGGCTCCATTTTCCTAGGTGGTGGGGTGGACAGGATTTGGGGACAGAGGGAGCCTTCCTCTGAAAAGCTACTTTAACCCATTCTACCATTAGCAGCCAGAAAGGGCGAGGAATTTCCTCAGCTAGCTCCAGTCCTGCCAGCAGACACTGGTAGCAAACCAACCACAGGATCACACACCACTGGGCAGGTCCTGGTCCAGGTGCAGGGACCACCAAGCAACACACTGGGAGGTGACCTGAAATGGAGTCAAGGCTTTATCTCATCAGCTAACACCCACAGAGCACTGACTTTTCTTCCCCCCTCATAAGCAGATTAACAATTCACATGGAGGGGGTGGTTTTCCAAATTCAATCCTAAAACTCCATCATGACCTGTTTGCTGTTTACTCCTGTAAATCCACAGGAGGATGATAGCAGAGAAGAACCACCACTTCCAAATATAAAAAACCATGTCTGTCCCCACTGGGGCGAAGGGGCCACACCCAGGAGGCAACAATTGCCCGCCTGGCCACTGTGGAGGCTGTTAAGCCAGACAGTGCTAATACAGACACACTCCCCTAGAGAGAAGCTAGACAATAATATAAACATGCCCCCTTAGAAAAAGAACAGTTAGGCCAGGCAGAATTCTCATAGGTTAGCACAATTTTGTTTTCTAAATATAGAGAAATGTAAAATGTTTTTCCCTGCCTTAACCGTGGGGTAGGTTGGGGGGAGGAGGACAAGGACCTATCAGAAAGCAGGCTGGGATATTGACAGCTAAGTTGACCAATGAGAAGTGTCAGTGCGACTTTGGAAAGAACATTTAAAACTTATCTGCAGCTGACCGCCTGCTCTCTTGCTTCAGTGATTGGCCATGAGGTAACAACGTGGTCGGGGCCAGGTCCGGGCCCAGGCCCGGCCCGGGTCGGGCTCTGCTGCCCCTCTGGGCGGACGGGCCAGGCCCAGCCAGGCTTTCAGAAGCTGCTGCCTGCATGGAGAGCGGGGGGAGCCCAGGTTGGCCCCCCCATTGCCAGCTGGGCCGGGCCTGGCCAGGCTTCTGAGAACTGCTGCTCGCATGAAGGCAGCTCGGGTGAAGCCTTTCTTTGCAGCTTAGTGATAGCTCCAAGCTGGACCGCCCTGGATGAGACCGAGGGGTGGAAAAAAGGACATTTGCCGGTTTCTTCTACCAGCCCGGCGTGTGCACGTAGCTTTTTGCAAGCCCGAGTAAACTTAACCCTTTCTTAGCAACACAGAACTTTTAAAGCACAATTCTTCCTCGATAGAAAGAAGAAAGAAAAACAGAAGGTACATAGGACAGACACTGCATGAAGTCAGTTAGATGAGAAGTGAAAGAACTAATAATATTGGAATAGGATTGAAGAAGTGGACATTTTTAACCGGACTCTTCTAAGGTAAATTATGAAGAAATGAACTGTTCTTTGTAGCATCTTAGTATTATTTGGGTAGAAAATGCTATTCTAATCAAAATTAAGGACTGGTGTAATAGAGATTTATTTGGGAACTTTGAAATCCCCGCTCCTGGGTCAAAAAGGAAGTCTCAGCCTTTTGAGACAAATATAATTTTAGATAAGAAGAAGTATTCGTAAATAATACCCCAGATACACTGAGAAGCTCTGCAGATAAAACATCACAGTCTGCGAAAACTCCGGGCGGCAGCGGATGTGTGTGTGAGCAAACATCTTCATAAAAGATCTTAGAAGGACTCTTCTCCTAAAATAATGTGTAGTTATGTCTAAGTAGTGAAACTGACTGAAAATCCTAAGTTGTGTCTTTCTATGTTGTTCAATAAGAAAGTTAATCGTTTGTAAGAGGAAAGAAGCGTGTTTTTTTAAAGTTTCATTCTGTTTTAGTTTTTTTCCAGCTTTTTTTTTTCTATTCTTTTAGTGTGTGTTAATAAAACTATTTTTTTGTTCATTTTTAAGCTTAAGCCTGCTTTGATTATTTTTCTCCTAGTCTCTCCCTCCCACAAAAATATTAACACTAAAACCCCTACATGAATTGGTGTTTCTGCCTGGTTTTATTAAATTAAAACCATTACAAGAATATAAACACAAACCCCTAAAGGAGAAACCCTGGCAAACAGCTCTCTATGTTATGGTGATGAAATGTGTTCATCAGTTATACCCCATTGGTTCTTTTTTACCCAAGCCAACTGGTCCATTTTGGATCCTTCCCCTGATTGGTCCCTTTCCCAATTCCTCTCTCCGTTGGCCAAGTTGTAAAACCCCACCCCTAGCTACTCTATATAATCCCACTCGCCTTGGGCTCAGGGGTTCTTTCCTGCTCTGGACCTGTGGAATAAAGAAGCTTTCCTGGAGATCGGAAAGACCTCGTCTGGCTTTTACTCTTGTGTCACCCGGGATGGTAAATGTGTCTCTGCTGCTCAGGCAGCTCCTCAAAGAGCAAATCACTCTGTACTTGAGAATGCACTAGAGAGCGAATCACTTTGCACTTGATAACGCACCAAAGAGCGAAATCACTTTGCACCTAAGGGTGCACAAAGAGCTGAATCACTCTCTGCCTGAGAGTGCCTGTGCCTCCATCGATTCAGGTGTCTTTTTAAAGACGCTTCTAGTGAGGAAGGTCGTGGCACCTTCACCACCAGACCAGACCGCGATAGGCCACCTCCCTCCCCGGATGCTGTTTTGAACTTCAATTCATCACACAACAGTGAGAAAAAACAACTGAGAAAACCACCTCTTCCCATCCTGGAAAAAGTCCAACAGTTCAACACCTATTATTTATGTCCCTCTAGTTGGGAAAATAAAAAAATCCATTTGTAAAAAATGCAGAAAGAGAGAATAATTTTGTCACTGGTCAGGGCAAGGGACCAGCACTTCTGCTGGCTCTGGCAGTCCCAAGCCCAGGATTTACTTGCCTTACATTAGCAGTCACAGTGGCATAAGTGGAGAGTGAGGATGAGCAAGAGCAGGGGTTGCCAGAAGTGCAGGTTGTGTTTTCCTGGCCCATCCTCTGCCCAGGATACATCTGTGGCACAGGACACATTTCTCCCACAGAGCTGTAACAGCTCCACCAGACTGAAGACACTAACAAAAACTTTAAATGGAGCCAAGGTGTCCTCCCAAATGCTTCACATAGGAGGACATGAAAAATTATTTGAGAGAGCAAGCAAACCAGAAGCATTTCTAGGAGGAGTTGACTGGAACAATCTACATTGATTTAAATTCACTGGTGCCTGAAGCTCTGCAGGCTCAGCCCTGAGGGCAAGCAGGAGTTGGGCAGTGTTGCAGTGCATTAATTTGGTTTATATTGTATTTCATTTTTATATTGGGTTTTGTAATGTTTCTTCTGTTCCCTGGAAACTGTATCACGTGGTTTGTCCCTGCTCAGCAGTGCCCATCCTCCCCACACTGGAATGTAACCCAACTCTGTTCCACTCCCACCTTGTCCCTGATTGGGTAGTGGCTTGTCCATGCCTCTAGGCCCTGCCCCCTGGATAAAAGCCCTGGGACGAAGGGGGGGTGGCCTCTTTTGCACAGGATCGGGATGGGGCGGGAGCAGACTGGGCTCTGGACAAAATAAAGACATAATTCTCTCCAGAGAAAGAGCAGACTCTGCCTTTTGCCATCGACAGTCGCCTGTTCTCTCAAAAGAACCCCAATAGGGCAGAAATCAGGTTTTGAACAGCAGGAGGGCACAAGCTCACTCACAGTGAAAGATGTCCAGGACTCCAAACACCATCTTCTTGGACACTTCCCCCAGCAGGCACCTCTGGGATTTTGGGGGTTTGCTTTCTGCTGTTCTTCTGTGGGGTTTTGCTTTTATTTCCCAACTGAAACTTTGAAAAACCTGGAAAAAGCAGCAGAGCAGGAGCGAGCAGGACAGAGCCACACTGTGAGGGTTTCCCATCACGTCTCCTGACTGTATCATTTTCAGGGTGCCCTAGGGTAACTTTATGATGCTTGTATCCCCAATCGTCTGTTTTGTTTGTGCTGTATATTGAGTCCTGTGCCTTTAAGACTAGTTCTAAGAGCAAGGAAAAGCACAGAGTTTGTTTTGAGAAAACTGCCTGACTCCTCCACATTGCTCTGCAGACGAGGTGTTCGGCGGAGGCTTGGAGAAACTGCAAGACAGAGATTTTTTTTGCTTTTAGTTAGTTTCAGCTAGCTAAGGCAGAGAAGTTCCCTGGACTGTTTTTTTTTCCTTTTTCTTAGAACTGTTTAAACCTGCTCTAGACTGAAAACCCAGGGGAGCAACAGGGGCTGCACCTGCGGCCCACCGGGGCCTAGACCTCAGCATTTTCCAGCAGGGCCAGAGGAACTGAGACTGATGAGAGACTGAGAAAGAGCCGAACTACACCCATGGCAAGAACTTTCTCAATTTGCCATCTCACTCCAGAACGAGAGGTTTTATTGTTTCATATTATTCATTCTTTATACTTGTATGCACTTCATTTATTTAGTAAAATAGTTTTTTCCACTTTTCTCCAAAGAGGTTTTTACCAGACCGGTTGGAGGGAGGAGCCACTTGAGTTTGCTTCCCAGAGAGATCCTATTCAGAAGTTTTCTCCCAAATTTGTCCCTAAACCAAGACATACTTCTAACTGGCACCCAACGTGGGGCCCGAGAGAGTAGAAAAAACTTGTATTGATTTTTATTAACTGCATTTTTAGTTGTCCTTTGTGTGGGGATTAAACAGTCAGTGGCCATGTTGCTTCTTGAATTCCTAATGTCTCTTAGAATGGAGTCTTTTCTGCATTTCTGTTCCCTAGGCTTTTTTGAAGTTTTAATACCTTTCTGGTTCCTAGGTTTGTTTTCTTACCCAGAAATAGCTCCAATATTGTCCCTAACATACAGCTTTTACACTAGGGATGCACAAATTAGAATCGTTATTTTGCTAGGCTCGGTGATTATAGTTTACAGGAAGCTTATAAAAGTACTGGAGTTTGTTCTGAGTATGTTCAGTTTATGGTTTTTTCGTCCTACCCTACATCCTAGTTCCAGCAGCATGTTTTGGGGATTTATCAATAATTGCACCCAGTTTGTTAGAGGAAGAGTAGGGGATGAGGCTCTTCAGCCTCTTTTTACCTTCTTCTCTTTTGAGTCAGTTACATCACTTTTGGAGAATGTTCAGAGTCTCCTGAATGTTAAAGACCCAATCTCCCTGGTATTTCACCTGGTGACCTTCCTCTATATGGTTTATAGCTTTTCGAGAATGAGTCACACACTGCTAAATATTGTAGAGCAGCAGACAGAGGCAGGGGAGCAGGGAGATAAATCAGTCACTCAGGCTGCAGCCAACCCCACAGCTACTCAGGTTGCAGCTAAACCAGACAATGAAGCTAAGACACCGGCAGTTGCTGCAATAAAAAAAAGAAAGAAGCACACGAACAAAACTGATCGACCAGTAAACGATGATTCAAGTGAAAGATCCTCAATGCCTCCTGACACCCAATCAGGAGTCAAATCAACTGATACAAAATCAGAAGCCCAACCAACTAGCACAAGATCAGAAGTCCAACCAATTAGTACAAGATCAAAAGCCCGACCAACTGCTACAAGATCAAGAGATACTATTGAGTTCTTTTCCCTGAAGGACCTTCGTAGCCTAAGAAAGGATTATACTCGACGACCTGATGAATCTATAATTAGTTAGTTAGTCCGTCTTTGAGATGCTGCAGGCGAGGCTACAATACTGGATGGCACTGAAGCAAGGCATTTAGGATCCCTGTCACATGATCCAGTTATCGACCAAGAAATGATGAGGGAGGCTCACTCTTGCAGTCTCTGGGAATGGGTCCTGGGAAGTGTGGCACAAAGATATCTGTGTGCCGACGATCTCTATCTGCAGCAAACTCAGTGGAAAACCATTGAACAAGGGATTCAGCGCTTAAGAGAAATAGCAGTAGCAGAGATTGTCTTCTCAGATGACCTAAATACTAAGAACCCCGACTTGGTACCATGTACACCTGTGATGTAGTGAAAACTTGTACGACTTGGGCCACAAGAATACTCCTCTGCTTTAGCAATAATGAAGCGGGATGAGACAGAGGAGACTGTGCTTGATATAGCGAAGAAGCTCCGAGCATATGCAGATGCTGTGCATGGTCCAACACATGCAAGAATCGCAGCTCTAGAAACGCGTATAAAGAAATTAGAAGACAAGGTGGAGGAGAATCACAAAGAACTCAGGGAGGACATTCTCCAGATCTCTGCAGTACAGGTTAGAAGCTCTGGCACCACACGCAAATGTTCCCTAGATAGAAAGGAAAAAAGCATCCCACGGGCTTAGCTGTGGGTCCTCCTGCGTGAATGTAGAGAAAACATAAAAAGAGAGGATAGAGAATCTACTGATGCTATGACACAACAGCTGCATGAATTGTTGGACAGCAAGACTATGAGAGGAAGTTCTAGCAAAAAGGAAGCAGCTCCAGTTACCCAGGGAAATAAGGATAATCAGGCTTAGAGGAGCCCTGCCTCTAGCCAGGTAGAGGCTAGGGAAAACCGTGTTTTTTAGACTGTGTGGATTCGTTGGCCTAGCACATCAGAACCACAAAAATATGAGACCTTAGTTGACACTGGTGCACAGTGCACATTACTTCCATCAAGACATGTTGGAGAAGAATCTGTTTCCATTGCTGAGGTGACAGGGAGTTCACAAGATCTTACTTTGGTGGAGGCTAATGTGAGCCTGACTGGAAATGAGTGGAAGAGACACCCTATTGTGACTGGCCCAGAAGCTCCATGCATTTTAGGCATAGACTTCCTCCGAAATGAGTATTTCAAAGACCCAAAGAGATTTAAGTAAGCAATACGAAATAGCAGCTGTAGAGACAGAGAGTGTTAAGCAGTTGAATACCTTGCCTGGACTATCAGAGAAACCATCTGCTGTAGGTCTTCTGAAGGTGGAAGAGCAACAAGTGCCAATTGCCACTTCAACAGTGCATTGCCGAAAATACAGAACAACTCGAGATGCTGTGATTCCCCTCTCCACAAGATGATCCGTGAGCTGCAGAACCAAGGACTGGTCAGCAAAACCCACTCACCCTTCAACAGCCCCATCTGGCCTGTGCGCAAGTCTGATGGAGAATGGAGACTGACTGTGGACTACCGTGCCTTGAATGAAGTGACTCCACCATTGAGCGCTGCTGTGCCAGACATGCTGGAACTCCAGTACGAGCTGGAGTCCAAGGCAGCAAAGTGGTACGCCACAATTGACATTGCTAACGCATTTTTCTCCATTCCTCTGGCTGCAAAATGCAAGCCTCAGTTCTCCTTCACATAGAGAGGAGTGCAGTACACCTAAAACCGATTGCCCCAGGGGTGGAAACACAGCCCCACCATCTGCCATGGACTGATCCAAACTGCACTAGAAAAAGGTGAGGCTCCAGAAGATCTACAGTACATCGATGACATCATTATGTGGAAGAACATAGCAATGGATGTGTTTGAGAAAAGAGAGAAGATCATCCAGATTCTCCTGAAGGCCGGATTCACTATCAAGAAGAGCAAAGTAAAGGGACCTGCTTGAGAGATCCAGTTTCTAAGAATAAAGTGGCAAGATGGAAAGTATCTGGTTTTTTCCCCGCTCCGGGCGGGAGAGGACCTCTGGCTAGCTCGGTCAACACAGATACAGATGTTTCCAGTTCGCTTCGGCTTCGGCTTAGCAGTTAGACCCCGTATGTTGAGACAGTCAACAGCAGCAGAAGAGAAAAGGCTGGCTCTCAGCTTAGCAGGTTAAAAGATGTTTATTAGCTCCAGAGTTGAGAAGCAGAGAGCTCCGAGCTCAGAGGCGAGAGCTCAGAGGCTGGGAGCTGAGCAGCTGAGAGCGAGGTAGCTGAGCGAGCTGCTCGGAGAGCTGCTGGGAGAGAGTTCGAATCTCCCTCCTCTCCCTTATAAGCGGGGGAGGGGTTCCAGGGAGGATACAACAAGACAACAAATCAGGGGATCCAGGGGGTAACAAGGTGTGCCCACCCCCAAGCCTCGGACCAACCACCTCCAGAGGAAAAGAATTCCCCCAGGCTACCTGTCCACCCGAAGCCCTCTTCCTGAGGTTTCGCAATCTGGGAGGGACCCCTGGAGTGATAGACAGGCTGCCCCAGAGTGAGGGGGGGCAGAGGGGATGTTACATGCCATGTGAGGAGTGGGATGATTGACACAAAACACCTTATTATAAAGACGACACAAAAGGGATACAAAATTGGGGATACAGTGAAATGAACCATAACATAAACTTCTTACAAAAACCTAATAAAACAGTTCTGCACCACTACAATGGAAGGCGTCAGATTCCCACTGAAGTCATCAACAAGATCACAGTGATGTGTCCACCAACCAACAAAAAGGAAACACAAGCTTTCCTAGGCGCCATAGGTTTCTAGAAGATGCACATTCCTGAGTACAGCCAGATTGTGAGCCCTCTCTACCTGGTTACCCGCAAGAACAATTTCCACTCGAGCCCTGAACTGCAACAAGCCTTTGCCCAGATCAAGCAGGAGATCGCTCATGCGGTAGCCCTTGGCCCAGTCAGGATGGGACCAGAGGTGAAGAACGTGCTCTACTCAGCAGCCAAGAATAATGGCCTGTCCTAGAGCCTTTAGCAGAAAGTGCCTAGGGAGACTCGGTGCCGACCACTAAGATTCTAGAGTCGAAGCTACCAAGGGTCTGAAGCCAATTACACTCCAACAGAGAAGGAAATCTTGGCTGTCTATGAAAGAGTTCAAGCCGCCTCAGAAGTAGTAAGCACTGAAACACAACTCCTGCTGGCACCTCGACTACCGGTGCTGGGATGGATGTTCAAAGCAGAAGTTCCCTCTACCCACCATGCCACCAATGCCACATGGAGCAAATGGATTGCCCTCATTACACAGCATGCCCGTATTGGAAACCCAAATCACCCTGAGATTTTAGAAATAATTACAAACTGGCCAGAAAGTGAAAACTTTAGTCTCACAGATGAAGAGGAGCAGGAACAAGTGACATGTGCTGAAGAAGCTCCACCATACAACCAACTGCCAGCAGAAAAATCATGCTATGCTCTTTTCACTGACAGTTCCTGCCGCATCGTTGGGATAAAACGAAAGTAGAAAGCAGCTGTATGGAGTCCCACAAGACAAGTTGCACAAACCACTGAAGGAGAAAGTGAGTCAAACCAACTAGCTGAGCTCAAAGCTGTTCAACTAGCCCTGGACATTGCTAAAAGAGAGAAGTAGCCAAAGCTCTACCTCTACACTGATTCGTGGATGGCAGCCAATGCTCTGTAGGGATAGCTAGAGAAATAGAAAAAGGCCAACTGGCAGCGTAGGAGAAAACCAATCTAGGCTGTTGATGAGTGGAAAGACATTGCCACTCAGGTAGAGAAGGTACCTGTCAAAGTCCGTCATGTAGATGCCCATGTCCCCAAGAGTCGGGCTAATGAAGAGCATCAAAACAACGAGCAGGTAGATCAGGCTGCAAAGATAGAGATATCAAAGATAGACTTAGATTAGCAACACAAAGAAGAGTTGTTCCTAGCTCAATGGGCCCATGATGCCTCAAGTCACCAAGGCAGAGATGCCACCTATAAGTGAGCACAAGACCGAGGGGTAGATCTGACCATAGACAGTATTTCTCAAGTCATCCATAACTGTGAGACATGTGCTGCCATCAAGCAGGCCAAGCGAGTAAAGCCCCTATAATAGAGCGGGCGATAGTCCAAATATAAGTATGGAAAAGCCTAGCAGATTGATTATATTACGCTGCCCCAGACACATCAAGGTAAGCACTATGTATTTACAATAGTAGAAGCCACCACAGGATAGCTAGAGACCTACCCTGTGCCTCACACCATGGCCCGTAACACCATTCTAGGCCTTGAAAAGCAAGTTCTTTAGAGGCATAATACCCCTGAGAGGATTGAGTCTGACAATGGGACTCATTTCAAGAACAGCCTCATCAACAACTAAGCTAGGAAACATGGCATTAAGTAGGTGTACCATATCCCCTATCATGCACCAGCTTCAGAGAAAGTAGAAAGATACAATAGACTGCTAAAAACCACCCTGAAAGCACTGAGTGGGGGATCATTCAAAAATTAGGAGCAGCATCTAGCAAAGGCCACCTAGTTAGTTAACACCCGAGGTTCCACCAACCGAGCAGGCCCTGCCCAATCTGAGCCCCTACATACAGTAGATGGAGAGAAAGTCCCAGTAGTACATGTAAGAAGTTTATTAAAGAAGACAGTTTAGATCAATTCTGCTTCAAGTACAGAAGATCCCATCTGTGGGATTGTCTTTGCTCAGGGACCAGGCTGCACATGGTGGGTAATGCAGAAAGACAGAACCACACGATGTGTACCCCAGAGAAATTTGATTGCTAGGTGAGAACCGTGTGTAATTATCGCTGTGTGCTGAATAGTACTGCCACTGTATGTAGCTGTATATTGCATATTGTCTTTATATAAATGTATGTGTGTGTAGAGCTGGAGTATATATTAGTTTTAGTAAATTGATGATATGGGGATAAGGGGTGGAATGTCCTAGGGTAACTTTATGATGCTTGTATCCCCAATCGTCTGTTCTGTTTGTGCTGTATATTGAGTCCTGTGCCTTTAAGACTAGTTCTAAGAGCAAGGAAAAGCGCAGAGTTTGTTTTGAGAAAACTGCCTGACTCCTCCACATTCCTCTGCAGACGAGGTGTTCGGCGGAGGCTTGGAGAAACTGCAAGACAGAGATTTTTTTTTGCTTTTAGTTAGTTTCAGCTAGCTAAGGCAGAGAAGTTCCCTGGACTGGTTTTTTTTCCTTTTTCTTAGAACTTTTTAAACCTGTTCTAGACTGAAAACCCAGGGGAGCACTGGGAGCTGCACCTGTGGCCCACCGGGGCCTAGACCTCAGCATTTTCCAGCAGTGCCAGAGGGACTAGGACTGATGAGAGACTGAGAAAGAGCCGAACTACACCCATGGCAAGAACTTTCTCAATTTGCCATCTCACTCCAGAATGAGAGGTTTTATTGTTTCATATTATTCATTCTTTATACTTGTATGCACTTCATTTATTTAGTAAAATAGTTTTTTCCACTTTTCTCCAAAGAGGTTTTTTACCGGACCAGTTAGAGGGAGGAGCTACTTGAGTTTGCTTCCCAGAGAGATCCTATTCAGAAGTTTTCTCCCAAATTTGTCCCTAAACCAAGACACAAGGTAACAGAGACTTGGGGTTTATTGCAGTCACTGTGTCTGACTCTTAGAGATTAATAATATCCAGTAGGCTTTTGCCCACCAGCAATCACATTGCTTCACCAAGGGGCTTGGGCTTTCTCCTCATCCCTGGCTGTTCGGTCACTTCCAATGATGTTAACAGACAGCTGTTCTGCCAGCACTGGACTGTGAGCATATGGATTTCCTCAGATACATAAATTGCAGCTGGTGCTGTTGGTGAGAGCGAAGCATTTTGTTAGTGCAGCTGAAGAGGGCTTTGGAGAGGAACATCTCAGAGGACTTTCCTTGGAGCCACTCATTGGGCTGCCCCTGTCTCACTCTCACCCCCTGTGCTCCTGCCCAGGGCACCAACCACAAAGCCTTCAACATCCTCCTTTGACACCCCAAGCGTCCTTGCTTTGCGTTAAAGTCCAAGGGTCATAAACCCATGGGTATTATTTGCTACATTGACAAATCCATACTGATTTGTTCTTCACATCATATATTCTCACTGGGCATTTGCTGCTACATGTCCATACAAAAAAAAAAAAAAAAAAAAAAAAAAAAAAATCAAGGAGAGGCATAAACTCAAGTCAGAGGCAGCGTGGCAGCGTTAACAACTATCCAACAAATTCCAGTTAACTCTGAACATTTTTTAAACCACTGGAAGCTGTGTTAATTTGCGCAATAGGCAGCAGGCAGAAGCTGGGAAGTCAGGTGAGGTCATGGTGGTAGATGCCCACGGAGCTGGTTGACAGCATCGTGATGCTGCCAAGAGCATCCCTGCACTCAGGGGGATGCGGGTACCAGGGCAAGCAAACACCACAAACCTGCAGCTGGCAGAGCAGCAGCACGATGGAAAGGACATTTATTATGTAGAGCTAATAATGCCATTAGAGTAAATGGAGTTTGCCCAGAGGAATAACAAAGCAGTGAGATGGTTACAGGAGACACTGGAGGGGTCTCCTGGGTACGGGGGATGATGGTGCTCAGGTGGACTCTGCACATCTAGGCCCTGGGCACATCCATCCTCATTCACCGCATCCCCCTTGGATTTTGGGGGACAAAACCTGGAGGGGGCTGCAGCAGTCAGCCCTCCCCAAGCCAGAGGGAGCCTAGAGCTGGAGAATTTATCCACTGAGCTGAAGATTTCTCGCTGTATTTTATTTAGAAACAGTCTGCCCTCATGTGGTGAATGAAAAACCAGGCGGCTGAAGATTTTGGACTAAAACTGTCCAGCAATGTGTCAGGGCAGGGGCCAGGTGACAGGCAGAGAGAAAATCTCTCACAGCTAAGTCACACACAGGTTTTCCTCAGTCCTTTTTGTGCCTATTTCCCTTCCCATCTGCACAGCACCCACTTCTGCTGACCTGGTGATTTCCAGATAGCCCAAGGCAAGTGCCCTGACAGAGCCCCCGTGTGCCCAGCACAGCACCAGGGCTGTGGCACCCACTCCCATGGCTGAGCAGGTCCCACAGCACGGGCATGAGGGGCTCCACAAAGCCAAGGCAAGCCCTCCATGGAGGCAGAGCACTGGGGCTGCAACAGCTAAAATGAGGAAAAGCCTGTCATGGGTTAGTACAGTTTGGTTTTTTAGTTATAGAGGAATGTAGAATGATTTTCTGGGTCAGGACCTGGGAATTGCTTTAGAAAGGACAGGGACCTATCAAAGGGTTAGTTGGAATATTGGCATCTGTTTTGACCACTGAAAATTGTTGGCTACGTCTTTGGGAAGTACCATATAAAACCCCTTGATTTCCTGTAGGTGGGCCTTTTCCTTCTTTCCTTTGGCCAGAGAGAGACAGGCAGCATCGAGTTGGGCCTGCTGCTCCCCCTTTTGGGGGGGAGCTGGCCTGAGGCCTGGCCCAATTCTATTGGCTTCCTGGTGGGGAGGGGAAGGAGAGGTTGCTGCTTTACAACAACTACTTTCTCCAAACTTCCCTGGAGCAGGGAGAGATCTTTGCCGGGCCCCTGATAAGAGCTATGGGCACCATTTAGGCTGAGGCTGCCCTGATTTACACCAAGGGGTGGGCTGAGAAAGCATTTATGATCCTGCCTGGTTTTTTTGTGATTCCCGACTGCCCAGGTGCTTTGATCTCTGATGTTTCTGTGTGAGTGCTTCCTCCCTCACCAGCGCAGCCTTGAACATCTAATACCACGAGCTACAGAGGGAGAGACAAAGACTCTGAGCAGATTTAACCCTTTCCTGGCAACATGAAGCTTCCAGAGCTTAGCCCTTCTCTGAGAGAGAAATGAAAAAGTCAGAGTGAACATGAACAACAGCATGAAGTCAGTAGAGCAAGAGTGAAAAGACTATTGGGACAGAGGGTTGAAGAGTTGGTTGTTCCATTCTTACTTGAGCCATGGAAATGAACTCTATATTTAGATCATTCCTTTAAATCATGGGACAGATAAGCATTTGGGGAGATGATTGTTTAGATTTGTGTGTGGATTTGAGCAAAGGTCTTTGTAATAGACTAAGAATAATTAATCCTTGTCCTGGTTTGGAGACAAATTGGGGGGAAAACCCCTGTATAGGATCCCTCTGGGAAGCAAACCCAAGTGGCCCCTCCTTCTAACCAGTCTGAAAAAAAAGCCTCTTCGGAGAAAAATGGAAAAACTATTATACTAAACAAATGAAATGCATACAAGTATAAAGAATGAATAATATGAAACAATAAAACCTCTCCTTCTGAAGTGAGATGGCAAATTGAGAAAGTTCTTGCTGTGGATGTAGCTCGGCTCTCTCTCAGTCTCTCATCAGTCCCAGTCCCTCCGGCGCTGCTGGAAAATGCCGAGGTCCAGGCCCCGGTGGGCCGCAGGTGCAGCCCCCAGTGCTCCCCTGGGTTTTCAGTCCAGAGCAGGTTTAAACAGTTCCAAGAAAAAGGTAAAAAAAAACAGTCCAGGGAACTTCTCTGCCCTAGCTAGCTGAAACTAACTAAAAGCAAAAAAAAGAAAAATCTCTGTCCTGCAGTCTCTCCAAGCCTCCACCGAACACCCCGTCCGCAGAAGAATGTGGAGGAGTCAGGCAGTTTTCTCAAAACAAACTCCGCGCTTCTCCTTGCTCTTAGAACCAGTCTTAAAGGCACAGGACTCAATATACAGCACAAACAGAACAGACGATTGGGGATACAAACATCATAAAGTTACCCTAGGACAATCCTATAAGATGCTTGAACAGAGATAGAGATGAGAAGCTCCCTGCACCAGTGAAGAAGTGAGAAGATATCTCTGTACCTTGAGATGAAGAATCCTTTGCTTTTGGAGTTATTCATCTTTAAAAGGTGACACCCTACTATGCAAAAGTCTAAGACTCATGACCCATAAGAAGCTTGGGAACCTGCTAATGGGAGGGGTCCCGAAGGCAAGTTTCTCGAGGCGGCTGTTTCTGTGACAGTTAAAAAACCCACAAGAGAACTGTTCTAGGTTGTCAGTGGGATCCATGACTCTAAGAGAGACTCTTCCCCTAAAGAATTGATGAAAGACTATTATCAGATAGTAAAACTGACTGAAAATTAAAAGTTTTGTCTCTTTATGTTGTTTTGTAGGAAAGTGAACAGTTTGTAAGGGAAGGGAAGAGTGTTTTTGGAGTTTCATTCTGTTTTGTTTTAGTTTTTTCCCAACTTTCTTTTTCTATTCTTTTAGCGTGTGTTAATAAAACTATTTGTTCACTTTTAAGGTTGAGCCTGCTTTGTTTTTCTCCTAGTCTCTCTCCCACAAAAAAAAAAAAAAAAAAAAAAAAAAAGAGTGAGTACTAAGACCAAAATTTAGTGAACATGAAACCACTACAAGCCCCATTTGCTGTCAGTTTATGGGCAGAAGAGAAAGTAGATTTTCTTGAACAGCTCCAGTGTCACTTTCCATGAGGGTTCAGCCATTGTTCAGAAAGGCAATTGCACTCACATCACATAAGGTGGTTTCTGGGCAGCCTCTTGGAGTAGGCACAGTTTATTGTGATGGATAAAAGCTTCACCCAAAACCAACAGTAATCAGAATAAATAAAATCAAGCTGAGTAAGAGCCAAGAAAGAGGTATTTTCCCCACCCAATCATCTTTTTTTTTTTTACATTAGTGATATTTCTGTCCACTCAGGGACGCCAGTTGTTTCTCTGCACCCAGGGATGGTAGTTGTTTCTTTGCACCCAGGGACGGCAGTTGTTGGGGGGCTGCTTGCTGGAGCTTAAATTCCCTGCATTCAGGTGGTTTTAGAGTCTTTTTTGCCCTCTGCAAAGCTCTGAGCCAAACACAGGAAAAGACGGAGTCTTCAAGGTTGCATGCTTCGTGTTTATTAGTTCTTATCTTACAATTTTCTCAGTGTCCTGCAAGATGTTTGCCACGGCTCGGACATCTGGTGACTCCCCCCGTCCCAGGGTTGTCCTTATCTTTTATACTAATTGCTATGTATTCGATATTTACTATTTATTACCAATGTCTATCACTATTACTAAAAAGGTCATCTTCTCTTTGATCCAATCCTCACTAACTACTTTGTGCCAACGTCACTGCAGAAATGGAGTGAGGGAAGAAGAAAGAAGAAGAAGGAGACAACGCCCCAAATTCTCCATCTTGTCCCCATTCACTTCAATACAAGAAATCCAAACCCACTGTTTTTTCACCCTGTGATATACTAAACTACAATCTTTCACAGTCTTGTGGCCTGCAATGCTTCCTGCAGTGCAAGAAGCCTCTCCCATGGACTTAAATCAAATCCAGTGTCTCTCTGAGCTCTGGGCTGTGGTCCCAGACCCTCCTGCCCAGATCTCTGACCCTCCAGGGCAGCCAAAGGAATGCCCTGGACTCCAACATCTCCCCCTCCTGTTTGAACCAAGAACACCTCCTTGGCCATTCTGTCCATGGTTTGCCATATACGCAGAAACAAACACGGCAAAATCATGAGAAGGATTACAAGCCCTACTAAAATATATATAACTATCTTCAAAATTTCCTTCCACAATGGTGAAAGGTCAAACAAATTGAACAAACCATCCATCCTTGACCCAGTCACCTCTCCAAGTTTGTTCACACTCTCTTGCAACTGCCTGATGTTCTCATGAATGGATTTGGAATGATCTGACAAATTCATGCAGCACATTCCCTCAAATTTCTCACACCCATGCCCATGGGTCAGCAGAAGATCATCAATCACAGCCCTTTTTTGGAGACTTGCTCATCTTACACTGTCAATGTCTACTAACATGTCACTCAGTGCAAGAGAGATGGATCAGGCATGTTTGCTCAGCTAACAACCCACTCGATCCAATTGTGTCAAGGCTGCTTCTGAACCGATTTTTTCCCTCTATGTTTTTGTTCTCTCATCAGTGTCATGTTGGGTGTTAGCAATGAACGCATTCCACTGCTGCATGGACCACCTGTGGCATTTGCAGGGATTGTGGGCCAAATCTTGTCCCCACAAATGAAAAAATTTCCCTTCAGCAACTGAACCGGGAAATGATTGGATGATTTTTTCCAACATCTTAGTGTAATTACACCAAAACGATGAATTTCTGTAAAAATTGAGGTTTGGAGTGACGTCTATAACTTAATTTTCTGCCACTCCAGAAAGGCCGAATTTCACACAGAATTGCTTTTGGACCGATCCAAGAATTTCCAGTTCCTGGGGTTCAAAAGGAGCCACAGGAAGGAATTTTGTCCAAACATCCCATTGGTCCACTGGATTTACCATGGACTTTGAAATCCCTGGAGGGATGTTTTCTGGAATCGGCTATTTGCTCACTGGCAACTCCACCAAACATGTTGAAAAAGGTTTCCCCTGGCTTTGAGTGTGTCAGGCAGATGGTATCCAAACCTGATGCATTGGCTAGAGTTTCCCAGACATTCTCTTTTGGTTGAGCCACGGGCAAAACTGCCACACTGCTCAAGGCAACCAAGGAGAGAATGAGGCACAAGGATAGTTCTTTCATTTTCAATGCCCTCTTTTCCATGGGAATCCCTAAAAATGCAACACCACCCAAGCCCCAAGGAAATTTCAAGTCCCAGAGTCTCTTTTGCACGTAAAATGAAGGGATGTCTGCTGTCTTGACACCGGCTCTCGTCTGCGTGCCCACTTCTCTTCCTCCAGTCTTGTGGTCTGTCTCTGCTTTCTGGACTCGGTACGGTTTCACGTGCTTTGCTGCCAGTCCAACTGCTGTGAAGACACAAGCAAATCCCTTGCCCCAAGTTATTAATTTGAATGGTTTCTCAAGTTGCCCTGTTTCTGGGTTTCTGATCAGAACCAAAGGATTTTCCTTCACTCTTGGATTGACCGCTCCCATGGATGCAGGAGACTGCACAAGCTCACAATCAGGGCAAGCACTAATGATTTCCTTTGCCTGACTTTTGTAAATGTGAAAACTTCTCATTAGTGCTTGAGCATTCTGATGAAAGAATGCATGATTCAATTTTGCCTGTTCAAAAATGTTTGGTAAAGTCCTTGAAATTATCATGATCAATTTGTCTGCGTGTGCACTGCCTTCTGCCAAAAATCCCAGGAGGGATGAATGTGCCCTCATGTCAGAGATAAAGTATTTATGTTTTCTGTTTTGCAACAATGTCCTCATGCACAGCAAATATGAATACAAATTTTCATTGTCAACCCTTCTCAAAAGTGAATCTCCAAGTCTCCCGACCACACCACCTGTGATCAAACCAAAAGGTTGCTGAAACAGCTCAAAAGCTCTGACCACTGCTGCTAATTCCACTATTTGTGATGACCCTTGTACCATTCTTATATCTGATTTCCACTCTCCCTTGATATCATCCTTTGGCTTTTCCCTGAAACTTATTTTTGCCTTCAACAGCCTGTGACTTGGGAAATGAATAGTACAAACACCAGAGTAATCTAACAATGCAATCTGCAAGTTCTCTGATTTCTGCAACGCCTAATCAAAATATTCTTTTTTCAAAGGCAGGTAAATTGTTGTAAAATCTTTGCCTGCCATTGTTTGAAGCCTGGTCCTAGTTTTGATGATGATCTGAGCTATCATTTCCAGACTTGTGAGGATCATCCTCGGAAACCTGTAAGATAAAAAATTCCACACCAAAATCAACAATGGGTCTTTTTGTGATGAATCCCACTGAAAAATCAACCCACACAATGGTGTTTTTTCTCCCAACACTGCAAGAAAGAATGGCAATGATGTTACAAAACAATACCCTTTCAAGAGATTCATCAGATCCCTGACAACTTCACGATTCAAACTCTCCCATCTCGGGTTTACATTCTGTGTATCATAAGTCACTGGCATACCCATGCCCTTTGCACCCATTGAACATTTCTTTGTGTCTGTCCAGTCTGTTGGACGGAATTCTGGCTTGGCAGAAGCCTGTGCGGTGTCTGCCTCTGAATTTGTCTCCTTTGTTTGTGGCTTTGCTGCTGCTCCATCCTCTCCAGGATGTTTTGGAAGCTGCATGTCATGTGGTCCTGTTTCTTTTCCTTTCTCCCGCTGAACAGGAACCAGAGTTTGCTGAGCATCCTCAAATTTTTCTGCAGCTTCTTTCCTTGGAAACACCTGTAAAATCTGAGATATTTTTGGACGCACCCCCATCAGTGACATCTCGGCAGCTGTTTCTGAATCTCTGCACGCATGTGTCTCAGGAACTGGCAAGCTGCCAGTGGGCGGAGCCTGGCCCTGTGGCGTCAGCCACCTGGGGGTGGTACCTTCGAGGCTCTCTCCGCCTCGGCCACGCCCCGTCCCTGCCTGCTTCGTCTCTGCTTGTTCCGCCCCTGCCCGCTCCGGCCCGGCGGTACCTGGCGGGATATCCCGCCCCCTCTCACACTCAGAACTCGTCCTCCCTGCTTCGTCATTTGAATCTGCCCCCCTCTGAACAAAATTGCGCTTTAGACTTTTCCCTGCCTCTGCCGCACCTGCGTTTGAACATGCCGCATAGCTTTCTGGGTCTTGTAGTTCTGGGCTCGGTACTTCCGGTTTTTTCATCCCTCTCTCGGCGCTCCGCGACGCGAATGTGTTTTGAGCTATGTGTCCCTTAGCTTGCGTCCTCAGCGTGCGCCAAGTCGCCTGCTCGGTTCTCGGGTCTCCCCCCGCTCCAGCTTCATTGTTTGCTGTCTCACACCCCCCGCGATCTGCGCCTGTGCCTCCCGATGCGCCTTCCCACCGCGCTCCGACGCGATGGGTTAGATTCGGTCCCCCGCGCAGCCTCGCCTCCCTGCGCAGTTTCGCCTCCCCGCTGTTCTGCAAACTGACTCCCGCGATCCGCCTCTATCCTGCTCAACGCGTCCTCTAACCGCGCACCCCCGCGCCCCGACGCGCTCTGACGAGATGGGTTAGGACCGGCTTCCCGTGTACGCCGCTTCCCCGGCGTCTCGCCTGCTCTGCTTTCCCCCTCCCCCCCCCCCCCCCCCCCCGCGCTCCGTTCCTCCACAGAGAGGGAAAGGAGCCACGAAATGATGTCCCACGGTGACTTGGGGGGTTAAAGAGAGTCCCCCCCCCCCCTCTCTCGGGAAGAATGTGGGGTGAGCTCTGGAACGGCCTGAAACAAGAGCATGTCCAACTTCCCCTGTTCTTTTGGGTGAATTAAAAACTTCCTTTTCCCTGGAATTAATTTTGGGATTTCTGACGAGCTTCCTGACGAATCTTGAAATGCATGAGAGTTCCCCCCTCCTCCATCCCCCGGAGGAGCTATTGACCTTGAAGATAGCATTCCTCTGTCTCCTGGCACTCCCTGCCCCACAGATAAAGCTCTGCTATCTTGGTTTTTGCTGCATGTTGGCAGCTTTCGAATCCCGGGATTTTCACTGCTATTTTCTGTTATAACTTCTAACTTAATTCTCCCCGCTGCGGGTACAAACCTCACAGCTATCCTGTCTTTTTTCTGTCTAGAAATCTTTTCTTGTGAAATGTTTGATCCCATGGTGTGTGTTCTAAATCTCACTGTCTTACCAAAAGCCAAAAGGCTTGCTGCAGCTGTGTCCAGTCCGCCTCAGGGTGTGTCCTGATCACTGCCCGCAGATCTCAGGGTGACGGGTTTCAGGGCCCCTTGGAAAACCGTCGTTGTCTGGGATGAACTGAAAATGAGGTGGTGTTCTTCTTCTTGGCCAGATAGGTTGTTTTTTCTCCAGAGTTGTCTTTGGTTTGGCTTTGATCGTCTGAGAGCTTTGATGTTGCTGCAGAGGTTTTGTTTTTCTCGTTCAGGGATGCCAGATGTTGCGCATCCAGAGACGTCAGTGGCTGCCTGACCAGAGATGCCAGGTGTTTCTGCGCACTCAGAGACGGCAGTGGTTTCTGCCCGACCAGGGACGCCACTTGTTGCTCTGCACCCAGGGACGGCAGTTGTTTCTCCCGCCCAGAGATGCCACTTGTTGCTGGGCTGCTTGCTGGAGCTTAAATTCCCCGCATTCAGGTGGTTTTAGAGTCTTTTTTGCCCTCTGCAAAGCTCTGAGCCAAACGCAGGAAAAGACGGAGTCTTCAAGGTTGCATGCTTTGTGTTTATTAGTTCTTATCTTACAATTTTCTCAGTGTCCTGCAAGATGTTTGCCGCGGCTCGGACATCTGGTGACTCCCCCCGTCCCAGGGTTGTCCTTATCTTTTATACTAATTGCTACGTATTCGATATTTCCTATTTATTACCAATGTCTATCACTATTACTAAAAAGGTCATCTTCTCTTTGATCCAATCCTCACTAACTACTTTGTGCCAATGTCACTGCAGAAATGGAGTGAGGGAAGAAGAAAGAAGAAGAAGAAGGAGACAACGCCCCAAATTCTCCATCTTGTCCCCATTCACTTCAATACAAGAAATCCAAACCCACTGTTTTTTCACCCTGTGATATACTAAACTACAATCTTTCACAGTCTTGTGGCCTGCAATGCTTCCTGCAGTGCAAGAAGCCTCTCCCATGGACTGAAATCAAGTCCAGTGTCTCTCTGAGCTCTGGGCTGTGGTCCCAGACCCTCCTGCCCAGGTCTCTGACCCTCCAGGGCAGCCAAAGGAATGCCCTGGACTCCAACAGTGGGGACCACAGGGAGACACAGGTTCTTCTTGGACAAAATCCTGCAAGCTGGGTGAGCTGCTCAGCTCTGCTCCTGGCTGGGACTGAGTGGTGCAGAGGGATTTGTGTGTCTTCCCCATAATGCACCATTATTTGCTTTTTTCCCAGGCTGTTTCCAGCTGCTGCACTCGCTGCCTGCCTGTGGCCATTGTCTGGTGTAGAGAAGCTGTGGGTGGCAGAGCTCCTGCTGGGATCCCCATCTGTGTCCTGAGCCTTGGAAGGCTCTTCCTTTCTAGCTCTCAGCTTCTGTGGGATCTCATTGTCTCCACCATCACACCCTTGCGATGTGAGGAGATGTTTCACTTGGAAGACATCAAACCAAGATAACAACAGTTTTGAGGCTTGGACATCAGCCTGCTCCATAATCAGAGGAAGCAAAAGGTGAAATCCTTGAATAAACCTTTGTAAAAAACTTTAGATTTTTAATTAAATACTGAGCAAGCCTTGGTGTGTTCTACTATATCCCAGAGAGGCTCTTGTAAGTCACAAGGGATGGTCTGAGGTCTCCATGGTAGTTACAGACTCTCTAAGGGCTGTGAATGATGCATTTAGGGACTGGAGCAATCCAATAATCTGGATGTGACAATCTCGGAGCTGGCAGGCTGGAGTGGTGGGCTCTCCATCCTTGAAATACATCTGCCAAGAGCAGGGCCTGGTCCTGTTCTTCTCCAGTATGGACAGTTGCTCTTTAACTTAAACCATAAAAGCTCAATATGGCTTTGTCCAAGTAGATCCCAGTGTGGTGTTACCACCACATCCTTAAAAGATGCAAGTGGCATCAGTTTAATCATTATACTGTATTTCCTCAACAGGTGTTGACATTTCACTTTTGTCCCAGAATTAAATGTCAAGTTATTCCTATTCAGAACTACCACTGGAATGTTCAGGGATTCCATCTGCAGCTGTATTTAGAGCCTGCTTGCCTGCTAAGCCAGCGTTTCCAAGCAGGTTTTACATGGGCTGTGGTGAGTTCACATGTGTACCAGAGAGCTGCCTGGGTTAATTAATTCCCTTTCCACACATTATAACCTAGCGAAGCAGGGCAGCTGGAGGGGGAGGTTTTCTTTTAAGAAATCAGTAATTTTGCACATTGTGGGACCAGCATTTGGATTTCTGCTTTTGTTGCAACCTGGAAAACAGAAGCAGCATTCAAGAACGAGCTGAAGGTGGATGTGAATGCTCCAACCTCAACAGATACATGATTACTCTGTAACAATTCATAACCCTGTCTTGGGTTGCAATGCAGCATGTAATCAGGGTTGTGCATTCTATTATCATCTGTTGAAACCCGGTGGGGAGGTGTTAATGGGTCAGCTGTTAAAACCAGGTGGGGCAGTGTTCTTATCTCTTCCACAACCCATCCTCCCTCTGGGGAATATCTTCTGTTAATGGGCCATTAAGGCTCACCACATGATTGATAATAAAATTACATCATCCCATTGTGAGATGCTCCACCAAGTGGGAGGAGCCAAACATTTCTACCTGGATAAAACCTGAGAATCAGAACATGAAAGCAGCCTGTTTTCCCCTGGATTTCCCAGAGGAAAACTGGACCCATCTTGCCACCACTGCACCCTTCTACAGAATTATCTCTACTCCCACAGAACCCCATCTGTCACTCCAGGCGGACTTATTTGGACTGCTCTGAACACCCTGACCAACAGAATGTCAGGTTGTATTCTGATTCTGTCAGTGTTTTTAGGACCCTTTTTTTTTTTTTTTTTTTTTTTTTTTTTACTACTACATTTGTATTTTTAATAATCCTAGTAAAGAACTGTTATTCCTATTTCCATATCTTTGTCTGAAAGCCCCCTTAATTGCAAAATTATAATAATTTGGAGGGAGAAGGTTTACCTTCTCTATTCCAAAGGAAGCTCCAGCTTTCCCTGGCAGACACCTGTCTTTCCAAACAAAGACAACCCAAAATCCAGTGCAGAAACACTGGCATAGCTTTTAATTTTGCACTTTTTGCTGCTTATGAAAAATCTCTAGCTATGCCTGTGAAGCTGCTTTCTGTGCCCTTGGCAACTATTGAAACACCTTGCCTTAATTTGAGGGGTGAGGTAAATCTGCATCACTGAGCCAATATGAGTGCCACGTGTTCTGTATCTGATGCCAAGTGCCTCAAACCATCTCATCAGAGGCAAACACTTCTTTGCTCAGCTGTGGAATGTTGTTTCTGAGCATCTTGCCCTGATGCCTGGTTCAGGTGTAAGTGGCACTGAGGGATTTGGGGGAGACATCAGGGATGGAGGAGGTTTCGTCTGTATAGCCCCTGATCTGCTCAGCTCCTGGCATTGTGATGGTGACAGAGGAATTACACTGAGTGGATTCAGGTGGCCTCAGCAGTGGCAAAGCCGGGGATTTAGGGGAACCTAAAATGGAGGTGATGTTAAGGCCATGTGCGCTAGGGTGGCCTTATGATGCTTATATCCCCAATCGTCTGTTCTGTTTGTGCTGTGTGTTGACTTCTGTGCCTTTAAGACTGGTTCTATGAGCAAGGAGAAGCATGGAGTTTGTTTCGAGAGAACTGCCTGACTCCTACACATTCTTCTCCGGATGGGGTGTTCAGCGGAGGCTTGGAAAGACTGCAAGACAGAGATTTTTTTGGTTTTAGTTAGTTTTAGCTAGCTAGGGCAGAGAAGTTCTTTGGACTGTTTTTTTTTTTTCCTTTTTTCTTGGAACTGTTGAAACCTGCTCTGGACTGAAAAAACTCAGGGGAGTACTGTATCTGGTTTTTTCCCCACTCCGGGCGGGAGAGGACCTCTGGCTAGCTCGGTCAACACAGATACAGAGGTATCCAGTTTGTTTCCGCTTCTCGGCTTAGCAGCTGGACACCGTATGTTGAGACAGTCAACAGCAGCAGAAGAGAAAAGGCTGGCTCTCAGCTTAGCAGGTTAAAAGATGTTTATTAGCTCCAGAGTTGAGAAGCAGAGAGCTCCAAGCTCAGAGGCGAGAGCTCAGAGGCTGGGAGCTGAGCAACCGAGAGCGAGGTAGCTGAGCGATGAGCTGCTGAGAGAGCTGCTCGGAGAGAGTTTTAACCTCCCTCCTCTACCTTATAAGTGGGGGAGGGGTTCCAGGGAGGATACAACAAGACAGCAAATCAGGGGATTCAGGGGGTAACAAGGTGTGCCCACCCCCAAGCCTCGGACCAACCACCTCCAGAGGAAAAGAATTCCCCCCAGGCTACCTATCTACCCGAAGCCCTCTCCCTGAGGTTTCGCAATCTGGGAGGGACCCCTGGAGTGATAGACAGGCTGCCCCAGAGTGAGGGGGAGCAGAGGGGATGTTACATGCTATGTGAGGGGTGGGATAATTGACACAAAACACCTTATTATACAGACGACACAAAAGGGATACAAAATTGGGGATACAGTGAAATGAACCATAACATAAACTTCTTACAAAAACCTAATAAAACAGTTCTGCACCACCACATCTCCCCCTTTTTTGTTTTAATAACAGGAGGAGGGCTGGAATGGAGGAGGATGATATTCAAAGTCCGGGTAAATCTCAGTGAGCCACTCTGGCTGAGTGGGCCACTCCATCTGAGGTTCTTCTTCTGGGTGTCTCCTGTCTTCTGGGTTTTCCTCCAGTTCTATGTTTTCCTCCCATCTAGGCACGGATGATACAGCAACTTGGTTCACAGAGGGGGCATGTGTGGTGCTAGAAATTAATCTACTTAACATTTTTTTGATGATACCAAATCCAATTAAAATTAACAGAATAACAAACAAAAACAACAAAACTGATTTCAAAATTGAACCCACCCAGCCCGAAATTCCCCAGTCCCCAAACAATCCATTCAGCCAGTCACCAGTTTCTCTCTTGATGTCATTCACCATGTCTCGGATGTTCTGGATAGCTTTGTGGCCTGCCCCATTGCCCTGGTGGCTTTGGGCTGGGGCACCAACCATCTGGAGACAGGTGCAGCGAGACTGGCAAGCAGGAGGATGCTGAGGAGCAGGTGGAACTTCCTCAGCCCTGGGGACTGGCACTGGACAGGTTCTGCCAAGACTAAAAGAACTAAAACAAACAATTAGCATTCGAGCAGGGGTCATTCATGAAAGCGAAATCATCCTGGGAAAAATCTTCCCTCCTTTTCCTCCTAAAAGCTGCCTGAGTAACCTGTGGCAGTTTCTTTTTCTCCCCTGAGACCTTCGGGACATAGGGCCTCACCCATTTTGATGGTAACTATCTCAGCCCCGTGGGGGTGGACACGCAAGCGTACCCACGGCCCCACGTGACCAAATCATGAGGTCCCTCTGTCCTTCCAGTCTCAGGGTCCCGGACCATGACTGGCGGCCTCTCTTTGATGTTTAGCTGAGGGTTTGCCCCAAAATGACGAACGATCGGAGGGTTTAAAAACTCGAAGGTGCTGTTTAAAAAATTCAGTGTGAATAGAGCCCTGGCCAATCGGGTCTGTGGTGTTTCTGTTTTCAACACTGGTTGTTGTTGGTTGAGGACCCTTTTGATTTCCCTGTGGGTCCTCTCCACCACCGCTTGGCCTGTCGGGGAATGAGGGATGCCTGTTTTATGACCCACTCCCCATTGTTGCAGGAAGCTGCAGAATTCCTTGGAACGGTACGCTGGGCCATTATCAGTTTTTAATTCCTTTGGGATGCCCATGAAGGAGAAAGCCTGGATGAGGTGTTTAATTGCATCCGAGGTCTTCTCCCCTGTGTGGGCGGAAGCGAAAACTGCACCGGAGAAGGTGTCCACTGACACGTGCACATATTTAGATCGGCCGAATTGGGGGATATGTGTCACGTCAGTCTGCCACAGCTCACAGCTGTTCAGACCTCTGGGGTTCACTCCCGCACTTGAGGTGGGAAGTGCATGCTGGTTACAGGAGGGACACATAGCTACAATTGCCTTAGCCTGTTCCCGGGTGATGTGAAACCGGCGAACAAGGCCAGGCGCGTTCTGATGGTGAAGCTGATGGCTGAGCTTTGCCTGCTCAAAAATGCTTGGCAATGGGGCCATCGCTGCAGGAGCAGCAAGAGCATCAGCCCTTCTGTTCCCCTCAGCTATGAAACCTGGCAAATCGGTGTGTGATCTTGTATGCATTACAAAAAATGGCTGCTCTCTGTGGGAGACAATCTTAACAAGCTTAGAAAGCAGCTCAAACAGTGCTGTGTTAGACACTTCCTGCAGTATGGCCTGATCTGCCCTCGATACCACCCCCGCTACATAAGCGGAGTCCGTTACTAAATTGAAGGGTTCAGGGAACCTTTCAAAAGCCCTGACAACAGCGGCCAACTCAGCAACCTGAGGTGATCCCTCCACCTCGGCAACATCTGCCTCCCACTGCTGAGTCTGAGGGTCCTTCCAAGTCATAACTGACTTGTGGGACCTTCTGGACGCGTCCGTGAAAACTGTCAGGGCCTCTAAAGGCTTCCTGCTCCGAACATCTTTCAAATTCAGTGTGAATTTGGCATCCTGATTAAAAATTTTGTGGGCTGGCCGATGAATTGAGATTTGCCCAGTGAAGGAATCTAGAGCAAACTGCAGTGCTTCGTTTTCCTGAAGCAGGTGTTCTAACATTGCCTTTGTAATTTGGCCCGATCTTAATCCAATTGGAATGTGAATGCATTCAAAATCACACCCGGCCAATTCCCTGATCCGGACTCTGGCTTTTCGGATCAGTTCAGCCACCAGTTCCTGTGGACGTGTCATTCTCTTGGACCTTTGATGGCTGAGAAAGACCCATTCTATGATTAGAAGCGGGTCCTCTCTGCCCTGGTCCTTTTTGATGTTATTTCTCCATTGGAAAATGACTCCATGTAGGTGTGGCAATTTCCCCATTATTATGAATTTGAAAGGCAGGTCTGGATCACACCTGTGAGCCTGCCGAGTGGACATCAGATGCTGTACCTTTTCCAGCGCCTCCTTTGCTTCCGGGGTTAGTTCCCTGGGAGAACTCAGCTCCTCTCCCCCTTTCAATAAATTGAAAAGAGGGGCTAGGTCCTCGGTTGTGAGGCCTAGCCAGGGTCTCACCCAATTCAATGCCCCACAGAGTTGATGGACATCTGCAAGGGTCTGAATTCTGGCCTTGATTTCCAATTTCTGCGGCACAATGGTCCGCTTGCTAATTTCCAGCCCAAGGTACCTCCAAGGTGGCATCCTTTGAACTTTGTCTTCCTGCAGCTCGAACCCTGCAACAACCAATGCATTAATTGTCAGGTCAAGCGCGTGGGACAAGACATCATCGGTGGGGGCACACACAAGCACATCATCCATATAATGATGGATGATTGCTTTCTCTGCGGCTACGCGGACCGGGGACAGCAAGGAAGCCACATACCACTGGCAGATGATAGGTGACACCTTCATCCCTTGGGGTAAAACCCTCCAATGGTAGCGTTTCCTCGGGGCCTCTCGGTTAACGGTGGGAACCGAGAATGCAAAACGTGGTGCGTCGTCAGGGTGTAGGGGAATATGGAAGAAACAATCTTTTATATCTATAACAGCCAATTTCCAATTTTGTGGGAGCATGGTAGGGGAAGGCATCCCAGGTTGAAGAGAGCCCATGTCTTCTATCACGTTGTTAATTTGTCTGAGATCCTGGAGGAGTCTCCACTTGTCCTTCCCCGGCTTCTGGATAACGAAAACCGGCGAATTCCAAGGGCTGGTGGTCTCTACAATGTGACCCTTAGCTAACTGCTCCTCCACGAGCTCTTCGAGCGCCTTTAATTTCTGTTTTGAAAGCGGCCACTGTTCCACCCACACTGGCGAATCTGTTTTCCAATTCAGCTTGTGGGTAGGGCGCTCCTCAGCGACCGCTGCCCAAAAATCCTGTGGGGGGTCTGGGATGTCAATCGTGACTCCCCACTGGGCCATCAGGTCTCTCCCCAACAAGGGTTCCCTATAATCTAAAACAAAAGGGCGTAAACTGGCCAGTTGCCCTTTTGGCCCCTTAATTTGCACCACACTCTTTGATTGTTTGGCCAATTGCATTCCCCCTATTCCTTGCACGTGTCCTGCCACGTTTTGCAAGGCCCAACGTGACGGCCAGTGCTTAGCTGGAATTACAGTCACGTTCGCGCCCGTGTCTAGGAGGCCTGTGATGTTAATGGCCTCATCACCCACCTGTAACTCACATCCCACCTGGGGTTTCACTTCTGTGATGCTGTGCACAGGACAAGCTGTTGGTATGTTATCTTCTTCTAGTCGTTCCCAGGTGGGTATGATCTGGGCAACTATCTGCCCTTTAGGTAGGAATGTTGGTGGGTGAGTGCAGCGTAGCCAGAGAACGAATTTTCCGGGATTGTTATCAAGTGTTCCTGGAAGAATTTCGATCTCTTTTGGGGTGTGTTTGCAGTCCCCCACAACGATGAGCTTACCTTTGACCCTTGGCCAGGTACCCTGCTCACTGTTGTCAACTGACACAAAATTCCAGTCGTCGTCTTTCAGGTGCAAACCCTCCGTGAGCTGCAACCTGTAGGGGGTATATTTAAAATTGGTTGTCAAAATCGTTTGTGCCATGTCATGATCCGTGTAAGTAATTTCCAGTGTGTTATTTTTGCTGCCACCCTGAATGGGGCAATGCAGCTTCTCCTTCTTTTTCCCTTGGCTCCCTTTCCCCTCCCCTCCTGCCCGGTCCACCCCATTTTTTTCCTCACGCAGGGTGGACCTGCGCTCTTTCACCAGTTTTTTTGTGAGGGTTTAAACCCTCTCCCTTTTTCCCCTTCCCCTCCCCCTTTTTTGTTTTTGAGGTCCTCTAATTCTTTCTTGAGGGGGCATTTGGAAACCCAATGCCCCAAATTCCCGCACAAAAAACATTTCTGGGAGCTCTGAGCAGAAGGCTTCTTCCCGGTGTTCGGTGTCTTTCGGGAATCTTCCACTTCCAGGGCTGCAACTTGATGAGGTTTGGGCCGTGGACCTGTAGAACTCATTAAAGGCACCTTTACCTGACATACCTGAAGCATGTCTGGCAAGGTTGGTTTGGGGTTTAGGGGTAAACTTAAAATCGCAGCACGACATAAATCATTTGCATTTGAAAACGCAATCTCCGTTAAAATGTGTTCCCGAGCCACTTCATTTTTGACCTGAGCTTCAATAGCTCGGGACAGTCTGCCTACAAAATCTGTGAAAGACTCCCTTTGGTCCTGCTTGATTTTCGAATATGAAATCGCAGGACCTTGTGTTTGCATGCTGAAGAATGCAGTCAGGGCTGTCTCTCTCACTACATGGAGGCACTGGATAGGAATGACCACTTGGTCAGTGGCTTTTGCCCACTGCCCCTCACCAGCCAGGTGGTCTAGAGTGATGGGGTTTCCCTGAGCATCAGCTCTAGTGTTAACATTGTTGAGAAGCCCTGGTAAGGCATCCTGGAGCAGCTGTTTCCAAGCTGTGACCCATAGGATATACTCCATTGGGTTCAACAAACAAGAAAACAGGTACTTTAAATCAGCAGGCACCACCTCCTCTGCAGAGAGATCTGCTCTGAGAAGCCCCCTGAAATATGGCCCATCCCGGCCATATATCCTGTGAGCTTTGCAGATCTCTTTGATGGTGGCTCGGGGAAATGGATGGTACTCTGCCCTGTTGTTACCCCCGCGGGCATTGCGGAAGGTAACAGGGGCAAGGGTGGGAATGGAGCAGGAGCTGGCAGCAGCATCTGCCCCCGTTCCCTGCTCGGGCACTTCTGGGTTTGAGGGAGCTGGGACGCCCGTGCCCTGAGGCACTTGGTTGCCTGGCAACTGCATCCCTGCAGGGGGTGCGGTTTGCCCTGGGGGTGACGTCATCGAGGAGTGGGGGGGGGTGGGGGGGGATCCCGGGGGAGCGGGCCTCGAGCCCCTCCGGGGCGGGCGGCGGCGCGGCGGCTGCGGGGGGGAAGGGGTTGCCGCAGTGCGCACGCGCAGCCACCGGGGGTTGGAGGGGCAGCCGGCGGCGGCATGCGGCGCGGCCGGCCCGGTGCCGCGTGGGGCGGGGGCGGGGCCACGCGGGTCGGGGCCGGCACCACGCGGGGGCGGGGGCGGGGCCGCGCGGGTCGGGGCGGGGGGCGGACGGGGCGGGGCCCGCGCCGCGCGGGGCGGGGGGGGCGGGGGCCCGCGCGGCAGGCACCCGACGTCACAGGGGTAAGGCGGGGCGGGGGAGGGAGGCGGGGCGGGGCCGCGCCGTGCGGGCACCACGTCACCGGGGTAGGGAGGGGTGGGTGGCGCTGAGGGGGCGGGGGAGTCCCCTGCCATGCGGTCGCCGCCATCTTGGGAGCCCCAAGGGGACCACGTGGCTTCAGACCCAGTTCCCCCCCCCCACAGAAAACGAACGCGGCATTTTTGAACGGGACACGGGGACCGGGAGAAAGGAGGAGGGGGGAGGAGGAGGGGGAGAACACGTTTCTCGGCTGGGCTCTTCTTGCACTCCCTTTTGAGACTGAATTGCCGAACCCAACTTTGTTGCTATAGTAAAATACTTTGTAGCTTTTTTGTCTCCAGTTCGAATGAGCCGAATTAATTCGTTTCCTACAGTGCCGCAGAAGTCGGCACTGCAGACTCTGTCGGGAGAAACTTGGGGAAAATGCAGATGAACCCAGTGAACAAAACTTCTTAACTCGCCGTTTGAGATTTTCAATTTGGCCTCGTTAACAACAGAAGCATAGTTATAATACAACCTTTCTGAGCAACCGTTAGCTTTCCACCCATGTTTTGATACTAAGTTGCTTTTGGACCCAAACCCAGATGAAAAGCACTCCCCCCTGCGGACCCCGTTCGCTCAAAATCACAGGAGGTTTAACCCTTTAGCTGCGCAGCTATTTTTGGAGGATTTTTTCCTCCCCAATGGCTTCCCCCTCCCTCGGGGGAACCCTAAAACCAGTAAATATGTCCCGTTGTGGGTATACTTACCTGTTCCTGTGCCTGGGGGGTGCGTGGGTCTGGATGTTCTGCTGCAAGAAGGACTCCGGTCGGGGCCCCAAAGCTCCCCTTCTTTCCCCTGGAACTTGCCTTGTTTAAAAGTCAATTTCACAGGGGTGCGTGACGCCCAGAGACTGTTCTTCGGGCTAAATCAGCCCCAGTCCGTTCGCAGGGTCCGCCTCGTCTCCAGTGGGCCCTGCGTGGGCGCGGACGCTCTGTCTCCGTGGAGCCGTGTCCACGTGGTCCAAACTGCTTCTGCCGGCGTGGTCTGCCCCGAGTTGGAGCGCCAAAATGTATCTGGTTTTGTCCCCGCTCCGGGCGGGAGAGGACCTCGGGCTAGCTCGGTCAACACAGATACAGATGTATCCAGTTCGTTTCGGCTTCGGCTTAGCAGTTGGACCCCGTATGTTGAGACAGTCAACAGCAGCAGAAGAGAAAAGGCTGGCTCTCAGCTTAGCAGGTTAAAAGATGTTTATTAGCTCCAGAGTTGAGAAGCAGAGAGCTCCAAGCTCAGAGGCGAGAGCTCAGAGGCTGGGAGCTGAGCAGCTGAGAGCGAGGTAGCTGAGCGAGGAGCTGCTGAGAGAGCTGCTCGGAGAGAGTTTCAATCTCCCTCCTCTACCTTATAAGCGGGGGAGGGGTTCCAGGGAGGATACAACAAGACAGCAAATCGGGATTCAGGGGGTAACAAGGTGTGCCCACCCCCAAGCCTCGGACCAACCACCTCCAGAGGAAAAGAATTCCCCCCAGGCTACCTGTCCACCTGAAGCCCTCTCCCTGAGGTTTCGCAATCTGGGAGGGACCCCTGGAGTGATAGACAGGCTGCCCCAGAGTGAGGGGGGGCAGAGGGGATGTTACATGCTATGTGAGGGGTGGGATAATTGACACAAAACACCTTATTATACAGACGACACAAAAGGGATACAAAATTGGGGATACAGTGAAATGAACCATAACATAAACTTCTTACAAAAACCTAATAAAACAGTTCTGCACCACCACAGAGTACTGGGGGCTTGCACCTGCGGCCCACCGGGGCCTGGACCTTGGCATTTTCCAGCAGCGCCAGAGGGACCGGGATTGATGAGGGACTGAGAGAGAGCCGAGCTACACCTATGCTAAGAACTTTCTCAATCTGCCATCTCCCTCCAGAACGAGAGTTTTTATTGTTTCATATTATTCATTCCTTATACTTGTGTTGGGGGTTAAGTTTTCCTGTGGAATTTTTCCCCCCCATAAGTTGCTAAGAGACTAAATATTGATGCTTAAAGGGTACTTGACCCACACAAAAGGTAGTAGATCACTGAGGGGGAGGAAAAGGCTCGGGGGCTCCGGGAGCTGAGGGTGGTCTCTTCTGCCCTCGGTCTCGGAGAGGACGGTTGGGCGACTGCTGGCTGCGTGAGGAGTCCACTGTTAATGGAGGGTCCGGTCCTGGGAATTCTGTCATCTGCCAGAGCGCCCAGGAATTCAGAGCCCCTTGCCTGCCCTGCTGGAGCTGAGTCAGCTCCGTCCAGCCGTTGTGGCTTCTTCCGCACTGCACAATTTGCCTTCCGAGACAACCCACCGTTTCCAGTCATCAGCCCTGGAGTTTTTCCACCATTTCAGCTTAGTGCTCTCGGGGTCCCAAGAGATCAGACTGCCCAGGACTTGTGAGACAAAGCCCCTCGGGGTTCTTGGTTCTGTTTTATTATTAATATTATTAATGTTATTGCTGTTGTTGTTTGTTTGTCCTGTTATATTTACTAGTAAAGGACTGTTATTCCTTTCCCCATAGCTCTGATTGAAAAAGCCTTTTTAATCTTCCAAATTATAATAACTTAGAGGGAAGGGATTAGAATTCCCCATGCCTAGAGAGGCCCTGCCCCTCCCTAGCAGATACCTGTCTTTTCAAACCAAGACAGAATTTGGTGCCCAGTGTGGGGCACGAGGGCATTGAGAGAAAAAGGAATAACAGTTCTTTAGTGCCTGCATTCTTGTGTACTGGATATCATGTGGTCTGGCTTACCCTGGTTTGAGTGGCATGTGGTGGTGGCCATATTTCTCCCATTTGCAGGCCCTTACCTAAACATGGTCCCTATAACTAAGGCTACTGTGGCTATCATCCAGTTTGCTATATGGGTTAACAAGGTGAGGAATTCATAGATTTTTAATTTCCTCTGGAAGGTAGGCACATGGATTCAGGGCTATCACGCACTAACTGTGTGTTTCTGGGGTTATTTTAACAATGGTACCTACTGCGAAGAAATGAAATCGGGGGAAATTTTTTCCCAACTCTTCACTCAGCTCTTTGAGTCTAACCCCACCAGTCTTTGAAGGGTTCAAATCTCTGAATGCTAATGATATACAGTGGCTGGTGTTGCTGGTATGCCTGTTCTGTTTAGCATTTAAAGATAAGGGGTGACTGACCAGGATAACCACCCTGATACCTACCCCAGAGAATAAGGACCCTGCCCCACAGCCTGACCCTGCCCTACAGCCTGCCTCAGAAATAAACCACCCAGCTTGGGTGAAGGAGATCCGTGAGATAGGCCAGATGCTGAGGGAGAACATTTCCCCTGTAGTAGCCTCATTAGTCCCAGCTGGTGGGAAACCCTCCCCCTGCCCTGACTAAGGAGAGTCTGATAGTGCAGCAGCAGAACCCACAGACGTTACAACTGTTCAGGTTCCAGCTGAACCACAGGGGCAGCCACAGCCAGCAGCAGTGGCCCCTGTAGAAACAAAGAAGTATAAGGTGAAATCAGAGCACCCAGGCAACAAGGATAAGAAAGGAGGGCCCTCACAACCCGTGGGGGAGTCAGAGGTTGAGATCATCACTGAGTCCCTGACATATGAAAGTCTCTGTAATCTGCAAAAAGATCTTGCACGACGGGGACGTGAGGCTTATACAGCCTGGTTAGTTCGGGTCTGGGACCTTATAGGTATAGGCATGCAACTAGATAGTAGTGAGGCAAGGAATTTGGGACCCTTGACCCAGGACTCAGGCGTGAATCAGGTATTCATAAGGGAGCCAGGGCCCCTTTCCCTTTGGGAGCGGCTTTTAATGAGTGTAAGGGAGAGGTTTGTCCACAGAGACAGAATGCAGGAGCACCATCATAGAATGCGCTGGAAGACCCTTGAGGAAGGGATCCAACAGCTGAGAGAAGTGGCGGTATTGGAGGTACTCTTTGGGAGGGGTGGACAGCATGATAATGACCCTGACAAAGTCAGGTGCACAGGGCAAATGCTGAGGAATCTGTCAGCTCTAGGACCATCTCAATACGCCACATTCATTGCAACCTTTAATGCCGATAACAACCGAGAGACAGTGGGTTCTGTAGCCAACAAGCTCAGGAATTACGAGAGTATGATCAGCGGCCCAATGCAGGCTCAGGTCTCTGCCTTGGTTAAGGAACTCAGAGAGGAGATAAGGGAGGTGAGGGAGGAGATGAGGAGGAAAAATTCCCATGTGGCACTGGTGCGAGTTACAGGCCCCAGATTCAGAGCTCAACGTCCCCTAGATAGAGAAAGAGGGTACATCCCATGAACTGACCTGTGGTTCTTTCTGCATGACCATGGGGTAGACATAGGAAGGTGGGATGGGAAACCCACTTCTGCCCTGGCAGCACAGGTGCATGAGCTCAAGGAGAGAAACACTAACTGAGAGGGTCCCACTAAGATGAAGGTAGCCTCAGAATCCCATGACCAAGCTTCCAGGTATTATAGAAGTGAGGATATGTCAGATCCCTATGAAGGAACCTCTACCATGTATGGCCAGGAACGGAATAACGACTGGTGCTAGAGGGGCCCTGCCTCTAGCCAGGGAGAGGCACGGGAAAACCGGGTCTATTGGACGGTGTGGATCCGATGGCCTGGCACATCAGAGCCACAGAAATATGAAGCTTTGGTTGATACTGGTTCGCAGTGTACACTGATACCATCGGAATATGTGGGGACAGAACCTATTTCCATTGCCGGGGTGACGGGGGGATCACAGGAATTGACTCTGTTGGAAGTTGAGGTTAGCCTGACCGGGAAGGAGTGGCAGAAACATCCAATTGTGTCCGGCCCAGGGGCACCACATATGTTGGGCATAGACTTCCTCCGGAATGGCTATTACAAAGACCCCAAGGGAATCAGGTGGGCTTTTGGAATAGCTGCGGTGGAGGTAGAGGGCATTAAGAAATTGAATAGCTTGCCTGGACTGTCGGAGAACCCATCTGCAGTAGGACTCCTAAAGGTAGAAGAGCAACGAGTTCCAGTTGCCACCTCAACGGTGTACCACCGACAGTATCAGATAAATCAAGATGCCGTGATCCCCATCCACAAGATGATCCGTGAGCTGGAGAACCAAGGGGTGGTCAGCAAAACCCATTCACCCTTCAACAGCCCCATCTGGCCTGTGTGCAAGTCTGATGGAGAATGGAGATTGACGGTGGACTACCGTGCCTTGAACGAAGTGACTCCACCATTGAGCGCTGCTGTGCCAGACATGCTGGAACTCCAGTACGAGCTGGAGTCCAAGGCAGCAAAATGGTACGCCACAATTGACATTGCTAATGCATTTTTCTCCATTCCTCTGGCAGCAGAATGCAGGCCTTAGTTTGCTTTCACCTGGAGGGGCGTGCAGTACACCTGGAACCGACTGCCCCAGGGGTGGAAACACAGCCCCACCATCTGCCATGGACTGATCCAGGCTGCACTGGAAAAGGGTGAGGCTCCGGAGCACCTACAGTATATCGATGACATTATTGTGTGGAGGAACACAGCAATGGAAGTGTTTGAGAAAGGAGAGAAGATCATCCAAATTCTCCTGGAAGCCAGTTTTGCCATCAAGCAGAGCAAGGTCAAGGGACCTGCCCAAGAGATCCAGTTCCTGGGAGTAAAGTGGCAAGATGGACGGCAGCAGATTCCCACTGAGGTCATCAATAAGATCACCGCAATGTCTCCACCAACCAGCAAGAAGGAAACACAAGCTTTCCTAGGCGCCATAGGTTTCTGGAGGATGCACATTCCTGAGTACAGCCAGATTGTGAGCCCTCTCTACCTGATCACCCGCAAGAAGAACGATTTCCACTGGGGCCCTGAACAGCAACAAGCTTTTGCCCAGATCAAACAGGAGGTCGCTCATGCCGTAGCCCTTGGCCCAGTCAGGACAGGACCAGATGTGAAGAACGTGCTCTACTCAGCAGCCGGGAACAATGGCCTGTCCTGGAGCCTTTGGCAGAAGGTGCCTGGGGAGACTCGGGGCCGACCACTGGGAATCTGGAGCCGAAGCTACAGAGGGTCCGAAGCCAACTACAGTCCAACAGAGAAGGAAATCTTGGCTGCCTATGAAGGAGTTCAAGCTGCCTCAGAGGTGACTGGCACAGAAGCACAACTCCTGCTGGCACCTCGACTACCAGTGCTGGGGTGGATGTTTAAAGGAAAGGTTCCCTCCACCCATCACGCCACCGATGCCACATGGAGAAAATGGATTGCCCTCATCACTCAGCGCACCTGCATTGGAAACCCAAATCGCCTTGAGATTTTGCAGATAATTACAAACTGGCCGGAAGGTGAGAACTTTGGTCTCACAGGTGAAGAGGAGCAGGAACAAGCGACACGTGCAGAAGAAGGTCCACCATACAACCAAGTGCCAGCAGAAAAAACACGCTATGCTCTTTTCACTGACGGTTCCTGCTGCATCATTAGGATGAACCAGAAGTGGAAAGCAGCCGTATGGAGCCCCACACAACAGGTTGCACAAGCCACTGAAGGAGAAGGTGGGTCAAGCCAACTAGCTGAACTCAAAGTTGTTCAACTGGCCCTGGACATTGCTGAAAGAGAGAAGTGGCCAAAGATCTACCTCTACACTGATTCGTTGATGGTGGCCAATGCTCTGTGGGGTTGGCTGGACAGGTGGAAAAAGGCCAACTGGCAGCGTAAGGGAAAGCCAATCTGGGCTGCAGATGAGTGGAAGGACATTGCCACTCGGGTAGAGAAGCTACCTGTCAAAGTCCGTCATGTAGATGCCCATGTCCCCAAGAGTCGGGCTAATGAGGAGCACCGAAACAACGAGCAGGTAGATCAAGCTGCAAAGATAGAAGTGTCAAAGATAGACTTAGATTGGCAACACAAGGGAGAGTTGTTCCTAGCTCGATGGGCCCATGATTCCACAGGTCATCAGGGCAGAGATGCCACCTATAAGTGGGCACGAGACCGAGGGGTGGATCTAACCATAGACAGTATTTCTCAGGTTATCCATGACTGTGAGATGTTGTGCTGCAATCAAGCAGGCCAAACGGGTGAAGCTCCTATGGTATGGTGGGCGATGGTCCACGTATAACTATGGGGAGGCCTGGCAGATTGACTACATCACCCTTCCCCAAACCCGCTAAGGCAAGCGCTATGTGCTGACCATGGTAGAAGCCACCACTGGATGGTTGGAGACCTACCCTGTGCCTCTCGCTACTGCCTGGAACACCATCCTGGGCCTTGAAAAGCAAGTCCTGTGGAGACATGGTACCCCTGAGAGGATTGAGTCTGACAATGGGACTCATTTCAAGAACAGCCTCATCAACAACTGGGCTAGGGAACATGGCATTGAGTGGGTGTATCATATTCCTTATCATGCACCAGCACCTGGGAAAGTTGAAAGGTGCAATGGCCTGCTTAAAACCACCTTGAAGGCAATGGGTGGGGGGACTTTCAAGAACTGGGAGATTAATTTAGCAAAGGCCACCTGGTTAGGGAACACTCGAGGTTCCACCAACTGAGCAGGCACTGCCCAATCTGAGCCATTGAGAACAAGAGATGGAGATAAGGTTCCAGTGGTACACATGAGACGTATGCTGGGAAAAACTGTTTGGATTAATTCTGCCTCCAGCAAAGATAATCCCACTCGTGGGGTTGTTTTGGCTCAAGGACCTGGCTGCACATGGTGGGTGATGCAAAAGGATGGAGAGACCCGATGCATCCCTCAAGGGGATCTTGTTTTTCAGTGAACACTGTGACTGTGTCTGTAGCCATATTCACATGTATATATGTATATTATTTAAAGGTTTAAGTTCAGTATAATATGTTGGTATGGGGAAAAAAATTTGGGGTGGGTAATGTTGGGGGTTAAGTTTTCCTGTGGAATTTTCCCCCCCCCATAAGTTGCTAAGAGACAAAATACTGATGCTTAAAGGGTACTTGACCCACACAAAAGGTAGTAGATCACTTAGTTTGAGGGGGAGGAAAAGGCTCGGGGGCTCCGGGAGCTGAGGGTGGTCTCTTCTGCCCTCGGTCTCGGAGAGGACAGTTGGGCGACTGCTGGCGAGGGTCCGGTCCTGGGAATTCTGTCATCTGCCAGATCTGCCAGAGCGCCCAGGAATTCAGAGCCCCTTGCCTGCCCTACTGGAGCTGAGTCAGCCCTGTCCAGCCATTGAGGCTTCTTCAGCACTGCTCACTTTGCCTGCCGGGACACCCCCCCCCCCCCCCCGCCTGCTGGGACAACCCACCGTTTCCAGTCATCAGCCCTGGAGTTTTTCCACCGTTTCGGCTTAGTGCTCTCGGGGTCCCAAGAGATCAGACTGCCCAGGACTTGTGAGACAAAGCCCCTCGGGGTTCTTGGTTCTGTTTTATTATTAATATTATTAATATTATTGCTGTTGTTGTTTGTTTGTCCTGTTATATTCACTAGTAAAGGACTGTTATTCCTTTCCCCATAGCTCTGACTGAAAAAGCCTTTTTAATCTTCCAAATTATAATAACTTAGAGGGAAGGGATTAGAATTCCCCATTCCTAGAGAGGCCCCGCCTCTCCCTAGCAGATACCTGTCTTTTCAAACCAAGACAACTTGTATGCACTTTGTTTGTTAAGTAAAATAGTTTTTTACCAGACTGGTTGGAGGGAGGGGCCATTTGGGTTTGCTACCCGTAGGGATCCCATTCAGGGGTTTTCTCCCAAATTTGTCCCTAATCCAGGACACCATGCTTGACAGCTTTAGCTGCTGTTGGTGTGCATGACTTGTGGTTTGACAGCCTAAAAGACAAAGGCATTTTCTGCCAGGGCTATCAGCTCTGTGCATCTTGTGCCTCTCTGGAAAGGAACCCTGGGGGTAGAGGGGCAGCAAAGCTGTGGCTGGAGCCACTGGTTTGCAGGACATGTGTAGCAGAGGAAGGAGGGTTGGGGGGGGGGGGGGGGGGGGGGGGAGGAAGAAGGGAGGCAACTGTTGCTGTGTATAGTTTTGTGTTTTAATACCCTATGGTTTATTCCTCCCCCTCCCTCTGCCTCGGGGTGGTAGTTTAGCCTGGGTTGTCTGTCTTCTCTGATACCTGCTTCCCGTTGGGTTTATGTTTTGTAAACTTCACTTTGTGTCCCTCCCTGGTCTTCTCCCTATTGGCCCCTTGACCCCCAGATTCCACCCTGCTTCTGTCCCTTAAAACCCATGGTCCAGCCACTGTTCCCCATCTTCACCTCTGCACTGTATTCAAGTTAATAAAGGAATCTCGGACTGCATGTGAAGCCCACTTTACTCCTTTTTACACTGACCAACGGTGACCACTTAGGACTCTAGGACCCTGGGGGTTGTGTCGTGCCTCTGCAAAGTGCTTTATCACCAGGCATGAGACAACAGGCAACCCCCAGGGTCTCCATCTTGTAGCATTTTCAGATTGAATCTGGATGCCTCCAGACCAACACAAATGGGTGAGGGGCATGTGCAACAGGAGACAATTTGAAACTGTAGTGACAGGAGGGCAGATAATCTGCGCAGTACCTCTGATCCGATAGATTATGGATAAATGTCTCCTCAAACAAAGTCCTCAGGTGATTGCAAATATTTCCAGAAAAGAGACAGACCGCCTGGCCTCAGCCAACAGTGCCATGAAATTGCAGCTTGGGCAGCTCACACCAAACATGATCTGGGCCTCAGGGCCACCTTTTAGGTGACAAAGCAGAAAATGTTCCTTTGTTTTTTGGGTGGCAGCTTGCAGGGAGTGTGCCATTTTCAGCTCTCTGAGGGATTGTTGAGATTATCCATCAGAGGCTCAGAGAGTCCCTGTTTCTGGAGAGTCTGAAAATGAACAAAGGGTAAAAAGGAATAATTTGAGGAGGTTTAATTATTATTACATTTAGTGTTAGGGTTGTTTCTTTAATGATTTATATGTTTTTTCTACTCTAAATAGGTGAGCTTATATTACATAGTAAAAAGCTATTAGTTTTCTCAAAAGATTGTCAATTTTCTTTCCAAATTGCTAAATTAAGTTTTCTATTTTTTGGGAATGCTCTTTTATTTGTGCAAAACCCTGTGTTAGGATAGGCCAATCTCATAATGTAAGACCATTCAATGAACTAATTGGATCTGTCTTACTCATGCATTTCTATCAGGAATATCTAATAAATGTGCAAATCCATTTGAAAATTAAGATGGCATCTTCATATTCTCAGAACCTTGGAGATTTCTGGTGTTGCAGTTGCAGCCTCAGCACAGCCAGTGGGAATTAGCTGCTTTGTCAAAGCCTTTTTCCAAGGTAGGAACCTGACCATCTTCATGATTTTCACAAGTTGCTAAAGGATGTGGTTTCTCCAGTGTATTTAATTGATGCAAATCCCAGGAAGACACAGGAACATCTCTGGCCCTGTCCTTTTGGGCTGTCACTGAGGAAGGTGTGAGGGTGACCTTTGTGTGGTCACTGCTGATCCTCTTTAGCATACTTATGAATTTATTTCCTCACTGTCCCAGTAAAGCAGAGTAAAACCATTACCCCCGTGTTGCAAATGGAGAGGTGTAGGAACCAGACAGTGAAGGAGCTCCCAAGGTTGTCTGGTCTGGAGGCATCTGAGTAGAGCTTCCACACTCTTGATATGTGGAAGACTTTAGAACTCAAAGACAAAATGAGTTTTAAAGTAGGTATGTGTAGCTGTGTCTGTCTCTGCACCGGGCGGACGCCGGCCTCTGGCTGGCTCAGATCTGCACAGCTACAAGATGTTCCCAGTTCAGATAGGCACGCAGGTTATCTTTACCTGCTGGCTCAGCTTCTCAGCAGCAGCTGGACTAAATAGTGTCATGACAGCAGCGGCAGTAGAAAAGGATGGCTCTCAGCTTAGCAGGTTAAAAGATGTTTATTCAGGCCAAGCTGTGGGAGTACCACAGCTGGTCCAAACCACAGGCCAGAGAGGCCAAAGAGCGAGAGCGTTTGAATCTCCCTCCTCCACCTTATAACTGGGGGAGGGGTTCAGGGGGGGTTACAACAAGACAACGAATCAGGGGATTCAGGGGGTAACAAGGAGTGTCCACCTCCAAGCCTCGGACCACTAAAATCAAGGGCAAAGGAATCCGCCCCGAGGCAACCTATCACTTGACACTCTCCCTCTGAGATTTCCCAATCTTGGGAGGGGTTCTAAAGTGATAGACAGGTTGTCCCAGAGCGAGGGGGAGCAGAGGGGATGGTCCAGGTCAGGTGAGGGGTGGGAGGACTGACATACAATACCTAGTTATACAGAAAACTCAAAAGGGGATGGACTGTTACAAAACTGGGGATACAGTGAACTGAACCATAACATAAAACTTCTTATAAAAACCTAATAAAACAATTCTCGCACTGCCACAGGGGAGACCGCATTTTTGGGGTGGGCTAGGTATGGGAAGGTCCCAGGACAGAGGATCCAGTGCTGGGATGCTCCCACCGTGCCCCCGCAGTCGGGAAAAGCGGCTAGAGAGGGCCACCCCAGGCCGCGTGCAGCCCGCCCTCCCTCTTATCTCGGGATGGAGCGGAACGCGGCGTCTTTAGGTTTTTTTTCAGGTCAGGGGTTAGATTTTTTGAACTGTTTGCCTTTTAAAACATCAGAAACATGGGCATACGTCTATCGATTAATCAAAAGAGTGCTTTGGAACAACTTAGAAACATTTTAACAGATGTAAGAATCTCTAATAAGCTGTTAACAAAATTTATCTGCTGTCTGTCAGCTGAGGTCCCAGATTCTGCCTTACAAGATATAAATTCTGTTTCATTTTGGGATAATGTGGGAAAATTAATAACTTTAAAGGTTGAAAATGGTGAAAACAAAGTTTCTTTATTTATTCCAATATTCTTACAAGTACGCGAGAAGCTGTTAGAAGCAGAAAATAGCAGATAGTCATGCAAAACCTCTCAGCAGATCCCTGAATTCCCGAGAAGCAGGGATTCCCTAATTCCACACTAAATTCTGCTCCTCAAACCCACCCATTTTCCTTATATCCTCCTCTCCCACCTGTTTTTTCTCAGCAAGATGCAGTGTTTTCCTCTCAGGGCTCTGATCACGTAGATAGATCCCTGAGAAACATAGACTGCATGGTGGACACTAATGGCAGCCGCCATGTTCTTTCTCCTTCTTCCCGCAATCCCTTCTTCTCCCCAGTCCCTGCCCCGTCTCCATAGCTCTTACCCAATCCCCCACCCCACCCTTCCCCCCAGTGCCTCCCCCTCCCTCCAAGCAGCCGTGCGAAGGGGGAGGGGGGAGGGTGCCTTGCAATCACCAGTCCCAGTGTGGATGGGGGGAAAGATAGTGAAGGGCAGCTGCCAGCCCGCACCAGCGGAGGGGGGAATGGTTTCTCCGCAGCAAGGTCTAAGGAACAGCTTAACCTGGGGCCCTGGGAGAGAAGGGAGGAGCTGCCTGTTGCTGGACCCCAGGGAAGGGGGGGGACACAACAGCCCCTGGCTGCCTGGGCAATGGAGAAGCAGCAGGATTTTTAGCAACTCAGAATAATGATCAGAAAGGCATACCATCTGTAGCTCCTGTAGTATATGTCGGGAAAAGGCATGTCCGCCGAGAACACCAGCCTTTTTCCTACCAAGATAAAAAAGAGCTGTGTAAAATGCAGAAACAATTTGGAAGATCCAGTGAAATATTTAAAGGCATGATGAAAGCTACCTTCAATTCAAATGAGATGGTACCCAGTGACATTAAAGATTTATTCGGATGCCTATTAACTCCCTCAGAGTATGAACTATGGGAAGGCTTATGGAAAAAAGCTTTGAGAACAGTATTACAGGAAATTCAGCAAACTCCTGATGCTCAGGACAGCGATTACAATGACATCACACATGACCATCTGTGTGGTGAAGGTGATTTTAGTTCTCCGGATGAGCAAACTCGATGTTATCCAAGTCAGTTTTAGATAAGATCTGTAATGCTGCAGAAAAAACGTTTTATCAAATTCCAACAACTGAGATAAAGAGCAGTTATGTTAACATTAAACAGTTTCCTTCAGAGAATTTCTTGCAGTTTGTGGATCGTCTGAGAAGTCAAGTGGAAAGACAAGTGCAAGACCCAGTGGTACAGGCAGAATTGATTAAGGAGATGGCTCAGAGGAATGCTAATGAGACCTGTCGTAGAATCATTCTTAGCCTTCCCCTTGACCCATCGCCTAGTCTCGCACAGATGATAGCCTGTACCAGGAGTGTCACCCTGGTTTTTCTGAGTTTTTTCAAGCCTTTTGATTGTTCATAAAATGGAGTCAGACTTTTTTAGCTTCTGTACAATATTAGAAGCAGTTTTTGCCTTTTCTCACACATGTAACATAAACAAATCCTTTGTTTTTCATTCTCTGTCCTTTGTTTGCATATTTCTAACCTGAAAACAATTGTAACTGACAGTTGGTCTGGCCATTCGGCTGGGAGGTGAAAACTCCAGAAGTCAATCCACAGCCAGACCCACAAATGTATAAAAAGTAAGAAATAAACAGGCAGAGGGACTCTCGGCCTTGGCTCAGCCTTGGGCTCTCTCGGAGGAACTCTCTGCCCTGCGAAATCTCTCATCTCCGTGTGATTGTTTTGCGTATCCCGATCACACAGGAGAGCAGAACTTTTCAGTGCACCTGAAAGGAATCCAGGACTGATACACCCAAAGCCTGTGGCAGCTGCGGCACCAGGACCAAGGAGGCAACCGATGTCATCAGACCAGCTGCAGCACATCATCTGCCACCACTGCAAAAGGCCAGGACACTTCGCCAAAGCCTGCCCACAAAACCAGAACTGCAAGTCCAAAAAACAAAAAAACGGAATTCACAGCTGTCTTGGTTTGGAGACAAATTTGGGGGAAAACTCTTGTATAGGATCTCTCTGGGAAGCAAACTTAAGTGGCTTATCCCTCTAACTAGTTCGAAAAAAAAAACCTCTTTGGAGAAAAGTGGAAAAAACTATTTTACTAAACAAATAAAGTGCATATAAGTATAAAGAATGAATAATATGAAACAATAAAACTTCTCCTTCTGAAGTGAGATGGCAAATTGAGAAAAGTTCTTGCCGTGGGTGGAGCTCGGCTCTCTCTCAGTTTCTCATCAGTCTCAGTTCTTCCGGCGCTGCTGGAAAATGCTGAGGTCCAGGCCCCGGTGGGCCGCAGGTGCAGCCCCCAGTGCTCCCCTGGGTTTTCAGTCTAGAACAGGTTTTAAACAGTTCCAAGAAAAAGGAAAAAAAAACAGTCCAGGGAACTTCTCTGCCCTAGCTAGCTGAAACTAACTAAAAGCAAAAAAAAAAAAAAGAAAAATTTTTGTCTTGCAGTGTCTCCAAGCCTCCGCCGAACACCTCGTCTGCAGAAGAATGTGGAGGAGTCAGGCAGTTTTCTCAAAACAAACTCCGCGCTTCTCCTTGCTCTTAGAACCAGTCTTAAAGGCACAGGACTTAATATACAGCACAAACAGAACAGACGACTGGGGATACAAACATCATAAAGTTACCCTAGGACAACAGTGCGGCCCAGATTTTATCTCCTTGACACGTCAAGAAAGAAATTTACAAGGCCATACCCTGGAAAATGTCTCTCTCAGCAAAAAAGGGGGAGGGCAGGCCACAGGGTGTGGGGGTACAGAAAAATAAAAATGTCAAATGTTCAACCAACAAGGTATGGCAGCCACGAGGCCGATACAGGCTCGTGACTACCAAAGGTTTTCATTTCAGATCTACTGATTGGACAGTAATTACAGTGGACCTGCAAAACATTTCACAGGACATGAAGGTTAACCACATGGAACCGAACAGTGAGTATTTTGTTATTGGGGACACAGCACACACACCCTTGGAGGTTGAGGTAGCTCCCATGACCATTAAGGGAAAGATAACAGGCCTCATGCTGTTGGCACGCTGCATGCACCCACCATTCTACCTGGTAGAGGGGCAAGTTCTTGCCCAGGCCATTTCTATTCCGGCAGAGATCCTAGCAGACGGAAAATCACTGGAAGTCTACTGGGCGGAGGTGGTGGGGGAGAACAAACCTTCTCTGGCATGTAACTTAGCCCGTGGGTCAGACCGCCTCCATGTGGAGGGGGTGCTTGACTCAGGGGCGGAAATTATCGTTATACCCGAGAGCATGTGGCCATCTGTAAGAGTCTGTCTTTAGTTCCCCTCATTTGCCTCACGATCGTCATAAGGACCCCGAGGACCCCACTGCAGTTCTGGCCTGCTCGAGGTGGATGCTTGCCAATCGTCTGCAGGCGCATTTTCCTGTGTCACCACGCCACGGTGCACTGGCTTTGAGCAGTGTAATGGTAGTTCTGTACCTGAAGATTACACCTGCTTCACGGTCCCTGCTTCACGACAATAGCCTATGAATTTCCCCACCTCTTGGCCAAGGGAACTTTCTGGGGTAACTTTGGTGGTCCCCCACAGAAAATCCTTCATCTGCTTCACAACCACCGTGACAGACAGAGATCAAAACCCCCTTGCAAGGACTGAGATTGAGACCCCTATATGAAGCCCCTCTCAAGGACTGAGACATCAGACCCCGACAACCCCAATACAGGGGGCTGGGGCTGACTCAACCAAAGTGAGATGTTTGCCTGGAGGCGTGATCGTTGGACCAAGAAGACAATGGCTCTCGCTTACTGCTAAGAACATGAACTACCTGTTCCCCCTTGGGAGCTTCAACACATTTACCTGTTCCCCCCATGACTGAGGACTATAATAAAAACCCCTGAGTTAACCAGAGATTTGGAGAGAGCCTCTCCCCGACGTGACAGGCGGACCCATCGACCGGACCACGAGGACTCCGTCTCCACGTTTGGTAGCTATATCCCCCCTTTCCTCTCTCTCTCTCTCTCACTCTTAATCCCTCTATCGCATTTGCTATGGTCAATCAATAAAAGGTGCATTTGTTTTAATGCTGAAATCCCCTCTGTGTTGTGTTTTGCACTCTGAGATCAGAAAACGAACCATCACGACCCCCGCTTGTACGAGCGGATCGTGACACCATCACATTGGGAGTTGCAACCTGTGGTGGGCAAACTTCAGGGCATAGGAGGAATCACAATGGCAAAAATCTCAAAAAACATAGTGCAAATTGAGGGACCTGACGGGAAATTGGCAAATGTCCGTCCATTCGTTGCTGAATATAAGGCTCCCTTATGGGGGAGAGACACCATGTCACAGTGGGGAGTCCAATTGGTCATTCTTAAGACACCCCAGGATTTTTGGAAATAGCCACTGTGGAGCGCCCTACCCACAAACTAAAGTGGTTGGACAATAACCCAAGATGGGTAGCACAGTGGCCATTGAGTAAAGAGAAGCTCAAGGCGCTTGAGGAGCTTGTGGAGGAGCAGGTGGCTCAAGGTCACCTAGAAGAGACAACAAGCCCTTGGAATTTCCCAGTCTTTGTAATAAAGAAACCGGGAAAGGACAAGTGGAGGTTGCTCCATGACCTCCGAGAAATAAACAAAATTATAGAGGACATGGGACCACTCCAACCAGGGATGCCTTCTCCAACAATGCTCCCTCAAGATTGGAAATTGGCTGTTTTAGATATCAAAGATTGTTTTTTCCTAATTCCTCTACACCCAGAAGATGCCCCACGGTTTGCATTCTTGATTCCTACCATTAATCGAGAAGCCCCAATGAAGAGATATCACTGGAAAGTTCTTCCCCAAGACCTTAAATCTAGTCCTTTCATATGCCAACAGTACGTAGCCTCATTATTGTCATCGGTATGTGCCAAGAGAAAGGACACCATCATCCTTCACTACATGGATGATCTACTCGTGTGTGCCCCCAATGACTCTATACTCCAACACACGCTTGACCTAGTGGTTAAGGTTTTAACCTCTGCTGGATTTCAATTGCAGGAAGATAAAGTTCAAAGGATGCCACCTTGGAAGTACCTGGGTCTACAAATAACTGCAAGGACCACTGTTCTGCAGAAATTGGAAATTGAGTGTAATCCCAAAACCCTAGCAGATCTCCACTCCTTCTGTGGGTCTTTGAATTGGGTAAGACCTTGGCTAGGCCTCACAAATGAAGATTTAGACCCTCTCTTCAATTTATTGAAGGGGGAGAAGGAGCTGGTTTCTCCCAGGGAACTGACCCCAGAGGCAAAGACATCAATCGAAAAGGTACAGAAGGCCTTATCAGAGAGGCAGGCTCATCGATGTGAGCCAAACATACCTTTCCAATTCATTGTTCTAGGAAAACTGCCACATTTGCATGGTTTGAATTTTCAATGGATCAAGGGGCAGAGACATTGACTCTTGATCATAGAGTGGGTCTTCCTCTCTCACCAAAGATCCAAGACCATCACTGAGCCACAAGAGTTGATAGCTCAACTGATTCGGAAGGCAAGGGTGAGATTGTGTGAACTGGCTGGTTGTGACTTTACATGTATTCACCTTCCAGTCAAACTTTCTAAGGAGGGAAGGAACTCTCCCAAGAGATTGACCAAAGAGATGTTTGAGCATTTGCTCCAGAGCAATGCCAATCTCCAATTATCTCTGGACAGCTACAGGGTGTCACCGAGACACGTAAAGCAATCACACGTAGATGAGAAATTTTGCAGGGCAGAGAGGTTCCTCCGTGCCAGCTCAAGGCTGAGTCAGGGTGGAGAGAGCCTCCTGGTTTATTTCTTACTTTTTATACATTTGTGGGTCTGGCCGAACATTGGCGGGTCTGGCCAAACATTGGCTTCTGGGGTTAAACACCCCTCAGCCTCAGTGGCTAGACCAACTGTCAGTTACAATTGTTTTCAGGTTAGAAATACACAAACAAAGGACAGAGAATGAAAAACAAAGGATTTGTCTGTTACATATGTGGGGAAAAGGTAGAACTGCTTTTAATATTGTACAGTAACTAAAAAGATCTGACTCCATTTTATGAAAATTCAAAAGGCTTTAAAAAACTCAGAAAAACCAGGGTAACATCTCACCCTTTTAACTTTAAAAAAAAGAAAAAACAGAAAAAGAAAAATGAACAATTTTACAAAGGGAATATATACAAATTCAATCACTGTCTGTGGAGGAATCATCAGAGTGATCACTCGAGGATTCATCCACTTGGTGACTTTCAAGTTGATCACGGCTTCCACCTTGCCTGTCGGCCGAATTCTGCCTCTGTGGTCGCAGGTCAGGACGGACACACTTTTGTCACCGAGACACACAAAGCAGTCATACGCAGACAAGAGATTTTCACAGAGGTCCTTCCGATTCCGCTCCCAGCTGAGAGAGCAGAGAGAAGAGAGCCCCTTTGTTTATTTTTTACTTTTTATACATTTGTGGGTCTAGCAGAAGATTGGCTTTTTGGGGTTTCCACCCCTCAGCCTCAGTGGCCAGACCAATTGTCAGTTACAATTGTTTTCAGGTTAGAAATATGCAAACAAAAGACAGAGAATGAAAAACAAAGGATTTGTTTATGTTACATCTGTGGGAAAAGGTAGAAAACTGCTTTTAATATTGTACAGAAGCTAAAAGATCTGACTCCATTTATGAAAATCAAAAGGCTAACAAAAAACTCAGAAAAACCAGGGTAACACACTTTGAAGGTAGCCAGCGTGTCTCAGTGTCCGTGGACACACACGCATACCCTCGCCCCATAGCGATGAGGTCATAGGGTCATTCCCATTGCTTGGTGACTAAATTTCAGACCCGTACCTTCGCTCGAGTCTGTTGCACACCGTCCGAAGCCTGCAACGAGAGATGATGGTTCAAAATGACAGGACTATTTAAGTTCTGCGGCACCGTAAGGTGATTGATGGTGTACAAAGCCTTTGCCAACCGACTGTGTGGGGTTTCACCCTGCATTCCCTGTTTTTGTTTTTGAAGAACACACTTGAGTGTACCATGAGCGCGTTCTACAATCGCCTGTTGTGGAAATTGTTTTTTCCCTGCTGCTGTTGTGGACTCCAGGACGGCATAGATATATGTAGACGAGAGATCTCTGTAGTTAGGTTTTAGAAGATTGGGTTTATTGTAAGGGATGTGAGGCCTTGCTATGAGCTGCCAGGCTGCAGCTCAGCGCAAGGCCTAGGAGGTGGGGGAAGGGAAAGGTAGGGAATGGAGAGGAGCAAGGAGCAAAGGGCAAGAGGGAGAGGAGCAAAAGCAAGCAAGCAAGAGCAGAGAGCGAGCCACCCCTGCAGACCCCTGATAAGGGGTCTTGAGGTGGGCAGGAACAGGATCTGTGCCAATGAGGTTACAGATACCTGATACTTCAGGGGAGGGGTACAGGTGTGGGATGAACCATTGGGGGGTGAGACAGAACATTCCATTTGACCTGGGTCTGGCTGCTGGTGACCTTCAGCTGGTCATATAACTGTTTTCCCATACATCCAGTATCCAATACATCTCAAACATCAAAACTTACTTTCAATTCTATCTCACCCACAGGTCCCACATTCTCAGAATATAGGCAATCATATTTATAGGGTTTTTTGGCTTCATCCTCCCCAACAGCCTGTCCCGTCGGAGAATGAGGGATGCCAAAGTTATGTGACGCACCCCACGACTGTAGGAACTGCCGTACCTGCTGCGAGGCATAAGCAGGACCATTGTCGGTTTTCACAGCAGAAGGTATGCCAAGAACAGCAAAGGCCTGCCTCCAGTGCGCAATGACATCTCGGGCTTTCTCTCCTGTGTGAGCAGAAGCCCACATCGCAGAGGAGAACGTGTCCACCGTGACATGCACATACTTGAGCCGGCCAAACTTGGTGACCTGGGTGACATCGGTCTGCCAAAGCTCCAAGGCTTTAAGGCCTCTGGGGTTAACCCCTGCCGGCAATGGTGCACCAAGGGCGTGAGAGTTGTCACACGACTCAACAATCTCACGAGCCTCAGTGGCCCTCAGATGAAACTGCTTCTGCAGCGTATGCGCATTTTGGTGGAAAAACCCATGCGATGCCTTGGCCTGCGTGAGTACGTCAGGCTGAGGGGCTACACACGCTGGGTTAGCCAACTTGTCAGCCCTTGCGTTTCCTTCCGCTACAAATCCTGGCAAATTAGTGTGACTCCGTACATGCAGAACGTAATATGGATGAACTCTGGCCTGAATTGCACACCACAGGGCCTTCAGTAAATTAAACAAGGCAGGGTTACTGACCTCCTTCAAAACTGAATAACCCAATCGGTGTGCGATGTCGGCAACATAGGCGGAGTCCGTGATCAAATTGAAAGGTTCCTGGGAAAATTTCTCAAATGCCATGACAGCAGCCCTTAGTTCAACCAGTTGGGCTGACCCATCCTCATGGCCTTCCAAAACCTGCCACTCAGATCCATCCTGCCAGGTAACAATGGCTTTTCCTGTTTTGCCCGAACCGTCAGTGAAGACGGTGGGTCCTTGCACTGGCTCTTGGCTATTTTTGGGGCGTAGAGAAAATTGAGCATTTTTGGCCACTTGCAATAGCTTGTGGCTAGGCAGATGATAAGTGATCTGCCCTGAAAAACCCTCGAGAGCACTTTGCAGCGAAACATTGTTCGCATAGCTCCAATCAAATTCCTCCCTCTGAACCGGGAGTATGATCTTTGAGGGATCTGCACCCATCAATTGCAAACAGCGTTGTCGGCACTTGATTATCAAGCGCGCAATCAATTCAAACAGCGCCGTCGCCGTCTTATGCGGCTGATGAGGCAGGAAGACCCATTCCAAGATGTGCAGAGGATCAGTCCAATCATCATTCCATTGGCCGATGATACCTGTAGGATGTAAATCAGGAGTGGTAATGAACACAGTGACATCAATGGAAGGTTCAATGCGGTACACCTTGCAAGCCAAAACAGCTTGCTGAACCTCCTCCAGCACTTTTCATGCCTCAGGGGTCAATTCACGAGGTGACTTTAAATCAGTGTCCCCTTTCAACAATTCAAACAAGGGAGACAGTTGTGCTGTGGTCAGTCCCAAGTAAGGACGTAACCAAGTGATAACACCTACCTGCTTCTGAGCATCATTCAGTGTCTTCACCGATTGCACAAATTGCACTTCCTGGTGACAGATTGTCTGTTCCAGAATTTTGACCCCCAAATATTTCCAGGGAGGTTGTTGTTGTACCTTTTCTGGAGCTAGCTGCAGTCCATGTGAATGCAGAGCATTCAACAACTGAGGCTGTATCCTCAGCAGCTCATCCTGGGTGGGCGCAGCCACCAAAATGTCGTCCATATAATGATAGACGTGAGCATCAGGAAACTGCTTGCGAACTCCAGACAAGGCATGGGCTACATACCATTGGCATAACATTGGGGAATTGCGCATTCCTTGAGGCAAAACTTTCCATTGATGCCGCTGTGCGGTCTCGGTGTTATTTATGCTTGGTACCGTGAAGGCAAATTTTGGTCTGTCATCGAGATGCAGAGGGATCATAAAAAAACAATCCTTCAGATCCACAATGAGGACCAGCCAGTCCGTAGGAAGCATGGTAGGCGATGGCATGCCTGCCTGCAATGTCCCCATGCCTTCCATCACGGCATTGATCTTTTGGAGGTCTTGTAGCAACCTCCATTTCCCAGTCTTCTTTTTGATACAAAAGACAGGAGTGTTCCAGGGACTGGTAGATGGTTCCAAATGCCCCTGGTCCAACTGCTCCTGTACGAGTTCACGAAGGGCGATTAGCTTGTCATGAGGGAGGGGCCACTGGTTCTCCCAGATGGGTCTGTCCACCAGCCACTGTAAAGGAGGCATGGGACACTCTGCACCCTTCATCACAGTGGCCCCAATCAAAAATCCGTTCCCAATCACACCCCCCACACGGCCAAAACAACCCTCCCCCAGAGGTTCTGAGGAATCTCAGTAACATGAGGCCAAATTATGGCTGTCTGTCCCTCCGGGTTCGTGATGGCCACGGGATTCTGGCTCACGTAGCATTGTTTCGTTCCTCCTAAGCCCGAGATCGATGTCTTTGCCAGGATCAAAGGCCACTGCGGGGGCCAAGCAGCCAGGGAGAGAATGCTCACGTCAGCCCCTGTATCTAGGAGGCCACGAAGGTGAATCTCCGACGGCGTGGCACCAGCCATGGACACGGTGCACAGCGTCTCAGGACGGTCTTTGGTCAGGACAGCAGTCCAGCGCACTTGAGGTGGCCCAGTAGAGCCGAAGCCACCGTCTCCTCGCGACCGGTCCTCCATCCAGGAAACAGAAGGCTTAAAAGGAACAAGTTGAGCAATTCGTGTGCCTTTTGGGATAGTCAGAGGGGGGGTGGGTGTGGAGACCATTGCGTGAATCTGTCCCGAAAAATCCGCATCAATCAGTCCCAGGTGCACTATGATACCCTGAATGGTGGCACTGGACCTCCCCATCAAGAAAGCACTCATGCCATCACCCAAGGGACCAAAGGCATCCAGGGGAACCTTGTGTATTTTGTCCGAATCAATCACGACAGACTTGGCTGTGCAGACATCAACACCTGCTGAACCGTGGGTGCTGGCTGTAAGCCTGCTGAGCTGATCTCCATTGGTTGGGGCGGAGGCAGAGACATTTGTGTCAGCACGCGTCTTGCCTTCACGCTCTGCGTTGCCTTTCCCAAACTGCCCAATGAATGACCATTCACATGCACCATTGCCTTACATGCATTCGCAGCGTGATTCAGCCTTCTACATCGTGCACAATAAAACAAGACAGTCGTAGGCTTCTGTGACTTTTTGCCCTGTTTCTTCCTGGTCCGAGCACCCCAATGCTGCTGGTGCACCCCTTGGGGAATACCCAAGCAGGCTGCACAGCAGCAGCCACAGCCGGTTGCACGGCCACAGGCACGGCCGGCTGGACCGCCGTAGTCACCGTTGGTTGGACAACCGTGGCCACAGCCAGCTGCACAGCTGTAGGCATGGCTTGTTGGACAGCCGTAGCCACCATCGATTGCGCAACCGTAGTCATGGCTCGCTGTACAGCCATAGCTATGGCAACCATCTGTTGGCTGGAAGGGGTTACCCTCGCCCAGGCCTCAACCATCTGCGACATGGATGGTTCCCCAGGAAGCACCTCAATTATTCTCTTGCAAACAGCATTGCAGTTGCTTCGAGCAAGGGACTGAAGCATGAGCTTCCTTGCGCCAAGATCACTCACTTGCTTCTCAACTGTGGCAGTCAGCCGTCCTGCAAAGCACAGGAAGGACTCATCAACTCCCTGGACGATAGTTGCAAAGGACTGCTGTGGAGTAGCCAGCTCTAAGGTCTGAACCAGGGCTGCCATGCCTGTCTGCTGGCACTGCTCCTGGACCAAGGGCTCATAACCAGCCTGCCCGTCAGCCCCGGTATAATTGCCTGTTCCCATTAGCATATCGATATTAACCATATGCCTAGGATCACCTGGACCCAGTGTCCTATTCCGTTCTACCACTCTGACTGCCAGCTGAGTCCATTTATGCTCAAAGAAGTCATATTCGACCGGTGGGAAAAGGGCTCGAGCCAAGCTCCGAATGTCAAAGGGTGTCAAAAGACTGGCATTAAAATAACGGAGAACCTGCATCACCTCGGCTGAGCCCAAACCATATTTCCCGACTTCATCAAGCAGTTCTGTCAAAGCCTGCCAAGCTAAGGCTTGATAGGTTATGAGTATCACCCTGAAGGACAGGGAAGGCCTGAAGACCCTCAGATGAAGCAGCAGCACCTGCCTTATCCTGCCCTGTGGCCCCCACAGGGTCAGAGGCAGGCACTCGGCTGGGGACCGGCTGAACATCAGACACTGCAGGTCCAGCACCAGCATCAGCACCATCGTTCAGTCCTTCAACCTTAGCCTTCACTTCCCCCAAGAACCACCAACGTATGGTCACCTGACAAGGGAGGAGCGTCCAGGTTGTGGACGAAGAGCCAACAGCGCGGGGCTCCTTACTCTTGTTAAAGACCGGCCACATTCCGGCTGTGTCCCCGTTCACGCTGAACTTAGGTACCTCGGCACCCACAGCTGCTGCAACGCTTGCAGCGGGAGGCAGGGGCAGGGCCGGACCAGCCGCTGGTGTTGGGCCCGCCGCATCTTCAGCGGGGCTGGAGCCCGCACCGGCCGCCGGAGACCGGTCAGATGGCTCTGCGGCAGGCACACATCCCGGCGCAGCTGGAGAGCTTGGACTGCGTTCAGGCGGAGACGGTGACCGCACCTCCGCCACTGCCGGGGCCGCGCCGTCCCCCACCAGCAGCCCATTAGAACCAGCTGTACCAGAGTCCTTCCCCGCCCCGCGAACGCTGCCCGTGGCCGCAGCCCCTGGGGCTGGCGTGGGAAGCGGATTGTCTGGAACTCCCCCGATAAGGGCTCCTGTGGGGGGGCAGAAATCTGCAGGCACCGCCACCCCCGAGTGGGGCAGAGCTGTCAGCCCGCCCATAGGGGCTGTGTCCATCGAAGGACTGACCGAGACCCTGCCTCTGGCAGTGTCCACGCCCTGCGCTGCCGCATCGGCAGGCGGCGCGGGGGCAGAGGCGGCCAGCGCAGCCGCCTCTGGGCCCAGCCCGTGCGGCAGGGCGGGAAGCGCCGCTTCACCCGATTCCATCGGATACGTGACGGTCATGCGGCAGAACGGACAATGCACAGTGACCGAATCTCGGCCAAAAGAAAGCGGAGGCTGCATCCCTGGTCTGCCCCCCCCACCAACACCAGAAAGGCATGGAGAGGAGGCGGCCTCGCCCCGCTCCGGCTGCTCCGTGGTGCGGGGACAGGCAGGACCGGCCCCGGGCTTGGCGGGGTCCGGCCCCCCCACCACCCAAGATCATCACCGGAGCCCAAGGGGGGGGGACCACCCGGCACAGGAACCGGGGAGGGAGGGGGAGAGTCCATATCACAAAGGAGCTGAAGTTCGGACTCAGACAATACCTCTGGGTCAGATATAATGACCCCACCCCCCTCCAGCTCCCCATCCTGCTTCGAAACGGGGCTGGCAGCCTGCGAGCTGGGGGGGGTCGGCCCCCACACAGCCCTCTCGAATAACTTCTACTGCAGCAACAAACCTGCGATCTCCTCATCATATTCTATTTCAAGAGCGTCCATTAAACGTTCCCCCAGGAAGAGGCATACCTGCCGACTGAGCACAGCATTTGGCGTGGGAAAGAACCCACGCTGTCTGCCCCACGCAGACTCTGAAGCCCCTCCCAGGAAACTTCAGCGTGTTTCCGCTCCAAGAGGTCTTCCCAAAGTTCCAATACTAGATCCTCCTGCATTGCAGGCGCAAAACAGGGAAAAGGGGAAAGAAAACCTCACCAGACTGTTCTTCCACACGCAGGGGTCACCACTTTTCACCGAGACACGCAAAGCAATCACACGTAGATGAGAAATTTCGCAGGGCAGAGAGGTTCCTCCGTGCCAGCTCAAGGCTGAGTCAGGGCGGAGAGAACCTCCTGGTTTATTTCTTACTTTTTATACATTTGTGGGTCTGGCCAAGCATTGGCTTCTGGGGTTAAACACCCCTCAGCCTCAGTGGCTAGACCAACTGTCAGTTACAATTGTTTTCAGGTTAGAAATATGCAAACAAAGGACAGAGAATGAAAAACAAAGGATTTGTTTATGTTACATATGTGGGAAAAAGGTAGAAACTGCTTTTAATATTGTACAGTAGTTAAAAGATCTGACTCCATTTTTTGAAAATTCAAAAGGCTTTAAAAAACTCAGAAAAACCAGGGTAACAATGCTGCCTCCGCTGAGGCGTAGCGACCTGGTTCGGGAACGACACGGCAGCCACAGCCAGGCTGCTCGGACCACCAGCTCACAGACACCAGTGTGGTGGACGGCTAATGGCGTTTATTAACTGGTTACATGGAGTTATAAAACCTCTGTTTGCTACATCACATCCGTCTGCTTACGTTACAAGTTAGGTGTTGCTTACCTTATCAAGGACACTAACCAACTAAGTATTGAGGGAGGGGTTCTGTCTGCCCGTACAACGCGATATCTTCCGACCGCCTGTCCCTAATCTCCCACATTTCCCCCCCCTCCCATGACTAAGTAAAAAAGTATAAAAGTATCAATGTTATAAAAGTATAAAAGTATAAATGTTATAAAAATATAAATGTCATAAAAATGCAAAAGCTGTTAAAGTTAGTATAATAGGATACAAAAGTGGTATAAAATGTTAGTAACAAGCGCACTTCATGGTAATTGCAGGCGTTCGACAAATAGGACGTTAACTTTTTCTAAACGGCTTCTAACAAACGACACTAACTTGTTTAAAATGCAAGGCCCAAAAATCAATACCAAGAGTATTATGGTGAGAGGACCTATTAGGGTGGAAACAAGGGTGGCCAGCCATGGGGACTGATTGAACCATGACTCGAACCATCCTCGTTGGGCCTCTCTCTCTCTCTTTCTCTGGGCTAGTCTTTCTCTCAGTTCAGCCATGGAGTCTCGCACGACTCCAGTATGGTCTGTATAAAAACAGCATTCCTCTCTCAAGGCGGCACACAGGCCTCCTTGCTGCATGAGCAAGAGGTCCAGTCCTCGCCTGTTCTGCAGGACGACTTCTGAAAGCGAGGAGATAGATCTTTCCAGAGAGGAGATGGATTTTTCAATTCTCAGTAAGTCTTCGTCAATTGTCATTTGCAGCTGAGAAAGTCTTTGATGTTGGGTCACGAGAGCTGAAACACCTGTGGCTGTACCGGCAGCTCCTAGGCCAAGGAGCATTGCAATGGTTATACCTGTTACTACTTCTCTTTTGTGGAGCTGGATGGTTTCTTCTAAAAAGCGATACATTTCTTCTTCTTGGTGATACAGGACTCTAGGAACAATCAGAACTTGGACACAAAAGTCAGCAAGGTTATTTAATTTGCTAAGGTACACACAGGGGGTTATTCCGATTTGTTGACAGACCCACATTCCTGATAGGAACGGAACTGCCCACTTATCAGTCTTTCGACTAGGTTGGCATCACCTCATGGGTCCGTAGGCCCTCGGCTTGTGCCTGGGGGGTGATCATGGTTGGGTCTGTGCCCATGAGCCGCTGCAGGCTGGAGCCGTGTAGCGGATGAGCTGCACCAGTGACCAAAGCTAGTTCCTTTGCACAATTGTCCTCCCACTCTTGTTTAAAAACTATCATCCCTGCCCCATCAAAAATCAATCTGCAGGTTTGCTTTATGTCAAATGGGAGCATGTCATCCCCTCCAAAAACACTATCAATGAGAGTAGAAACCATTGCTGAATTGATCCCTCTGTCAGTGATTGCTTTAACAATTGCTTGTACATCCTTAGGATTTACCGGTGAGTATGTTCTCTGGTTTCCGCCTGCCCCCCCCACTCGGACTGGGAAAGCCAGTGTGGCCGATGGACCCCAGTCGGCACAGGCAATTTTTATTTTCCTCCAGTCTGTGAGAGGAGTTCGTTCTTTTTCTGACTTCCCCTCAACCCGAGTAGAAACATTGTTGTTACTGATTTTGTATACTGTTACTTCTCTGTCGGAGCCGGAGCCAGAGCTGGCAGCAGAGGACTGGCTGTCCCCGTCCCAGCTAGAGTCCGATTCAGAGCCGGAAGTCGACTGACTGGCTGCTTCCGGGCTCCGGAGCCTTTTGGTCGGGCTCCGACCTCGCCCCTTTCTCTCAGGGCTGGACCACTCTTTCCCTCTTGGCCCCCGCCCCTTTCCCTCAGGGCTGGGCCATCCCTTGCACCTGCACTCCCCCCGCCTCCTGCTGTGGGAGCTTCTCGCCTTAGAAAAACGTGCTTTTTGGCAAAGATTAGCTTCCGTTATCTCTTTGAGCTCTTTTCCCTTTTTCTGCTCGCGTGTCCCCTCGTTAGCTAACAAGCTCTCTTCGTTTTCATTGGCAAAGAGCCCACTATCTAAATGACCTTCTTTGTTTTCTGTCCTGCTTTCCTTCTCGGATTCAGCGCTATCTTGAGGTGCATAAGGTGGGGGTCCCTCCCCCGCTTTTCCAGCATTCCTAGCTTCTTCAGCTAGATTGTTGTAAAATGACTGCATCTCTTTTATCGCCTCAGCGAGTGACCTTGAATTTAGAGGCTCTGAAACGAGCTCTTGCTCCTCTGAGCCTCTGCACTCCGCAGAACTAACCCCATCAACACTCTGCACATTATCACTAACTTTCAGACTGCATTCTTTTACACTCTGAAAATTCTCAACAACAGTTCCCTCTGAGAAAGTTTGCGTCGCTGCCGCGATACCCAATTGAGGAGAAATCTTTAAACAATTTTGGGCAGCTTTCCATGTTTCTTGCTCATGCAGAGCCTTCTGTAAAGCTTCCACGACCCTTCCCCATGCCTTAAGATTTTTCCCTGAGCCAGAAGACATTGTGTCTTCAGCAAGAGCCTTAGTGCATTGATCCCAAACATCTGGGTGGAGGATATCCACCGGTCTATCAATAATACTAAGTTGCAAAAGCCTCGTCACTGCGAGGGTAAAATCTTTTGCTTTACAATCAATTCCCCACTGCTTATGAATCTGAGATACGACCTTCACGAGAGCTTCCATCCTCTGCGTGGGTCCGGAGGCGTCCCTCCCGCCGAGCTGGCCCGCCGCTCGGCCGTCGTTCACCCGTCCAGGTGATTCCCGATCTCCCGGGTGACTCCCGGGGGTTTCGGCACCACTTGCTGCCTCCGCTGAGGCGCAGCGACCTGGTTCGGGAACGACACGGCAGCCACAGCCAGGCTGCTCGGACCACCAGCTCACAGACACCAGTGTGGTGGACGGCTAATGGCGTTTATTAACTGGTTACATGGAGTTATAAAACCTCTGTTTGCTACATCACATCCGTCTGCTTACGTTACAAGTTAGGTGTTGCTTACCTTATCAAGGACACTAACCAACTAAGTATTGAGGGAGGGGTTCTGTCTGCCCGTACAACGCGATATCTTCCGACCGCCTGTCCCTAATCTCCCACATAACAACAGGGGACAAATATCAGTCCATGCCCCGTCTCACAAGTTGCTCAATGAGGAATTCCACCTCATTCCTCGTGAGAAGAGGAGTCGGAGACCACTCAAGGCTCTCACAGTGTTCACGGATGCATCTGGGGCTTCCCACAAGTCGGTGATGACTTGGAGAAATCCTCAGACTCAGCGTTGGGAAGCTGATGTTGAGTTTGTGGAGGGATCCCCCCAAGTGGCTGAACTTGCTGCAGTGGTAAGAGCCTTTGAGAAGTTCTCGGAACCAATTAATTTGGTAACAGACTCTGCTTACGTGGCGTGGGTAGTGTCCAGAGAGGAGCAGGCGGTGCTCAAAGAAATTGACAATGAACATCTCTTCAGATTGCTTTCAAAGCTAATTTATTTAATTTCTCATTGAGAACACCCGTTCTATGTGATGCATGTAAGATCACACACTGATTTGCCAGGTAAAATTGCAGAGGGGAATCATCAGGCAGATTCCCTTGCTGCACCAGTTGAAAAAGCACGTCTCCCAGATATCTTCCAACAGGCAAAGCTGAGTCACCAACAATACCATCAGAATGTGCCAGGCGTGATCCGTCAGTTCCAGCTGACACGGAGCCAGGCTCGAGCCATTGTGGCCACCTGTCCCAACTGCCAGGTCCAAGCCATACCATCGATGGGTATAGGAGTTAACCCCCGGGGCCTTGGCAGTTGTGAGGTATGGCAGACAGACATCACACACATTCCTAGTTTTGGACGCCTCAAATATGTTCATGTAAGCATTGACACACATTCAGGTGCAGTGTATGTCTCGGCCAATGCAGGGGAAAAGACTGATCATGCCAAGAACCACCTAGTGCAAGCTTTTTCAGTGTTGGGGATTCCAAAAGAAATCAAAACTGAAAATGGCCCAGCGTACGCGTCCAAGGGGTTCCTGGAGTTTCTCCAGCAGTGGGGAGTGGAACATAAAACTGGCATCCCTCACTCCCCCACAGGTCAAGCTGTGGTTGAGCGAGCACATCAGACGCTCAAACAGGTCCTGGCTAGACAGAGTAGTACAACTGTATGGATGTCTCCACATGAGAAACTCTGCAAAGCCATGTTTACCATCAATTTTCTGAACTGTTCATTTGAAAACATGAGTCCACCAGTGGTACATCATTTTAACAATGGCAATCAGTTCAAATTGTCTCAGCGTCCACCCGTCATGATTAGGGATCCAGAAACTTGGGAAACCAAAGGTCCCTATGAGCTCGTGACCTGGGGTCGTGGCTATGCGTGCGTGGCCACTCCCTCAGGCCCTTGGTGGATTCCCCAGAAGTGGGTGAAACCTTTTGTCCCTAAAAATCCAGCTCCAGCAGAAGAGGATAAGAGGCAAGTAGCCGTTGCATCCAAAAGAAGACGCCGCCAGATGGAGGAAAAAGAATCTTCCTAGATGTGGACTCCTTCCGGCAGAAACCGAAACTTTTAACATGTTTTAAAAATGTTTGTTTTTCCTTTTAGAGAAAGCCTACCTCGCACTCAACCCTGTGATGAACCCCATGCAAGTTGTCATCTTGTTGTTGCTGAACAGTCTGGCAGCTGCATGGATCATCCCTCAGCCACGTCAAAATGTCTGGGTGACCCTGGCACAGACACTTCCGCAGGAAAACATATGTTTGTCCACTGCATCAACAGATAATCCTATGTCCACCTGTATGGTAGGAATTCCATCATGGGCAGGAATTCCGTCTCAGCTTTTAGGAGGGCCATGTACCATAGGGCGGTTGTCCGTATTGACACCCAACCAAACTTTAATTGGTGAATGGACTCACAAAAACAAATCGGCAAACAAAATTCAAAAGAGAAGTGCTGACCAATTGGATCCAAATTGTAATTCAGAAATTTTTCATTGGGCCAAGTCAAAAAGAGTCGCTGTGTCCCTGTTCCTTCCGTGGGTCGCAGCAGCCAAAGCTCTAGGTGAATTGGGCCATCTAGAGTGCTGGGTAGTCAAACAGGCAAATTTAACGTCCACCGCCATCAGCTCTCTCCTAGAAGAGGAGGAAATTACCAGACAGGCCACTCTCCAGAACCGTGCCGCTATAGATTATCTCTTGTTACTTCATGGACATGAATGCCAGGAATTTGAAGGACTGTGTTGCCTAAACCTGACCTCGAAGGCTCCAAACATCCATGCCGCCCTTCAAAGCATGAACAGCTTGATCGGACAAGTGAAGCAAGAATCTGAGGATTGGATCAAAGAGCTGTTCAAGAGCTGGGGACTTACAGGGTGGTGGACTTCTATAGTTAAAACAATTTTGTTATTTCTTGTTATTCTTTTCCTTGTAACAATAGCGTTCGGGATCCTACGCTGTTTGATTTTCAAGGCTATCAATAGTCTCATACCTTCTACCTCAGAAGTCAACCACATAGAGTTGGCAAACCTAAAACAGGTTGACTCCCCCACCAATTGTAATTGGTGGGAAAACCCGCATTCCGTGTAACCTAATGTTCTTCTTCTAATGTTCTTAAACAAAAAAGGGGGAGATGTTGTGTTCCTCTGAGGAATGGTTTTCCCCCTCAGAGTCTCCCTGAAACCTGTGCTATGTAGTTCAACCCTTTTTCCCTATCATACCTACTCCTGACCCTATTGGCTCAGGGCCAATATCTTTCCTTGGCCCAAAACTAGATATACCCCTGTTTCTTCCTGGTTCACTCTCTCTCTCCTCGGCCTCCTGGAACATCACATCGAGAATAAAGCTTGGACGGAAGCTGGGGGTGAGAGCCACTCTTTTGAAATCTCTATTCTGTCTCTCTGAAATATATTTCCCTAAAACCCCTGAATAACTGAGCTAGCGAGAGCCGCGGGGGTGGCTAGAGGGAAGTATAGTTTCAGGAGCACAAGTCTGATGGGGAATGGCTGAGGGATCTGGGGCTGTTTAGCCTGGAGAAGAGGAGGTTCAGAGGTGACCTTATTGATCTCTACAACCACCTGACACGAGGCTGAAGCCCATTGGGGGTCGCGCTCTCCTTCCAGGTAAAAAGTGACAGGATGAAAGGAAATGCCCTCAAGTGGCATCAGTGAAAGTTTAGATTGGATATTAGAAAGAATTTCTTCACTCAAAGTGTGGTCAGGCATTGGAACAGACTGCCCAGGGAAGTAGTGGATCACCATTCCTGGAAGTGTTCAAAAGGCATGTCAGTGTGACATTTTGGGGACATGGCTTAGTGGTGAATGTGACAGTGCTGGGTTAGCAGATAGACTCAGTCTTAAAATTCCTTTCCAAATAAAATTATACTGTGATTCTATACTCTTGTTCAGGCAGATGTCCCATACCTGTCAATGTGTGCCCCCTAGCATGGAGCAGCAAAGCTGGTACCCAGCCCTTTGTGATCCCACAGCATTGTGCCCAAGCAGCTCTCCCACGGCCTCCATTTGGCTTGAGGAGGTGACTCCCAAAACCTCCACCTGTAAATATCACTTAAACCCAATTATGTGAAACAATTGCTGTTGCTGGGTGGAGGCAGGGGTGGCTGCCCAGGGACGTGGCTCCCAGCTCCCAAAATCTGTGCGTTCAGTGTCTCCTTGCGTGCTATTGCAGCTGCAATCAGCATGTTGGGTGTTCCATGAGTGTGTGGGGGAGAGGAGGAGCTGGAGAGATTTCTGTGGAGACATGAGAAGGTAACATTGATCATCACCACCCAGAGATTCAGGCACTATGTGTTCAGCAGCAGTTTGGCATGCCAGTGAGTTGGTTACATATAGTTGTAAGTTTTCATTATTATTTTCTGCAATGAAAATAAAAGCTTTAAGTTAAGGGATATAGACCAGTATATGAATGAAATTCTATTAATAATGTAATGCCTCTTCTTGGTGATCTGAGAGTTCAGTTGCTGGTATTTCTATCCCTTCCTCTTTTATCTTGGTTTACAGGTAGATGAAGGTGTTGTTCTTTATCCATATTGAAGGATTAAGACCCCCAAAAATTATGTTCTCTAATGTAAAGGCTGCAAATAAACACAGCAACTAGTTGGGTGCTGTTGAATGCTGTGATAATTACAGAGCATTAAATGATATTTGAGATAAAATTCCTTATGAACACACAACAGCTGTCAAGGTCAGGGTATAGCAAAGCTTGTAATTCCCATGCCTTAAAATGCAGATTGCATACCAAGTCCCAAATGGCCTCCTAACAGTGCAGAAGCTTTTTCCAGCCTGCAGTCACACAGAAGTTTAAGCATTTCTCCTGAAATTAGTGAACCGTTCATGAAGTCAGGTGCTGTTGTGAATTTAGCTGTTGAAGAGGTTTAATTCCATTTGGACACTTGAGAGCTTATTGGTTAACAGGAGTGGTAGCTTTCTTACAGTGCTTGGTATGTTGTTAAGGGAAAGTTTGCTGCTCCCAGTTTTATACAATCAGCCAAGGAAGAGAGTTTGCTTTTTTAATTTTTTTTTTTTTTCTCCCCCCAAACAAAGCTGAGTCTGGGTAACAGCAGGGAGAGGCTTGAAAACCCAGCCTGGTCTTGCCTCAGACTCTAAGATGTCAGCAGACAAATGAAATGACTCTGCTTTGTTTTTATTAAATGCCCTTGATTTTTAGCCTAATGACTTATTTTTATTGCTTTGGGTGGGCACAGAGTGAGCACAGGCTTTGGTGACCAGAAACCCTCTGCTGCAGAACAACATGCCTGTCTGTCCCAAACCTGGCTCTCCTCTGTGCTACTTTTCCTCCTGCTCCATTTGCCTTGATCTTGTCACTGCTGAGCAAGGTTTCAACATGCCTTGAGGAGCATCCCCTGTGCATGCTGCTGGCAAAGGGGCTCCAGATGCGCTGTCAGGGGGCTCTGCTCTGAGGAGGACCCCAGACTCTCCCCTGCCTCTCCCTCACAGCTTCCTGAGCATGCTGCTAAATTTCCCTGTGTGCACTGGATGTGATGGCACTTGGAGGGTGGAGGGAAAGCAAGATGCATGTCTCCATGTGCCCTTCCAAGTGTTCTGACAGCTCCTGGGAACACTGCAGCTCTTCTCTTCCCACCCTCTGGCTCCAGCCTTGCCATGAGGCAGTTCTGGCTCAGCGCTGGCACAGCAGAGCCGGCAGTGTCCGGGAGTCACGTGCTTTATAACTTGGTTTATCCAGGCTGAAGAGAAATGTGCTGTTTCTGCTGTCACTTTGACAGATGTTTGAACTTCACAGGCTGAATGGACTCACTCTAGTTACATTTTGACTGAGGTATCACATGAAAAAATATTAAAATAATAGGAAAATCCCAAGAGCACAACCTGCCAGGGTTGGTATGGCTGGTGGAGTTGGGGGAAGGAATCAGCAGTCCTGGGCAGCATTTTCTCTCTGGATAGCTATTTCTAATTTTAACAGGGTTTGCAGGCACTCACTTTGCCGCTTCTGCTGTTGAAGTCATGCATCCTGAGCAGGCTGCTTAATTACAGGGGTTTAGCTCAAGTGTGTTTGAATTTTTTATTTTTTTTTTGACTTGCAGATATGAAATAGAATTGGATCTCTGTGGAGCATTGAGATTGGTCAGAGCAGAAAGAGTAAAAAAGGAAAGTTACTTTAAAGTGGGATTCTTGGGAAACTTGCATCAAACTTTGCCTGGTTTTATATCCAAAATACCATTTATGCTGATGTTCATGGGGCTGGTGTAAGAGAGCAGAATGTAGCCTGTGATTTGGGCTGCAGCTATTCACAGACCAGGCAGCACACTGAACCAGATGAAGCCAGATGCCAGCTAAATCAGCAGCATTCTCTTCTTCCCTTTATTTTTTGCATTACAGAATTGAGTCATTGAAAACCGATATAGTCATGGACAAAGACCCTCTAACTGATTAAAGTTAGAAAGTGGTATGTTTATTCACCGGCGGGTGGCATGGGAGTCATCTCCGAAAGGCATGGCCACCCCGAACAAGGTTCTTTTCCCTCTATTTATTCTCCAAGATCTTACATACAATACATATGCATAACCCCAGCACCTCCCATCCCCATTCTCTATTAAAATGAGGCTATCAGTCCTTCATGCGTGCGCAGTTCTTCTCTTGAATTGGGTCGGTGGTCTTGAATTGGGTCAGTGGTCTCAAAGGATGAAGTCAGGAGTCTTCATCAGGTCTCTGTGACCCTCTGGCACGATCCAAGGTCCCCTGCTTCGTGATTGATTGATATGAAGTCCAGGTGCTGGGCATTGTTCTTAGTGGTTTCAATCTGTTCTGATGACGGTTCACTTGCTCCACTTTTTCTATAAACAAGCTCATAATATAACAGTTAGCTCTAGCTTGGGCATCTAATAATCATTAACCTACCATTTACTAATCCAATTTACATCTTGGTCAATATAAGTTGCTTCTAACCCTCAGCTAAAATCTTAACTCTTTAAAATCATGTTTCAGAATTATATGTATGGGACTTGCTTTAATAATAACTATTGAGAAGGGAGAACTTGCCCCACTAATAATGAACTTAAAATAGAATATTTAGAATATTTGTCTCAAAGTTGTTGCTTATACTTTGCTTTGCATCTTCTGTCTTGTGCCTTGTGCTGCTCAGTGGCTATGGGGCTGTGTTGATCCAAAATCACGGTTCCCTTTTTAAAAAAAACAAACCCCTCATTTCAGTAAGATAAGATGAAGAAAGCTTTAAAGCTTTTCAAACCAGAGAGCACATGTTGTCCCTCTTGGGATTGTTGGTAAAAATTGATGCAAGAGACTAAAATTAGAGAGGAAATGAGAAAATGCCTCCCCTTCCCCCCCCCCCCCCCCTTTCTTTTTTTTTTTTTTTTTTTCTGAGTAAATTTAAAATTTTCCCTTCCTGTATATGGCTTTCTGTGCTGGAATGCCCCATATGTGGCATCATGTGTGTGCAATTACACATTTCACCTTGATAAGTTTGATGCATTTCTGTAGCCAGCTGTTTGTCAGTCATCAGCTTCAGCCCCCCTCCAAAGAGCCAGGGCTGTTCTTCCTTAATAACATTTTAGATCCTTTTTCCTCTCAGCCTGATATTAGCATATTCCTTTGGGGGGTGGTGCTGGGTGTTTGTACCAGTTGATGGGGTATTGGCAATCACAGATATTCTGTTTGTCATTTAGCTCAGTGAGAAAAAATGTCTTAATCTGATAATGGAGAACACAGAAGAATGCTGGCAGCCAAATGTCTGCTTTAGCCCTAAATCACTTGTTTCCTAAAAGGACAACAAATCTGAAGTGTGAAAATACCTTGGAGAGGATCTGTCTGTGGGAACTTGCAAGTACTGATGAAACTCAGCACATGGGGTTTATTGGACTGAATGAGCTTACTGCTGTTTTGTGCATTTTTTTTTTTTTAAGTGAAGAAGGTATGTTGTCTTTCTGAATAACTCTTCCCCATGGATATCTATGACAGCTCTTCTGTCTTGCATTGCTTGCCTGTCAGTATTAGGGGTGGGTCCTGGGGGTCTGTTGAAAGAAGCCTTATAAAGGACAAGGTGGATTGCTGGGTTGGATTGAAATTCCTGTTGCTTCTAATGTGGCAGATTCAGGTGACTAACTGTACAACAAACCCATCTGTTTGGGATTTAGAGGATAATATAGGAAAAGCAGGAAAATGCCTGCTCTGTCAGTAGTACAGCATTAGAGCACACAGTGGGAACAGTTCTAGTCCATCAGTTGCAAAAATGATCTCCATCAGTAAATACCACTTTTCTGCACACAGGATCTGTTTCACTCTTCATGCGTGTGCCTGAATTAGGAATGATGCTATTAAACTAGCTGTGAGTAGAGTAGTGTGTGCAGATAGGAGTGAAGGCTGCTCATGCCTCATTCTGCAAAGGATGCAAAGGGAGGAAATTTCCTTCTCCCCAGGCACAGCCAGATGGACTCATTAGAGCATGTACCCATTGCAGTGTTAGGCTTTTTGGGCTCAGCTGTCAGTCAGGACTATAAGCCAGAAATTAGTAACCCTCATATAAAAGTTTCTGGTACAGCTCTTTCTCAGAGAAGATAAAACAATTATCAGTTGCAGTCACAGGTCACAGAGTTCCTGCTGCTGGTCCTTTCCCTTGCTCACCTCTGCCCTGTACCCACCCATTGCTGTCTTGCTCTTCTCTTGTCCTCACCTCTGTTGAAGGCACCTTGGTGGTTCTTGTTCTGGTCTTTTGCTAACCTGAAGGTGTCTCAGGGGCAGAACATGGGTACTGCAGAGGGACAGATGTGCTCTACAGCACAACAGTTCAGAAATTTAAAAATTAAAAAAAAAATTGTCCCAGTGTTAGCAATAACTGGCTAATAATTGTTGGCCTGCTGTTTTACCTCCGTCTGTTCAGCCCCTTGTGGGGGCTGCTCTGATATTGTGCCCCATTTCTGTTGCTCTTACCAGCTGCAGGATGGAGGGTTTTGGACACAGCCCCTGGAGCTGGGATGGCTGACATATCCCCACAGCAGTTAAGTGCTGGATGTGAGGTATTGGCTTACCTGCTTGAAGGTCCCTTTTGCAGCCAGAAGGGTATTAAAGACCACTTTGTACAACAACACTGAGGATCCCTTTTATCCATGAACTCCTTGTGGAGAGCTGAGGAAGAGATTCTTACCAAATCAGGTTTCCAGCATTCCTCTTAGCAGCTTATTAGCCCTGGGAATTCTTGTATAAAATCACCCTGGCATCTCTCCTGCAAGACTGTAAATCATTTATTTTTCAATGCAATAGATCTGCAGTTGCCACCTGTAGTGTTGTGTCACTGTCCTGTTCAGAAAGTCCTGACAATGAAGCAGTCAAAGCCAACTGGACGAGTGGTGCCTGAGATTTGTATCACCACAGGAGCCAGACTTCTTATCCTTTTTTTTTTTTTTTTTTTTTTTTTCCCAGAGCATAAAAGACACTCTTCTTATTCCTCATGGCAGAGTCTTCTGCATTGCTTCTGAATTGAGCCCTTGAGAGAGGTACAGAAACAGCACATGGTAGGGATGGGCAGAAAGGTGGGTGATCTTGGGCAGGTGGACTTTCTTTTACCAGCACGGAGGAAGCAGGATGTGGAGAGAGAGGATAAGGATGCAACTGGGCAGCATCAAGCAGATCTCCCTGCATGAGTCAGGAAGGATGATTTCTGGCCTCTCCTGCACTGATGTTGGCAGTCACAGATGCCCTGTGATGGACATGGTGGCTGCCTAGGTTGGGAACTGAGCTCTGAGTTTAATGGGCTGAAGTCCTGGCAGAGATATTGAGGATGTATCTGAGACTTGGCTCAGCCCCAAGGAACTGTCCCAACTTGCACTTTGTGCCTTCCACACCAAGGGATTTTTAGATTATCATCAGGCAGACAAGACTCTTGCAATATGCTATTAGCTGTTTTTAATGATGTTTTATTCGTTAATAACGTCTTTTAGTTGTAACTTTAATCTGTAATACTTTGGTATGGGGTGCCTGGAGGGGAAAGCAAGAATCCAGAAATCATGTGAAAGCTTTTAATAAACCATCAGCCCTTCCTGCACTGCAGTCCTGCGGGAATTAACTGCTCTGTGCACAAGTGAATTCTCTCTCAGCCTTCCATGGGTGGCATCATTTTGCCCTCAGCTGGCACAGCACATGCTTGACTGCTCTCTTGAGTGTAGTAAATGGGGCATAACTTGTTTTCTTGGTGTTGGGGGGACAACAGTTCCAGAAAATGGACAAATCCTTTAAAAGTAATGGGCTCAAGGATGTCACTAAACCCTTCCATGGTGCTGGGCTGGGCTGGGCTCCTTCCTTGTCCAGGCAGATGATGGCGGAGCCCCTGCTGAGATGCCTGGTGTTGCTGGTTCTTGTGCTGCTTTAGCAGAACTTTAACAATAAGCTGCATTGAATTTGCAAGCAGTGGAGCCCAAGCTAGTGTGCTCTGCATGAAAGGTGCACCCAAAAAAGCTGGAACAGTCTCCATCCGGGCCATTTGATGTATCTGGCACAGCGGTGGTGCTTGCTCTGTGTCTCCACTGCTGTGTTTGTGGGATATGTTTTGTCATTTTCCAGGGAAAGATTTTATTTGAGGTTGATTTTTTTTTTTTTTTTTTTTCTCTGATGGGGGAGAAATTAATTACCACCCTTTCTCCTCTTACTGCCCTGAAGACCAGAAATAGTCAGGAAGTTAATGTTCAAACAGCTTTAAAAAACAGTATCTCTAAATGTCAATTTAATGTGCTCTGGGAGCAATGTGACTCAAGGACCTGGTATAAACATCAAATTGCATCTACTGCCACAAGGACTTGTGGGATTCTCTGAGGCAAACACAATAGGGAGATTGAGAGTTTATTTCAGCTTTTTTCAGTCTTTCTTCTAATAAAAGTAAAGTTTTATTTTCCTCATGCCTGTCCTTACCACAAATGCAGCCTGAACCTGTCTGAGATGGCAGATTAAAAATGAAACTCTCATGAATGAGAAATGCAGCCTGCATTTTTATGATGGCGGAAAAAGTAAACCCATTTTAAAATGTGCATATTTTTAAGAAAGTAAATTACTAAGTAGGTGAGATGTAGGTATCAATAAATATTTATTCCAAAGAAGTAATCTCTCAACAGAATTGGAAATTGTCTCTTCTTTTTAGGCAATTAAAAATCAATGTTTTTTTTTCAGAGTGGAAGTAGTATTTTTCCAGTTGCTTTTGGAGTGTGGCCACTGTTGAGTGAAAAGTTTCACAGCTACATGACATTTTTTTCAGAATAATTGCACTAAAAGGACAAGCTGAATTATAGGATGGATTGTAATGATCTTGAAATGCAGGGGAGGAAAAAACTCCCAGAGTTAACCCAAATGTGAAATTGTTCTCTGAAAAAGAAGTTGGAAATGGGGGTCTGTATTTTCCAGGTGGGCAGATGGTGAGTGCTGAGGCTGGGTCACATCTACTCAAGGTGTGAAACTGCTGTGGAGGTTTATAACATTGAGACAAATAATATATTCAAACGAGCCTTATTTTATAGACCAGGTAAACCAATTAAAGCTCTGAAAAAGATGTGAATACAGATTAATGATCTCAAATACAGTTGGTCACTACATGACTGGCTTAGGTACACCTGCCACAAGAACTCAGAGACCTGTTTCGGGGGTGTTGGTGCCTCCTGAACCCTGTTTCCTGTTTGTATTTGGAAGCCTTGGTGTTGCAGACTGTGGCGTGTGGAACAGCACAAGGAGCAGAACAGTAATCACCATGTTGAGCTGTGAAATGCTGGCTCTGACCTGTTGTGCATGTGCTTGTGTGAGACATGTAACTATGATTCATGTCAGAAAAAAAAAAAAAATAAAAAAAAAAATATATATATATATATATATATATAATGATGAGATTGTACCGTGGGAATAAAGACTAGTACAAAGATGAATTCTGAGAAACTGCCAGATAAGGCTAGAGGGGAAACAACTGGACGGAATATGGTGAACAATAGGTGGAAAACTGAGCAAGCATGTAAACTGCCTATGCAAGCAAAATTGCATGAGAACCCAAGATCAGCAAAAATGAATAAGACTTCGCCTTTCTCCCAACGACCACTAGAGAGAGCTAAAAGACCACCAAGAAAGAGCCCACGCATACGCAGCATGTGCAAAGACAATAAGCGCCACAACCGGAAATGGGGGGGGGGGGGGGGGAGGGGGGAGGGCGGCGCTACTGAGAAATGCTTATGCATATGGAATAAATATTTGCAGAACTAACAGTCGGTGTGCGTCTTGGTGGAGCGCAGACTCCCCACGCACCCAGTGCTGCTTGCTCACTTTTTGCCAAACATAATTTAATAAATAACTAAAATTTTGATTAAAGATTGGAGTACGGATTTTCGTTTCTAACACTTGGGTGGGAATATCATGTAGTGGGAACAGCAGGTCCTTTGTGCCCGAGGGGACTCTGCAGCATCTGTGCAGTGAGTGGTCCCTGTCCCTCTCTGGGGATCCTGGCCATGTCAACCAGGTGCCCCAGGGCTGGTCACCTCTGTGGCCAGGAGCTGGTCCTGCCTTCCTGGAGTGGTCAGCCCTGTGTGTGAGGTCACTACGACCAAAAGATCACAGCACTTAGGTGAGGGGCATTTAATTTTGCAAGAATAATCAGAGGGAACCTTTTGATTTCCTCCCACTTACCTTTTAAATTTTTGTTACCTCTCGAACCGTGTGCCTGTGCATACTGTTGGCTCAATGGCTTTTTACACCGGCTGCTCTAAATGCGTTTTAAAGAGCTGAGGAATTCATACACAGCAAGGTCATATAAATTAATAATTATCTAGAGCGCTTCTGCCCTTTTCTGCCTCCAGAAAAGAAGTGAGGAGGGAAAAAAAAAACTTTTTTTTTTTTTTTTTTTTTTTTTTTTTTATCTCCCAAACTAGTTTTCAGGGCTGATCCTGGGCACTGTTGTTTCAGCCACAGCCTTACACCAATTTGACTTCATCATTTCACTGTCACATTGCCTGTATTTGAGCCAGCACATGAATTTTCATTTCTAAATGTGTTTGAGTTTGTGGGTTTGTAATTCATACAGAGCAAATAGATTAATCACAAACTGTGGAGTCCCTCGAACCTCTCAGGGGAATTCCCAGGGCTCCCCACCTGTGCTTTGCTTTTCTCCCGTACTGGGTTTTCCTGCCGTGCCTGCCCTGGCTGCAGCTCCCGCCTCCATCCCAGAATCCCTGCTCCCTGCCGGAGCGGCCTCACGTGCCGCCGCTGTTCCACTGGCCATTTGGCCATTGACCCCGCCCTGGCCGCTGCAAACCCCTTCAACGTGTTGGAATAAACCTTGCTGGAACTGATCGTACAAAGGCCCTTCTTGCCTCTCTTTGCTGAGCTAACCGTGGCATATGTGATGTGTGAGCTTGACTGCTTTGCCTGAATTCCCCCCAAGCAGCTTTTCTACAGGAGATGCTTATTGGGAAATAGGTAGCAGCACACCATCTAAAATCACACTGCTACAATAAGCCATGCAGAACTTGTAATTATCAAAACTTGGAGTACAGAAGAGGTATAAATCATGACAGTAATGCTTTCCGGCTGCCAATTAAAAATAGGAATTTAGGCTGCCTGAGCGTGGAGGGTTTAGGTTGAGAAGTTTCTGTTTCTGTGTCGCAGAAGAGTTAATGAAGAAAGTGCTTGCTCATAACTTCTCATTAAGCAACAACTGGATTTATAAAATACTGGCACTAGTGGAATAATTAGGAGTTTTCTATTACTGATGAGTTGGACTCTTAAAGAGGGATATGTTATCTCAAAGAGTGCCAATCTTGAAGCCTGTGCTGGTGCTCCATGCAGCAGCTAGAAGTGTGCCTGGAGCATGTGGAGCCTGCCAGGGTTGTGCAGGTTGTTGGGAAGAGGAGCACATCCTGAGGCTGCGATCCAGTAGGGGTTGTGGGATCAGGCTGGCTGGGACAAAGTGTGGGACAGGATCTAAATCAGCGCTCCCCCCCTCCTCGGTGTTGGGGGTTAGGTTTGGTATTGTTTTTTTCCCTATAGAATTTCTCCCCCATAAGTTGCTAAGAGACTAAATACTGATGCTTAGAGGGTGCTTGACCCACACAAAAGAAGTGGCCAAGGGAGGAGGAAGATCACATAAGTTTGGGGGAGGGAAAAAGACAGGGATGGGGGAGCTGAGCACTCTCTTCCTGCTCTCAGCATCAGAGAGGCACGGTCGGGCTGCTGCTTGCTGTGGGAGGAGTCCACTGTTAATGGAGTGTCCGGTCCTGGGAATTCTACCACCATCCATCGTCTGCTCATGTGCCCAGGAATTCAGAGGCCCCTTCACCTGCCTTGCTGGAGCTGGGCCAGCCCTGCCCAGCTGTCCTGGCTTCTTCAGTACTGCTCACTTTGCCAAGACACCCCCCCTTGCCTGCCGGAACATTTCCCCTTTGCCTGCTGGGGACCTCCGCCATTCCAGCCACTAGCCCAGGAGTTTCCACCGTTCCAGCCTGGTACTCTCGGGGTCCTAAGAGATCAGACTGCCCCAGGCTTTGTGAAACAAAGCCCCTCGAGGTTCCTGGTTCTGTTTATTATTAATGCTGTAGTTGTTGTTGTTTGTTTGCCTTGTTATACTTACTAGTAACGGACTGTTATTCCTTTCCCCATAGCTCTGACTGAAAAGCCTCTTTAATCTTCTAAATTATAATAACTTGGAGGGAAGGGATTTGAATTCCCCACTCCTAGAGATGCCTCGCCCCTCCCTAGCAGATACCTGTCTTTCAAACCAAGACACTCGGTCACCTAGGAGTGATGCCAGGGGGTAGGGGCACCACTTGCTGAGGGGTGGGGAGGTGGCACTGAGGACCATCACTGCTGCCTCTGGACTATCCATAGGAGAGGGGCTAAACCAAGGAGAGGAAACAGGAGGGATACGCAAATGCTATTTGCTGCTTTTTTTGCCCCGTTCTTCAGTAACATGTTAGTGGTACCCAGCACACCAGGGCCCCCATGACAGCACCCTGGTGCTCTGGGCACTGCCAAAGCTGTGGCCATGGAGCAGATATCAGAAACCACAACTGTTACTGACTTTTAGTACCAGAGCAGAGTCCCTTTCCATGTGGATCCAGAGTTGGTCTTGCACATTCTCCAGGGAAGCCTCAGCCTTCAGGCTCCAAGGGCTGGCAAGGTAGCATGTGGAGCTGATGGAGCTGGGTGGCCCAGGGTTCTCCATCATGATTCCCAGGGACTATGGGGACGTTAGGCAACCTTGTAATGCCGATTGTAATTTTAAAGTGTTTTGATAATGTTCCCCTCAGCTTTAATGTTAGATATCCTTGCATATGTTCCTCAGTAATTGAAAGGGATATCGGGCAAATTTGATCTGTCTGGCTTTGACTTATGCTATCCTTATCTTGGCCTTCATGTCATTAAGAAAAAAATTGGTATTGATCTGAAACTATACCACTACATTATGCTGCAATTTTTCTTCCTTGCTAGCAGAATATAAATCGATAAAAGGCAGCTGCTTGCGACATGGGGCAGATATGATGCTGTCATTTATATATTGTAAATCCAATGATAGCTGATCAAATCAGTGCGTCTGCTGTTCCAAACCTGACATGATTGAATTGTCAATAAAAAAGATTTTACAGTAAGGGAAGTTCTGCTGGCGGTGTAAATGCCTGGAAGCCTCACTAAATTTGACACAAGATGAAGCAATAAGCTAGGCTATCATTATATAATTCCAACAGCCAAAATATTTGGATACTTGTGTTATAAATAAGATGGACCAAATTTTAGAAATCAAAATTTAGAATTTTATTGAGAGACAAAATGACAGTCTCGGACAGCCACAATTAAAAGGACAGCATCGAGCCCAGGCTCGGCACTGGGTGAACTCTGATAACAAACTCTGCCAGCCTGTTATCCCCCCAAGTTCACATTTTCGGCTTGAAGCTGCCCCTTTTTATACAGAGGATCGCGGAGAAGAGACGAGGCTCCGATGTTTTCCTCATCTACGGTGGCTTCATTAACTATTCATGTTTGGGTCTAGGAGTCTTGAATAGTTTTTCCTGAGTTAACAATGACCTTAATGGCTGAGCCCAGGTGTGTCGTGGATATGGTAATGTCCAGTGGAGTCAGATGAGATATGAGTAGATATGATAATGTCCTGAGGAAGCAGGTGAGATACTGATCTGATGTAATCAATCAGTTTTTGAGTAGCTCATCTGCCTCTTCCGTGGCTTTTGTGTTCCTTTTTAGGGTTTCCCTTACAGAGGCATTTCGCTGACATTCTTCTATTGTCCTTGTGTCCCTGTTTTGGGGTTTTGCTGCTAGCAGAAATATTTTGTACCTTTTCTTGTATGGCTTTTCTGTTTTTCGGATATAAACTTACATGAATTAACCTTGCAATATCTCACAGTTTTTATTAGAACATGTACAAGTATACACAGACTTATATTTTATATTTTATATGGATGTATCATAATACAGACATATTCAACACGAATTAACTTTAGGACATTTATCACACTTATGTTCTCACATGATACTGGAGCTGGGAGGAAACCTTTTATTGCAACTTCTTTGAAAAAGAATTATTCTGAGACTGAGGAATATGGATGGCTTCTGAAATGAAGGTGTGTTGGTGAGGACTAAGAGAAATAGTGTAGGACTTGTTTGAACTGAAGATGTGCAGGTTCAGGTCATTAGCAGGAAGATTATCAGT
>JAKJHU010002879.1:0-18415 GCA_022316685.1 Progne subis subis | reverse complement strand
TTTCATCCTGTCCCGGTCACCTGGGTCCCCTTGGGAAGATGGGGAGACACCTGGGATTTTGGAGTTCTCCTCCATTTTGGGGTTCTCTTCCCATTTTGGGGTCTCCCAGATTTTGGGGGAAGAGGAGAACATCCCAAGGGTGGTGACGTGAAGGTCCCCAATGTCATCATGGCCACCAACCTGTCCCAGCCCCGGTCACCTGGTGTCCACCAGAGGTTGGGATCTCGTAGATGTTGATGTCCCCTGGATGTTGGGGTGCTCCAGATGTTGGCATCCCCCAGTTTTTGGGGTATTCCAGATGTCGATGCTCCCCAGATGTTGGTGTCCCCGGGATTTTTTTGTCCCTCATATTTTGGGGAGCTCCGGATGTTGGGATACTCCAGATGCTGATGTCCCCCAGATTTTGGGGCGCCCCAGATGTTGGTGTTCTCCAGGTTTTGGTATTCCCCAGATTTTTTTGTCCCCCAGATTTTGGGATCCCTCAGATTTTGGTGTCCCCTAGATGATGGTGTCCTCGATTTTGGGATCCCCCAGATGTTGGTGTCCCCGATTGTGGGGTCCCCCCCGATGTTGGGGTGCCCCTGACCCCGCTCTCTCCGCAGCCACCGGGATGTTCTTCGGCTCGGCCCCCAGCCCCATGGGGGGGATGTCCCCGGCCATGACCCCCTGGAACCAGGGCGCCACCCCGGCCTACGGCGCCTGGTCCCCCAGCGTGGGTGCGTTGGGGGCGCTGGGACGGCTTTGGGGTGTCCTGGGGTACACGGGGGGTCACGGGGTTAAACTGGGGATGGTTGGGGGGCTTTGGGGTGTTTCGGGGGGCTCTGGGGTGGGGTAGAACGGGTGGCACTGGGATGGGCGTGGGGGCGGATTTGGGGTCCGTTTGGGTGTCCTGAGAGCGCTTTGTGTCCCCAAGGTCCATTTGAGGGGTCCCGGGGGCAGTTTGGGGTGTTCTGGGCTGGGATTTGGGGTCCTGGGCTGGGATTTGGGGTCCCCCTGACCCCCGTTTCCCCCACAGGCAGCAGCATGACCCTGGGCAGCGCTGGGTTGTTTTTAAGGGGTGGTTTTGGGGTCTCAGGTTGTGTTTTGGGGTCCTGGGCTGGGATTTGGGGTCCTGGGTTGGATTTGGGGGTGGTTTTGGGGTCCTGGGCTGGGATTTGGGGTCCTGGGTTGGATTTGGGGTCCCCCTGACCCCCGTTTCCCCCACAGGCAGCGGCATGACCCCAGGTGGGGCCGGATTCTCGCCCAGCGCCGCCTCCGACGCCTCCGGGTTCAGCCCCGGCTACTCCCCGGCCTGGTCGCCCACGCCCGGCTCGCCGGGGTCACCCGGCCCCTCCAGCCCCTACATCCCCTCCCCAGGTGAGTGCAGCCCCAAAAACACCCCGAAAGAACCCCGTAAAACACCCTGTAACCCCCCCAAAACACACTGAAACACTTGGTAACAACCCACAACACCCTAAAATAACCCAAAATAACTCAGAACACCCTGTAACCCTTAACAGCATCCTGAAACACCCTGTAAGGACCGACAGCAGCCTAAAATAACCCAAAATAACCCAAAATAACCCAAAATAACTCAGAACACCCGTAAAGTGCCCTGTAACTGTTACCACCACCCCAAAACAGCCCCATTCACCCTGAAATCACCCAAAACAGCCATGAAACATCCTGTAACCGTTAACAGCACCCCAAACCGCACCCACACACCCTAAACCACACCCACACACCCCAAACCGGCCCCATAACACCCGAAATAACCCAGAACAACCTGTAACCCTTAACAGCACCCCAAACCACACCCACACACCCCAAACCACACCCACACACCCCAAACCACACCCACACACCCCAAACCGGCCCCTCACTGCGCCCCACAGCACCCCGGCCCCTCCTGACCCCCGTGTCCCCTCTCCGCAGGTGGGGCCATGTCCCCCAGCTACAGCCCGACGTCCCCCGCCTACGAGCCGCGGTCGCCGGGGGGCTACACCCCACAGAGCCCCAGTTACAGCCCCACGTCTCCCAGTTACAGCCCCACGTCGCCCAGTTACAGCCCCACGTCGCCCAACTACAGCCCCACGTCGCCCAGTTACAGCCCCACTTCTCCCAGTTACAGCCCCACCTCTCCCAGTTACAGCCCCACGTCTCCCAGTTACAGCCCGACCTCCCCGAGCTACAGCCCCACGTCTCCCAGTTACAGCCCCACTTCTCCCAGTTACAGCCCCACGTCTCCCAGTTACAGCCCGACCTCTCCCAGTTACAGCCCCACGTCGCCCAGTTACAGCCCGACCTCTCCCAGTTACAGCCCCACGTCTCCCAGTTACAGCCCCACTTCTCCCAGTTACAGCCCCACGTCTCCCAGTTACAGCCCGACCTCTCCCAGTTACAGCCCCACCTCGCCCAACTACAGCCCCACGTCGCCCAACTACACCCCGACGTCTCCCAGTTACAGCCCCACCTCTCCCAGTTACAGCCCCACCAGCCCCAACTACACCCCGACCTCGCCCAACTACAGCCCCACGTCTCCCAGTTACAGCCCCACGTCTCCCAGTTACAGCCCCACGTCTCCCAGTTACTCCCCGTCCAGCCCCCGCTACACCCCGCAGTCGCCCACCTACACCCCGAGCAGCCCCAGCTACAGCCCCAGCAGCCCCAGCTACAGCCCCACGTCCCCCAAGTACACCCCGACCAGCCCCAGCTACAGCCCCAGCTCCCCCGAGTACACCCCGACCTCGCCCAAGTACAGCCCCACGTCGCCCAAGTACAGCCCCACGTCGCCCAAGTACAGCCCCACGTCGCCCACCTACAGCCCCACCACGCCCAAGTACAGCCCCACGTCGCCCACCTACAGCCCCACGTCGCCCGTCTACACCCCGACGTCGCCCAAGTACAGCCCCACGTCGCCCACCTACAGCCCCACGTCGCCCAAGTACAGCCCCACGTCGCCCACCTACAGCCCCACGTCGCCCAAGGGCTCCACGTACAGCCCCACGTCGCCGGGCTACAGCCCCACGTCGCCCACCTACAGCCTCACCAGCCCGGCCATCAGCCCCGACGACAGCGACGACGACAACTGAGCCCCCCGCGGGGAGCAGGGGGGCACAGCCCCCCGAAAACGCCCTGGCCCGGGGGGGTGACCCCCACATCGACGTGGGGACGGGGCTGTTGTCACCCCCGAAAAAACCCCACATCGACGTGGGGACGGGGCTGTTGTCACCCCCGAAAACACCTCTTAGATCGTGGGGGTGACCCCGACATCGATGTGGGGTCGGGGCTGTTGTCACCCCCCAAAAAACCCTCTCAGATCACGGGGGTGACCCCGACATCGATGTGGGGATGGGGCTGTTGTCACCCCCGAAAAAACCCCACATCGACGTGGGGACGGGGCTGTTGTCACCCCCGAAAAAACCCCACATCGACGTGGGGACGGGGCTGTTGTCACCCCCGAAAAAACCCCACATCGACGTGGGGATGGGGCTGTTGTCACCCCCGAAAACACCTCTTAGATCGTGGGGGTGACCCCGACATCGATGTGGGGATGGGGCTGTTGTCACCCCCCAAAAAACCCTCTCAGATCACGGGGGTGACCCCGACATCGATGTGGGGATGGGGTTGTTGTCACCCCCGAAAAAAACCCACATCGATATGGGGTCAGGGCTGTTGTCACCCCCCAAAAACACCTCTCAGATCACGGGGGTGACCCTGACATTGATGTGGGGACGGGGCTGTTGTAACCCCCCAAAAACCCTCTCAGATCGTGGGGGTGACCCCGACATCGATATGGGGTCGGGGCTGTTGTCACCCCTCCCCAAAAACCCCACATCGATGTGTGATCGGGGCTGTTGTCACCCCCAAAAACCCTCTCAGATTGTGGGGGTGACCCCGACATCGATATGGGGTTGGGGCTGTTGTCACCCCTCCCCAAAAACCCCACATCGATGTGGGGATGGGGCTGTTGTCACCCCCAGAAAACCTCTCAGATCACGGGGGTGACCCCGACATCGATATGGGGTCGGGGCTGTTGTCACCCCCGAAAAAACCCCACATCGATGTGGGGACAGAGTTGTTGTCACCCCCAAACCCCACAGGCCGTGGGGGTGACCCCAGAATGGATTTGGGGGTGTGGTGGTGGTCTGCCCCCAAACCCCCACATCTGTGCGGGGGTGTCACCCCCTGAACCCCCAGATTGTAACGGGGTTGGGGTTGTTGTCACCCCCGACCCCCCAGAAGCAACGGGGGTGACCCCAAAATTTACAGGGGGAACGGCGTCGTCACCCCCTCAGACCCCCACACTGAAATGGGGTCAGGGGCGTCGCCCCCCAAAACCTCTCCAGGCTCCGGGGGTGACCCCCGAGTTTCAGTGGGGGATGGGGCTTTTGTCACCCCCAAAACCCCCCCAGGCCATGGGGGTGACACCCCAATTTATATGGGAACGGGGTTGTCCCCCCCAAATTGAAATGGGGTTGGGGTTGTCCCCCCCAAACCCCCGAGTTGCGGTGGGGACGGGGCCGTTGTCACCCCCCAGGTCCCCACAGACTGTTGGGGTCACCCCAAGTTGGGAGGTGACACCGAAGGCTGGAGATGGCTGGATTTGGGGTGACCCCTAAATTGGGGTTGCCCCCAAAGGTGGAGCGACCCTCAGCTTTGAGGGGGGAGCTCCTGAATGGAACTGCACCCCCAAGTTCAGAGGGGGCGACCCCCACACTGGGGCTGACCCCTGAATCGGGGTGAAACCCTTACATTGGGGGGTTGATCCCCAGCCCGGGCTCTGCGCCTTGAATTCGGGGTGACCCCCAAGCCGAGGGTGACCCCCAAGTTCAGAGGTGACCCCCCAGTTGGGGTGGGGGCTGGGGCAGCCGTGGGAGCCCCCCTGATTTCGGGGGGCCGGGGTGGGGGGGGCTGTAATTTATGGGGGTCGTTCGTTAACGAGGGCGGGGGGGCGGGAGGGGGTGGGGGGCGCTCGGTGGCGGTTTTTGGGGTTCGGGGGGGGGGTGTCCTTTGCCCCTCCCTCTTTATTTTGCTGTTTTCACTTTAAGGGGTGCTGGGGGGAGGGGAAGCGAATTTCGGGGAATTTGGAATTTCGGGGGGAATTAATAAAAGTTTTACTGATTTTCACCTGTGACTCTTTTGGGGGGAAGGGGCAAAGGAGTCCCCTCATTTGGGGACACCTGGACTCCTGTGGTGGCCCCACCCTGCTGGGACCCCCCCGTGTCCCGGGTGACCCCTCTGAGGTCCCCGGGGGTGTGGTGGCCCCGAGGAGCTTGAGGGGCAAGTGGAGGAACATCATGGTGGCCACGGTTGGATCATGGTGGCCATGGTTGGGTCGTGGTGGCTGTGGTTGGGTCATGGTGGCTGTGGTTGGGTCATGGTGGCCATGGTTGGGTCATGGTGGCTGTGGTTGGATCATGATGGCCATGGTTGGGTCGTGGTGGCCATGGTTGGGTCGTGGTGGCCATGGTTGGATCATGATGGCCATGGTTGGGTCGTGGTGGCCGTGGTTGGATCATGATGGCCATGGTTGGGTCATGGTGGCTGTGGTTGGGTCATGATGGCCATGGTTGAGTCACGGTCGCCATATTCATGTCATGGTGGCCGCGGTTGGATCGTGATGACCGTGGTTGGGTCGTGGTGGCCATGGTTCAATCATGGTGGCCGTGGTTGAGTCACGGTGGCCATGTTCATGTCATGGCGGCCACGGTTGGACCATGGCAGCTGTCACTGTGTCACGGTGGCCATGGTTGAGTCACGGTGGCCATGGCTGGGTCGTTGTGACCATGGTTGGGTCACTGGGAGAGCACTGGGGGAGCACTGGGAGCATGTCCCTGGTGGCCCTGTCCCTTCTCCGGTGACGTCACCACCGCTGTCACCCATTGGTTGCTCCGCACCCACTCCAGGGACCCCTTCAGAGGCCCCCCAAAGCCTCAGGTGACATTTTGGGGCCCCCAGAACCCTCCAACCCCCTCAGGTGACATTTTGGGGTGCCCTGTGTCACCCTGAACCCCTCAGGTGACGTTTTGGGGTCCCCCAGAGCCCCCCGAGCCCCTTTGGGGTCCCATTTCCGGGTCCCAAACAGCGGCTGTTCCCTCTTGGCGGGAAACGCGGAGACCCCGCCCACAAATGGGAGGAGCCAATCGCGACCCCGCCCGTTCCCATATATGGAGGTGGAGGCGTGGCCATCGGAGCGCGCGGCCGCGAGGGGGCGTGGCCTCACCGTGTCATGGCGGCGCCCACAGCGGACGGTGGGCGTGAGGGGGGCGGGAGGATTTAAGGGATTTTTGGGAAATTTTGGGATTTTTGAGGGAATTCTGGAGGTGGGGTCGGAGCTCTGACCTCTCCCCTCCTTCCACAGCCCCTCCGGGGGTCCCCGAACCCACCGGCACCCCTCAGGACGCGGCCCCGGAGGAGCCCGAGGAGGCCGAGTGAGTTTTTGAGGGGATTTATTTTTGGGGGTGTCTCTGACTCTCGGAGGGGTTTTGTTTTGAGGGAGGGGTCCCTGACGCCCCCTCGCTCTCTCCAGGTTCCCCCGGTACGAGCTGAGCCGCCCCCCGCACCCGGTGTGGGAGGCGCGGCAGGAATTCGCTCGGCGCCCCGAAAATTTCCTGCGAGGCTGCAAATGGTGAGAGACCCCCCCCAGCCCCAAAACCTCCCTAAATCACCCCAAAACCCCACCCCGGTCCTCATGGCCGGGCTGGGTTGGGGTCTTCTGGGGGGATCGGGAGTCCCTGGGGAGGGTTTGGGGGGCTGGGAATGGGGGTCCCCAACGCCTGGGGTGGGTCAGAAGTGGGGGTCCCCAACACCTGGGGATCCCCTGGGGGGTTGTTTTGGGGTCTCAAGGGATTAAAAATGGGGGTCCCCAACACCTGGGGGTGGTTAGAAGTGGGGGTCCCAAACACCTGGGGATCCCCTCGAGGGTCATTTTGGGGTCTCTAGGGTTTGAAAAGGAGGGTCCCCAACGCCTGGGGGGGTCAGAAGTGGGGGTCTCCAACCCCTGTGGATCCCCTGGGGGTTATTTTGGGGTCTCTGTGGGGGTCCCCATCCCCTGTGCCCCCCAGGGCCCCCGACGGCTCCTGTGTCCTGAGCTGCAGCAACGACAACGCCCTGAGGATCTTCGACCTCCCCTTCCCCCCGGGACCCCCCCCGGGCGCGGCCCTGCCCGAGCTGGTGGGTGGGGGTCACGGGGGAGTCCTGGGGGGGTTTTGGGGAGTCCTGGGGGCCACGGGGGGGTCCTGGGGGGGTTTTGGGGAGTCCTGGGGGAGGGTTTGGGTCACTGTTGGGGGTCTAGGGGGCAGGGGGGGGGTCTGGGGGGGGTCTGGGGGTCACTCTTGGCGTCATTTTGGATCTAAGGGGTCACTCTGGGGGGCTTTGGGGTCCCAGGGGCCTCTGGGGTCACTCTGAGGTCACTTGGGATCACTCCGGGGTCACTCCGGGATCACTTAGGGGTCACTTGGGGGTCACTCGGGGGTCACTCGAGGGTCACTCCAGGGTCACTCGGGGGTCGCAGGTCCCGGCTGTGCAGGTGGCCGAAGGTGACACCATCTACGACTTCACCTGGTACCCCCTGATGGACTCCAGCCAGCCGCCCACCTGCCTGTGAGCTACTGGGAGCACTGGGAACAGACTGGGAATGGACTGGGAGCACTGGGAATGAACTGGGAGCACTGGGAGGGGACTGGGAATGGACTGGGAGCACTGGGAATGGACTGGGAACGGACTGGGAGGGGACTGGGAATGGACTGGGAGCACTGGGAATGGACTGGGAACAGACTGGGAGCACTGGGAGGGGACTGGGATGTACTGGGAGCGTTACTGGAAGGGGAAAGGTGGCACTGGGGTGCACTGAGTGTTTACTGGGACGGGACTGGTTGTTACTGGGAGATCCTGGCGCTTATGGGGAGGGTCCTGGGAGGGGCTCAGGGTAACTGGGACGAACTGGGGGTGTACTGGGAGCAGGGGAGGTGTGCTTGGGAGGCCGCTGCTGGCGTGTACTGGTCCGTACTGGTCCATACTGGTCCGTACTGGGCAGGGTGGCCGCCAGCAGCCGCGACAACCCCGTGCACCTTTGGGACGCCTTCGACGGGAGCCTGCGGGGGTCGTTCCGCGCCCACAACCACCTGGTGGGCAACTGGGACAAACTGGGAGGGACTGGGAGGAAACTGGGGTCCCCCCAGGTGGATTTTGGGGTCTCCCTGGTCCCTGGGTGGGATTTGGGGTCCCAGCGATGCTTTTAGAGACCCCCCAGCGCCTTTAATGGGAGGAGTTTTGGGGTGTCCTCTGCCCCTGGGTAGGTTTTAGGGTCCCCCGGATGGGTCTGGGGTCTCCCCTGTCCCTGGATGGGTTTTGGGCTCCCCAAGGTGGGTTTTGGGATCCCTCTTGTGTGGATTTTGGGGTCCCCTCTCCCCCCAGGTGGGTTTTGGGGTACCCCAGATATCCCCGGCTGGGTTTTGGGATCCCTCTCGTGTGGATTTGGGGGTCCCCTCTCCCCCCGGGTGGGTTTTGAGGCCCTCCCCCTGTGACGGGGGTCCCCCCCCCCAGGACGAGCCGGTTGCCCCCCACTCTCTGGCCTTCTCCCCCGACGGCTCCCTGCTCCTGGGGGGCTTCGACGGCGCCGTCCGAGAATTCCCGACGGAGCGGCCGGGCCGGAGCGGCCAGGAGAGACCCCTGCGGCGTGAGGGGCGGGGCCTGGAGGGGTGGGGCCTAAGGGGTGGGGCCTGGAGGGGCGGGGCCTAAAGAGGCGGGGCCTAAAGGGGCAGGGTCAGGGTGGGGCTGGGGGGCGATTTCCTCGCCTTTAATTAGGGGGGAAATTGGGGTTTTAATGGGAGAGGAGGGGGTTAAAAGGGGTGGGGCATGAGGGTGGGAGGGGCCTGGGGTGAGGCTGGGGGAGATTCCCTCCCCTTAAATTGGGGATTGATGAGGTAGAGGGGGCGTGGATTAAATGGGTGTGGTCTAAAGGGGTGTGGCCTGCAAGTGGGGGAGCCCCCTTTATTTTTGAGGGGGGAAGGGGTGTGGCTTAAGTGGGTGGGGCAAAAAGGGGAGGAGCCTGATGGGGAGGGGGCATGGGGCGTGGTTTGGGGAAATTATGGGATTTGGGGGTGGGGCTTAAATGGGTGGGGCACAAGAGGGTGTGGCTTTGGTGGGTGTGGTCCAAGGAAGGCAAAGTTTGGTTGGCACCAAAGTGGGTGTGATCTCACTGCTGTGGGCATGACCGTGCCCAAAGGGGCGTGGCCTGACCTCTGTCTACACCCTCCTGCAGATGGCGGGCAGGGCCAGCGGGGTCTGATTGGCTGCCTGGCCTTCAGCCCCAGCCAATCGCTGTTTGCCTGTGGCTCCTATGGGCGGAGCCTGGGGCTGTACCCGCGGGAAGGGGGCGGGGCCGTGGCGCTCTGGCCACGCCTCCCGGCCGCGCCCACTCACCTGCGCTTCAGCCCCTGCGGGACTCAGCTCTACGCGGGCGGGAGGAAGGTGGGCGTGGCTCATTGTGGGCGTGGCTCCCTGGGGGCATGGCATACCATGGGCGTGGCTCACCGGGCGTGGCTCGCTGTGGGCGTGGCTCACTGTGGGCGTGTGTCACTGGGTGTGGCTCATTGTGGGCATGGCTCGCTGTGGGCGTGGCCTGTGGTTGTGCCCGTGGGTGGTTATGAGGGCGTGGCCCTATGGTGAGCTGGGCTTTGTGAATGTGGGTGTGGCCTCAGCACTGGGTGTGGCTTTAGGGGAGGGGTTTAGCGCATGATTGGCATCTCCTGTTATGGTGGGTGGGGCTTTGTGGGCAGGGCTTTTGTGCTGGGGTGGATTGTGCATTTAGGGGCGTGGGTTCTGGCCTGATGGGCGTGTCCCTTCCTGGCCCCGCCCCCTCCAGGACCGCCACATCCTGTGCTGGGACCTTCGTGTCCCCGACCGTCCCCTCCTGGCGCTGCCGCGGCGCGTGGCCACCAACCAGCGCGTGACCTTTGACCTCGACCCGTGAGTGACACCCCCCAAAAAACTTCTGCACCTTTTGGGGACATCCTGGACACTTGGGTCTCTTCTTGGGGACATCCTGGATACTTGGGTCACCTTTCAAAGGGGATTTTTGGGGGTCCCGGACACCTGGGTCACACTTTGGGGACATCCTGGACACCTGGGTCACTTCTTGAGGAGAATTTGAGGGGTTCCTGAGCACCTGGAGCATCTCTTGGGGGAGATTTAGGGGATCCAGGACACCTCGGGGAGGGGTCTGGGGGGCTCTTCAACCCTTAGATCCCCTCGGGGGGGTCCCAGACCCCTGGACCCCTTTTTGTGGGGGGTGGTCCCAGAGCCCTGGGTCTCGCTGTCCCCCCAGGTCGGGGCAGTTCGTGGTCAGCGGTGACACCGACGGCTTTGTCACCGTGTGGGACACTCTGACCCCCCCCGGGCCCGGGGACCCCCCCGAGCTGCCCCCCCTCCTTCGCTTCCGCGCCCTCCGCGACTGCGTCAACGGCACCAGGTAACGCCCACCCCCCCAAAAATACTGGGGACCCCCCAAAAAAAATACTGGGGACCCCCCAAAAAATACCCGGGACCACCCCAAACTCCTGAAACCCCCCCAAAAATACCGGGGGACTCCAGGGTGAATTGGGGAGGGGCGTCACTGCTGTGCTGGGGCCCCCCCAAATTCTCACCTTGGTCACCCCAAATCCTTGGGATTGTGCCTCTAAGCTTCCGCCCCAAATCACCTCGAACTCCCCCGAATTGCACCCCGAAATCTCTGCCCCAAATTCCCACCCCAAATCCCTCAAATTTTCACGCAAAATCACCCAAATTTCCGTCCCAAATCCCCCAAATTTCCACCCCAAATCCCCCAAATTTTCACCCCAAATCCCTCAAATTTCCACCCCAAATTTTCCCCCGCAGCCTCCACCCCGAGCTCCCTCTCCTGGCCACGGCCTCGGGCCAGCGGCTGTTCCCGGCGCCGTGGGACGGTGACAGTGACCAGGAGGGGACAGAGGATGGGCCGGCGCCGGGAGGGGACATTCGGCTGCAGCTCTGGTGGTGGGGACCCGAGGATGGCGGCTGGGACCCCCCCGGGGACCCCGAGTGTCACCTCCCTGGGGACCCCGAGTGTCACCTCCCTGGGGACAGCGATTGTCACCTCCCCAGGGACACCGAGTGTCACCTCCCCGGGGACACCGAGTGTCACCTCCCTGGGGACAGCGAGTGCCACCTCCCCAGGGACACCGAGTGTCACCTCCCTGGGGACACCGAGTGTCACCTCCCTGGGGACAGCGATTGTCACCTCCCCAGGGACACCGAGTGTCACCTCCCCGGGGACAGCGAGATGGGTGATTGTCACCTCCCTGGGGACAGCGAGTGTCACCTCCCCGGGGACACCAGGACCAGTGACTGTCATCTCCCTGGGGACACTGAGTGTCACCTCCCCGGGGACACCAGGACCAGTGACTGTCATCTCCCTGGGGACACTGAGTGTCACCTCCCTGGGGACACCAAGACGGGCGATTGTCACCCCCCCTTGGGACACCAGTTGTCACCTCCCCGAGGACACCGGGACCAGCGATTGTCACCTCCCTGGGGACACCCAGTGTCACCTCCCTGGTGACACTGAGACTACTGACTGTCACCTCCCTGGGGACACTGAGTGTCACCCCCTTGGGGACAACGACCGGGACACCCCCAGGGACACCGAGTGTCACCCTCCTGGTGGCTCCGTGTGTCACCGGTCCGGGGACAATGGCTGGGACGCCCTTGGGGACACCGGACTCAGCCACCACACCTCTGCCGGGGGTGGCACCGATTGTGACCCACCCTGGGGACAGTGACTGCCACCCTTGGGGACCACAGCTGTCACCAGCGCTGGCCCCTGGGGGTCACAGCCCCACTGGGGACACCACGAGTGACACTGGGGACACCAGTGCTGGCCCCTGGGGGTCACAGCCCCGCTGGGGACCCCAACTGTCACCCCCAGACCCTGGCTGTACTAAAGACGTTGTGACTGTCACCCTCTGTCACCCGTGTGACATCTGGGCCGTCACCGATGGAGGTGTGGCCAGAGCTGCCCCGCCCCTGCACCCCAAACCCCCCCCCGGGTACCCCAAAATCTTCCCCACCCTCCAAATCCAGCGTTGCCCCTTTAAGAGCCCCCCCAAAGGGGGCGGGGTCTGTTCCCAAGCAGCTTCACTGTTGTCATGGCAACGGTGGCAGTGTCACCATGGAGGTTGTGTGGCACTGCTGGCCACGCCCCCAGGCCGAGGCCACGCCCATTCGTGTGCCCACACCCACGCCATGGTCAGCTGTGGGTGTGGCCTCATTCCCTTATGGCCACGCCCTCTTTTACAGCCTTGCCATGCTAATTACCCGTAATAAGCCACACCCACTCCGGGCCACGCCCTTTTTAACCTTCAAACCACACCCCCTTTCCAACCCCCACCTCTCCTCAAGCCACACCCCGTGACCACACCCATCTGTGGCCACGCCCCTTTGTCACCCCACCCATCCGCGGCCACGCCCCCTTATTGCAAAGCCACGCCTGCCTGTGAGGCCCCGCTCCGAGCCACGCCTTGAAATAACAAACCACGCCTCCCCGCGGCCACGCCCCTCCCAAGCCCCGCCCCCCGCAGCCGGCGCGCTCGCAGCCGGGGCGGCCCCGGGGGGACCCGGGTTCGAGTCCGGGCCGGGGTCGGGGGTCCCGGCGGGGGTCCCGGCGCTGCCGAGGGTGCTGCCGGGGGTCGCAGGCCGCCGCCGAGGCGGGGGGCGATGGCGGGGCGGGCGGCGGCGCTGCTGGTGGCCGTGCTGGGCGCGGGGGCCGCGGGGCTGAGCCTGGAGCCGGTGGTGTGGCACACGGGGAACCGGCGGTGAGCGCGGGGGGGGCTCCGGGGGGGCGTGAGGGGATCGGGGGGTCTGGGGGAGAAGGGAGGGTGTGAGGGGTTGGGGGGGATCGGGGGGGTTTGAGGGACCCGGGGGCCTGAGGGGATTGGGGGGTCTGGGGGGGGACTGGAGGGATTGGGGATTTTGGGGGGTCTGGGGGCGTCTTTAGGATGTTGGGGAGCATTGGGAGGTCTTGAGGCACCTGACGGGATTGGGGATTTTGGGGGGTCTGGAGAGATTGAGGGGTCTGGGGGGGGATCTGGGAGGGACAGGGGCGGTCGGGGGGGGGTCGCTGGTTGTTGATGGACCGGGGGCGGGGAATTGAGAGGATTGGGGGGGGGTCTTGAGGGTCTGAAAATGTCGGGGGGCAGAGGGGAAGGGGAGGTTTGAAAGATTTGGGTGGGGGGTCTGAGGGGTTGGGGGGTCTGGTGGGGGGAGGTTGGGGGTCTCGTGACCCCCTCCAGGTGACCCCAGGAGATGGAGGTGGGGACGTGGGGGGGTGACACCGGGTGTGACGCTGATGGCGTTGGTGGGGGGGGGACACGAGGTGACACCGGGGGAAGGGGTGACACTGGGTGTGTGACACCGGGTGGGTGACACTGCAGGGGTGACCAAATGGAGGTGTGACATCGTGTGTGTGACACTGGGGGTGTGACTGTTGATGCTGTGGCGCCGCGGAAGTGTGACGCTGTGGTTGTGTGACACCCTGAGTGTGACACTGTGACTGATGCCATGACACACTGACGGTGTGTGTGACACCGTGACACTGGGTGACACCCTGAGTGTGACACTGTGACTGATGCCATGACACTCTGACGGTGTGTGTGACACCGTGACACTGTGTGACACCCTGAGTGTGACACTGTGACTGATGCCATGACACTGACGGTGTGTGTGACACTGTGACACTGGGTGACACCCTGAGTGTGACACTGTGACTGATGCCATGACACTGACGGTGTGTGTGACACTGTGACACTGGGTGACACCCTGAGTGTGACACTGTGACTGATGCCATGACACACTGACGGTGTGTGTGACACCGTGACACTGTGTGACACCCTGAGTGTGACACTGTGACTGATGCCATGACACTCTGACAGTGTGTGTGACACCGTGACACTGGGTGACACCCTGAGTGTGACACTGTGACTGATGCCATGACACACTGACGGTGTGTGTGACACCGTGACACTGTGTGACACCCTGAGTGTGACACTGTGACTGATGCCATGACACTGACGGTGTGTGTGACACTGTGACACTGGGTGACACCCTGAGTGTGACACTGTGACTGATGCCATGACACTCTGACTGTGTGACACCGTGACACTGGGTGACACCCTGAGTGTGACACTGTGACTGATGCCATGACACTCTGATGGTGTGTGTGACACCGTGACACTGGGTGACACCCTGAGTGTGACACTGTGAATGACACCGTGGCACTCTGATGGTGTGTGTGACACCGGGTGACACCCTGTGACAGCGTGTGGCACCGTGTGGCACTGCGGAAGTGTGACACTGTGGTTGTGCAACACCGGGTGACACCCTGTGACACTATGTGTGACGTCGTGTGGCACTGTGGAAGTGTGACGCTGTGGTTGTGTGACACCCTGAGTGTGACACTGTGACTGACACTGTGACTGTGAATGTGGCACCGGGTGGCACCGGGTGACAGCGTGACTGACACTGTGACAGCGTGTGACACCGTGTGCCAGCGCGGGTGTCACCGCACCCGTGACACACCGGGCGGGTGTGACGCACCAGGTGTGACACCGTCACAGGGAGGTGACACCGGGTGACACCGGCTGTGTGACACGGTGACACCCACGCGGTGACACCCACCAGTGACAGTCCCGCGCCGTCACCCCCCTCAGGTGCCCCCGGCCCCGGGCCCCCCTGCTGCGTCCCCTCCCCCCCCCATGGCCCCCCACGGAGCGGGTGGGGGAGGGGCAGCGGCGCCGTTGCCGCGGTGACGACAATGGCTGCCCAACCCCCACCCCCAGCCCTGCGGGGGCGCCCGACGGGGACGGCACCGTGTCCCCACGGCTGGCAGTGCCACCCTCCTGTGGTGTCACACGGTGCCACCGTCACGGTGACAGTGTCACACGGCCTGGCTGTGTCACACCTGTCACCGTGTCATTGTCACGGTGACACTGTCACACGGCCTGGCCGTGTCACACCTGTCACCGTGTCATTGTCACGGTGACGGTGTCACACGGCCTGGCCGTGTCACACCTGTCACCGTGTCATTGTCACGGTGACACTGTCACACGGCCTGGCCGTGTCACACCTGTCACCGTGTCATTGTCACGGTGACGGTGTCACACGGCCTGGCCGTGTCACACCTGTCACCGTGTCATTGTCACGGTGACACTGTCACACGGCCTGGCCGTGTCACACCTGTCACCGTGTCATTGTCACGGTGACACTGTCACACGGCCTGGCCGTGTCACACCTGTCACCGTGTCATTGTCACGGTGCCACCATCACCCTGACAGTGTCACACACACACAGTGTCACACACACAGTGTCACACAGTGTCAGACACAGTGTCACACACAGTGTCACAGTGTCACTCCCCGTGTCCCCGCAGGTTCCTGGACGCCGGTGGTTACGTGCTCTACCCGCAGTGTCACACACACAGTGTCACACACAGTGTCACACACACAGTGTCACACACACAGTGTCACACACAGTGTCACACACACACACAGTGTCACACACACACAGTGTCACACACACACAGTGTCACACACACACACAGTGTCACACACACACAGTGTCACACACACACAGTGTCACACACAGTGTCACACACACACACAGTGTCACACACACACACAGCGTCACACACACACAGTGTCACACACACACACAGTGTCACACACACAGTGTCACACACACACACAGTGTCACACACAGTGTCACACACACACACACGCACACAGTGTCACACACAGTGTCACACACACACAGTGTCACACACACACAGTGTCACACACAGTGTCACACACACACACACACACGCACACAGTGTCGCACACAGTGTCACACACAGTGTCACACACACACAGTGTCACACACACAGTGTCACAGTGTCACACCCCGTGTCCCCGTGTCCCCGCAGGTTCCTGGACGCCGGCGGTTACGTGCTCTACCCGCAGTGTCACACACACAGTGACACAGTGTCACACACACAGTGTCACACACACACAGTGTCACACACACACACAGTGTCACACAGTGTCACACACACACACAGTGTCACACACACAGTGTCACACACACACAGTGTCACACAGTGTCACACACACACAGTGTCACACACAGTGTCACACACAGTGTCACACACACACAGTGTCACACAGTGTCACACACACACAGTGTCACACACAGTGTCACACACACAGTGTCACACACACACAGTGTCACACACAGTGTCACACACACACACACGCACACAGTGTCACACCCCGTGTCCCCGCAGGTTCCTGGACGCCGGCGGTTACGTGCTCTACCCGCAGATCGGTGACCGCCTGGACCTGGTGTGCCCGGGGGGCGCGGCCTACGAGTACTACAAGCTGTACCTGGTGGGCGGGGCGCAGGCGCGGCGCTGCCAGGTGCCCCCCGCGCCCACGCTGCTGCTTACCTGCGACCGCCCCCAGCGCGACGTGCGCTTCACCATCAAGTTCCAGGAGTTCAGCCCCAACCTCTGGGGACACGAGTTCCGCCGCCAGCACGACTATTACATCATCAGTGAGCCGTGACGTCATCGCCGGGGGCGGTGATGTCATCGGGGAGGGGATGGAGGGTGGAGGAGGTGGGGAGGGGGGAGTTTGGGGGGGTCTTTGGTCATCGGGGAGGTGTCCCTGTGACGTCACGAGGGTGGTGATGTCATCGGGAGCGCGATGCGGTGACGTCAGGGGCTGAGGTGATGTCATCAGAGAGGAGTGACGTCAGTGGCGTGATGCCACGCGGAGGTGACATCGGTAGGGCAGGAATGATGTCGTGATGACATCGTCACTAGCCCTAGTGATGTCATCAGTGTGCGACAGAGAGGGTGTGTTGTCACCGCGGTGGGCGATGACATCACCAGAAGGGACGATGACATTGAGGGGGGGTGGCAGTGTGTGACCAGGCCATGAGGTCACAGGGGGTCATTGTGTGTGATGACATCACTGATGACGTCACTGCGCCCCCCCCGCAGCCACCTCTGACGGGACCCCCGAGGGGCTGGAGAACCGCCAGGGCGGGGCCTGCCTGACCCGGGCCATGAGGGTCACCCTGCGCGTGGGGCAGCGTGAGTCCCCCTCCCCTCCCCTCCCCCACCCCGCCCCTCCCCCTCCCCCCTCTCACCCTCCCCTCCCCCCACCCCAGGCCCAGGGGCGGAGCCGCCGCCGGAACAGGACGGGACAGGTAAGGGTTGGGGGAGGGGCAGGGGAGGGGCTTTGCCCACCTGAAGCCCTGACCTCTGACCCCTGACCCCTCCCCAGGTTCAGCCAATCAGACGAGCCCGCCCGGGCCAGGCCCTCCCCCCGCGCGGGGGGGGGCGGTGCTGGGGGGGGCGGGGGGAGGGGCGGCGCTGCTGGCTCTGGTGGGGGCGGGGGGCGCCCTGTGGTGGAGGCGGCGCCCCCGGAGACCCCCCAAAACCCCGCGGGGTGGGGGCGGAGCGGGGGCAAGGCCACGCCCCCACAGCTCCTGGCCCCGCCCACCCCCTGCGGGAGCTGCCCCTCCCCCCCACCGCCCCTCCCCCCGCCTACTATAAGGTATGAGAAGGGGGGGAGGGGCGGGACCCCAAAACGAGGGAGACCCCACCCCAAAGAAGGAAGGACACGCCCCACCCTGGAGCTCCTGCCCCCTTGGGGCAATCGGAATGAAGGACCCCAAAAAGGGAAGAATTTGCCCCAGAATGAACCCCCAGGAAGGAAGGGGAGGGGGGGAACCCCGGATTCCGGTGGGCGGGGGCTCGTCCAAGGGGTGGGGCTTAGCCGAGAGGCGTGGCCTGATTGGGGCGGGGTCAGGAAATGGGTGTGGCCCATCCGATACATGGTGCTGCTTTGGGGGCGTGGTCACCCAAATCTGGGCGTTGGCTTTGTAAATGGGCGTGGTTTCAGGGGGTGGAGCTTCTCCGGCTGTGAGGCGTCACCCCCAGGAAAGGGGCGGGGCTTGCTCCTGCCACCCCACCTCCCATTGGCCACGATCAAACCCCGCCCACACAAAGGGGCGGGATCTCTTAGGCCGCAGCCCCATGGCAGAGGGGGCGTGGCTTTCCCCTCCCAGCAACATGGCCGCCACCACAGCGGATGAACCGGAAGTGACATCACGGCGACGGAGAGCGTGGGGCTTCCTGTGTGACGTCACTGCTGCTCATTAGACAGTTTTGTGCAATCGGCTCCGCCCCCTTCCTGTCAATCAATTGGGGTGGGCGGGGCTTGGGAGGTTGTTTTGGCGCCCCCTGGTGGCCTCAGGTGGAGAGGGGCCGTTGCTATGGAGACCGTGGGGTGGCGCCCCCTGGCGGTTGCCATGTAGGTTGGGGGCGTTGCCATGGAGATGGGGTGGCGCCCCCTGGTGGTGTGAAAAC
>JAKJHU010002878.1:0-18515 GCA_022316685.1 Progne subis subis | reverse complement strand
GGGGCACTTTCATCTTGGAAAGTGTCGGGGGAAAAGTGAAGAAATGAGAGCAAAGGTATCCAGGAGCATTTGCCATGTGACTTTTTTTTTTTTTTTTTTTTTTAACCTCCCAACACTTAAGAATTCTTATTTAATGGCATAATATATTTACCTTAGGTAAGCAATTAAAGTTAATTAAAAACTAAACCAAACAATCACTCTGTGAATGCATAATATGAAACACATGTAATAATCTAGAACAGTAAGGTATGTATTCCATAGTGCAGTTACTTTAGGCTGGAAGGTTGCTCAGATCCCACTTTAGATCTTAAAAATTAATTTTTAGGAATGGAATAATTTTTTATGTGATAAAATACAAACTTTAAAGGGAAGAACCTTTCTCTATAACATGTTTTTTGATAATTTCCTTCTAACTTATTTTCCTGAAGCCAGTTGGAGAGAATAAGTCATGAGTATAGGCAATATTAAAAAAAATAAAACTCATTTGAGTTCAGCAGCTTCCCCAGAAGACTGGGAATCATTTCTGTAGTCTGAAGAGTTTGGGTTTTTCCACAGCTGGTTGGGAAGGAGCTGGTTCCATTCCTGGTTGGAGCCCTTGGACACAGATCTGTGCCTGGCAGGAGGAGTTGGTTTGTTTCTTTGAATCCATCTCAGTTGATGCTGTGGATTTGCAGAACTGAGGTTGCATTTGATTCTGGAAATCAAAGCATTTTTTAACAGGTAAAAATTCCCAGAAAGGTATTATGCCTGGACAAAATTATGTGCTATGGATTTCTGCGTGAGAAGTCATTATTTTTTGATTTTTCTATAGATGAACTCTATTTCTGCTGTATAACTCATAAACTAGATTTTCAAAAAGAATGTTTATTAATCATAACTAAGTTGTATTTGCATTTGTACTGCACTTAGTGTTGTGGTACTCTCAGGAATTCCCCAAGGTGTTAATTCTCCCTGGGCACTGGATGTTAAACTGCTCCTGTAGTTTATGAATCTTAGATCTTGATTTTCAGGTAATTGACAAAAAGCATGAAGAGTAACTATATCCCCAGGGGCCCTTGAAATTCTCTTGGTTACTGGGGCAAGATGAGTATTTCAGTGGCTGTTTTGGAAAACTTCAACCAGAGTCACTCAAGGTCGAAGGAAAGTTGGGCACATCAGAGAAACAAATCTAGAGAGGCAATTCTTCCCCATACCCTGAAAATACAGCAGCATAGAAGGTGCAGCTTTATAGAACTCTGTAATAGTAACTCTGTTTTATTATGGGATGAAGGTAAAAAATATTTTCCAGATTTTCCCCTTTATGTTTTCATCATAACAGCAGTCTTAAATTTTGCTATAGGGAGAAAAAATGAGGTTTTTTTATCTCTTTATTCTCCTGGTACCGTCTGTATAGAGCTTGAGGTTGCTGCTTCTTCAACCCTTGTTACCCTTAATAAAAGTGTGAAGAATAACAGATTGATAAATTCAGTCTCTTGATCCTTGTCCTAAATTAATTTATCTTTTCAAATATTCATATGCAAACTCAATTGGAATTAAGATTTAAAAATACAAACAAATTGAGCTTGTCACATCTGTTGTTAGGTAAAAATAGGGCTTTACTTCATGATATTAAAGCAACAAATTACTGGTTTATTCCTAGGACAGGCAGATCATCTTTCTCAGTATAGTCTGATTTTATCATTTATAGTTCTGTGAATATCCCATATAATTTGCACTTTGCAGATAATGTAGACTTCTGAAGATCTTCACCATGGAATTTGTATTTTGTTTTTGTGGTGAGAAGCAGGGAACAACCCTCTCATCATTTTATGTATCGTGACCCAGCATCTCGGAGCCTTGGGCTATTATTTCAAAATCCAATATATTCAAACTTCGGCCTCAGAGAGCAGTAGGATCAGTACACAAGAACAATAGAGTGATAAATATAGATTTTTCATTAAGGAAAAGACTATATCCTGTCATTTTTGAATCAGTGTTGGAAGGAGGATCTGAGAATTCATAGCCTCCTATAGGCTTGGACATTGTTTTTTTTTCATAAAAGGACTTTTCTCAGCCTTTTCATATCGCTGTGAGCAAGGCACCGCCACCGCGCAGAAATAAAATTTCAATATATGCTAAAGGAGGGATCCACTGATGCTGTGACATTGATTTAATGCAAGTCAGTTTTGAGGTGTGCATGATGAGCGGGGAGCTGTGGAGCCCCGCTCGCTGCCAGGGCCGGATCGTGCGGTGCGATGCGGATCCAGGTGCAGGGTCTTGGCTCGGGGTACGCCTCTCCTCCCTGCACCAGGAGCTTGCTGTTCTACTCAGATTACGCATAGGATCGTTCTTTGGAGCACAGAAACCCCGGGTTTCTAGGATGAAATGGGGCTCCTGGATGGATGGCATATGCTTTTAGGCATCTCCTGGATGAATGTCCATATGTACGTGGAAGGCACACCACCCCCACGGAGGAGGGGGATCTGCTTCAGTTCTGGAAATTGCTGAACTCCTCAGAGCTGTTAGCACATGTGATATTCTGGGAGACTTTCCGATTCTAGGGATGCTTTTTCTTTTCGTTTAAACAGATTTTCACTCAATTTCCTTAAATAGAGCAGCTGTGATAGTGTACAAACAGTCAGAATCTGTGCTGAAAAGTAATTCTTGTGCTGTTTGTTCCATTCTCAAGGAAACAATTTATGTTCTCATTTTGAACCCAACAGTCTGATGCTTGTTATTGGAGAATGCGCCAAACAGTGAGAAGTTCTGGTTTGTGCAGTAAATTTAAGAAACCTGTGATTTTTTTTGCTGGGCTCAGATGCCACAAAAGCGTGTTTGACCTCATCTGTCAATATGTGTGTACCTACTTAACCACATGTACTTCAGATTTCAATGTAAGCAACAATGCTGGGGAGGGCTTGGGATGGACTTTGTACGTATGTGGTGATTATATATTGCTGGTGTACCTTTTGGAGGTTTACAGAGGGGACCTGTGTTTGATTTGGTGGGAGGGAGGGTGGAGGTGGAACGATAAATTATGGCTTTGCTTTCCAAGTCCTGACAGGGAGATGCTTTATTCTGTATTGTTATCAATAAGAAAATAAAATTACAAAAATAATATTATTTCAGAAGTTTTCTGCTTGCCTTTAGCTGACAGGTCTCAAAGTGGATATAGCTTTTTCCACCTGCAATCAAATGTAATAAACCATCTTCACTGCAGAAGTCAAATTCCTGGAAAAAAAGAAGTTGGAAGCTCACACTTACACCATAAAACCTTGTTTATTGCACCCATCAGTCTTGGAAGATATGCCCCACAATGGGGTTTGGTAAAGCCATTACAAGGTGCCGTATGAGTTCCATTTGCCTACAGTAAATAGAATGTCAGAAGTGTCAGGGGGAAATAAATATCGGGCTGGTTAAAAGGGAGCAGAGATGGCTCAAAGCATCATTGAGAGGATTGATTTATCTGGCATGCTGTAATGACTGCAGATGTGGATCTGTTATTCTAGATGAGCAATGAATTTGATGAGCTGATAACACAGGGCCAGAGAGGCCTGGTTTTAATTACTGATGAGGAATTTATTTGTGAAGCACTGTGATTTACTGAGGGTTTGTTCTGTTATTGACAGGTGACCTTGGGGCTTTTCTCTTTTGATGAATAAAAAAAGCAGCATTTTTTTAAAAGGAAAACTGTTTTATCAGTGCTGTGAATACAGCGAGGTCATTTTAGATAGAGTATTGTCTTTCAAACCATCTTTATATATAATTATTTTTTGCAGCAGTTGTTAATTGCCTTCCTCGTTGAGATTGTTGTGTATGCTACACTTGCTACTTGAGAGACACTAATTCTGGTGCAGATTGTTGCTAGCATGAATATGTTGAGCAGAACTTTGTGGCAGAGATCTTAAATAACAAGTCAAATTAACCAAGTGTGTTTTACTGGGTAGTTCAGCTTTTCAGCTGCATATCTTATCCTGCATGTATTAATTTTACTGTACTGATTTTCCTTCCAGATCACCAAGGGGAAAAAATACAGAGAAGGAAAAGGTTTTTTGTTTATTTATCTGCTTGGGTTTGGCGGCTTTTTTTTTAGTAAATATACTGTTTTAATTATTTTAAGCAACAATTTTTTGGTGGTGTGTCCATCAGGATACATTCTTTTGTTAGGCAGAAAGATATTGACATACCTGTTATTTTTATACACTTCATTTTCTCCCACTGAATATCATTTTCTTTTTGATCTCTACATACAATGGGAATTTTAGTTTTGATTTCTGTGCTTATGCTCTTAATTCTGTGCTGCACTTGCAAATTAACATCAGAATAGATCAAAGTTATTTCTGCCTGAGCTGTGTGCAGGTACCATAGATGTTTTCCAGTTTGTCGATACTGCTTGTTCTCGAGTTATTTTTAAACAAAGTAGGAACTCATTTGGACTCAACATTTTGTAGATGATGTCTTGATGAAGGTACCTATGATTTTGGGCAAGGAGGAAGGTTGAAAAGAATGAGGAAGAAGTTCCTTTATTTTTTACATGAAGATTAGACTTCTGGAGATACTAGAGAAAAGATCAAAGATCACTTGATTAAATGCAGAATGACAAAATCCAAACCAAACCCACCAAAATCCCCTCTGAAGCAAACACCTCCCCTTCCCCCCCGCCACCCTGTAGTGCAGTTTTGTTCCCTTGGTTTTTCTGTGGGATTTTCCATGGAAAGGGAGCAGTTAGCTAATCATGAATAACATGTATCTTATTATAAACGCTCGGTGTTTAGCTCTAGGGATAGTATTTCAATTAAATGCATCTGACAATTTTAGCTCTGCTCATGACTTAATATTGCAATTAAGCAAACTGCAGTTAATAAGAATATTAAACAGTGTTCTGTTTTACAGGTTTACTGATTTTAGGTCTTTTTTTTTGTAAAAACAATGTGTTTTTTAAACCAATTAAGTACATTTCACCCATAAAGAATAATATTTTAAGTAACAACAGCAAAAATCTGCCTCTACCTTTTCCGTGGGACTCAGTTCAGAATATTTGTGAGGCTTCCCTGATATTAATAAAGTGAAGAGAGATCTATTGCGTGAGTTTTCAGCAAGGGTTTTGGTATTTCTGTGCAATAATTGCCAGCCCAAATTTTGGTCTGGTGGGTGACCTGCAGCTGCCGAGGCCAGTTGATTTTTGTCATTGATTACAGTAGGAGATGGCTGCAGGCCACGATTCACAGCAATTGCAGTGCTATTTATAAGATACGGGTTTTTTTAAAATCACTTCTTACCTGGCATCTTAACATGCACAGTAAATATAACAGAATTAACAGACTTGGAAGTTTTTATAGCTTCTGTAGGACTGGGCTGAACTTGGAAACAATGCTCCAGAAGACACATTCCTTATTGCTGCTTTCCCAAGTGCCAATCCATGTTTTGTGGCACTGTAAGTAGCAAGGATGGAAGGGAAAATAAGCTGTTGTATGGGAACTCTGCTTGTTTAGAACAGGATTTACTTTTTTCCCCTCCCTCATGGATAATTAATGTAGTTCTTATTTTAAAGTTACAGTCTGCTGCTGAGTTGCTTCTTGCTCTTGTGGGAAGGTTCTGTGATAGCTGCATGCGTGAAAATAATTTCTTGTGCAAAGTTTGCATTATAAATTAGCTGTGATTTTTCTCAATTTCATGCTCTTCTGTGAAAGCTGTTTTACTGTGTTTCCTGTGATTCCAGGCTGTTGGTATGAGGGAGTTGGTGCCTTCACTCCCCTTTCATCCCTGTGTGGCCACTTTGTGATTAGTATTTAATGCCTCCAGCTTCATTGTCTGGATTTACTGATGCCGTCAGGAAGGAGTGAAACTTGTGAATTCCAGCCCACTTCAGGGAGCTGTCTTTGCAAGAGGAAAATGCAGCCTTGAGTGTGACCTGGAGTGGATGTTTAAGGAGTGCTGTGTTTTAATTTCTCTGTGTGCTGGTGTGATGCAGAGATGACCCCAGCCTGCTGCTTGTCACTAAAATCTGGTGGCAGCCGTGAGCTATTCGTGCTGCTCTGGTCTCCAGAATGGGACTCTGGAGCTGTAGGGATAGAGGGGTGTCTACCTAGTGAGTCTTTCTGGGATGTGCAGCAGTATCCAAATTTACTACTTGAACTTCCCCTGCTGTCACTGCGTGGCAACATGCAGCAGGCGCAGCAGAGGGCCTGTGAGGCAGATGATCAAAGTTATTTGGAATATGAATGTCTCTGTAGCAGTGCCTTACTTCAGGACAGTCTGTAAATAGACCTCAAGGCTCTAGTACAAATTACAATTTTTTTTTTTTTTCCAAAACTGTTTGCTGTTATTTTAGCATGTATAATGTTGCATTTTGTTAGATGAATTTTCTAATGCTTTTATGCAATCACATATATGTGTGTATATATATCATTACTTCCTAAAAGCAGTCTAGAGATGGAGAAGTTTTTGCACTTTTTGAATGTTTAACTCAAAAACACTGAGGTTTTGCCCAGAGCAAGGTGGATCATGGAGCTGTCTGTGCCTCAGCCCTTGTGTGCAGCCAGTGGAGTGAGTTACTGCATCGGTCCTCATTAATGCAGAAGCCTTAGAACAGGAATTAAGATGTGTCAGGTGTGTTGAAGCTGGAGATGTTAAAAGGTGTGTAACTTGCTGCCTGACACGTTGCACAGTGCTGCTGAAATGTAAACAGCCAGTCTGTTCCAGGACTAGTTATTCCTGGCCATCCCTTCATCCTGTGGGATAAGAGCGCTATTGCAATTTAACAGTTCTCAGTAGTTGTATGAAAACTGTGAAGCTGGAAGCAAATTATATTTTCTCCTGTTGAGAGTGGTGAGAGTTAAGGTAGTTGGAATGAAAAGTACTGATGCAGCTTAATTGAGATAGCAAATGATGTCCTACAGAGCAGGGTGGCACAAAGGTGAAAAGTGCACATCTAAATAAATGTCAGGGAAGGGATTAAGTGTTCATTTGAAGATGTATATAGCAGTACTTCCTTTAAAGAGTCGTAATTAATCTCGCAGTGTGAACTTTCTGACCATATGACAGTGTAATAGGGCACAAACATTCTTATTCAGGGTAGTGCCACGTGCTCCAGGATGAGGAGCTGAACCGTTCTGTCATGTAAAGATAGTTCTGGACCAGCTCTGACATTACTGGTGTCTTACCATATCCATAATTGTGTAGAACAGAGGCTCACTGTGGAGTTTTGCTAATACAGGAAAACTTGTCTCTTCTGTTTCTGTCAAGATTTTTGGTGATTTCTGTGAGTTGTATGACTGGAAAAGGGTGCAGGAATGCTTCTTGCTTTCCACCAGTACCTGATGTGCTGTTGTGTTTTATTGCTCTGTAGGTAGTTGTTTGTAGAAATTCCTGAATATTTTTATTTGCGTGGTTAATAAAATCAGATAAATTCTGCACTCGGGCTGGAGTTCCTTTCTTGTTCCTGTTGAAGGTATTTTCTTGACTTGAAATCCTTCTCAGGTTCTCCTTGCATGGGACCTCTGTTTTTAAATGTTGTGGAGCCCCCTGTACCTTCCACAGAGGTGCAGACCTGTAGCTGGGGTTTTTTCTTGGTGTTTGTATTGATAATTGATGTTAGAAGCTGTGTGAGATCACTTTCTGCTTCCAGTGTCTCTGTGTTTAAAACAGAAAGAAAAGCCATGCCTTGGTGGCACTAACTTAAGCGTTGTGGGGACATAAATGAACATTCTAGAAGGTGCTGGGTGCCTGTGTGTTTGCCATTCTGCTCTGGCATTTCTCCCTGTGAAGTTTGTGGTTTTAGATTTCTATAAATTTGTCAGGTGAGGATGAATTGTAATTGTATTGGGATTTATTTATCGGGCTATTTACCAAGCGTACCTCCAAAGAGGTACAGTATAATGTGGTTTTCATTTACATAATTTGGAAGTGAGTAGTAAAACATGCAGGTTTGCAGAGTTCATCTTCAAACTCAGATTATTGGCATCACCAATAACAGCTCAGATGGGATAAAGCAGCTCTGTTTATAGACACTCTCACACTCAACATAATCTCATGTTCCAAGTTTTTTGTCACTACATAAAAAGTAATTTTTTGCTTCTGTCATTACTTTGAATTACTTTTAAGTAATTTTTTTTTCCCGTGGTACAATGAAAAAAGTACCAATTGATTAATTAGTCTTTATCTTTTCTTGGGAGAGGAAAAAATGTCCAAATTTTAGGAGCAGTTTTGATACCTTGCTGGAAAACAAAAAGCAGAAATCCATTCCTTTTCTTTCCGAGCTTGCAGTGTTAATGTTTGAGCAGATACTGGATATTTGTGGAAATATCTGTAAGTCTTGAAGGTTTCACAACTTCCATCACAAAACCGTGTTACTATGGGAAAGTGGTGTTCACTCTTTTGACAAGTGTGACACTTAACGAGGAATAAAAATAATACAAACCACATAATACACAAACTGAGGAGGGAGTTGTCTGTGCAGACAGTTTGTTGACACTTTGTTGGAAAAGATCTCTCTGATCTGTTTGTTGGGAAAGATCAAAAATACATTGGAATTGGACAGGGTTGTGAACGTTTTGTGGGGATGTTGCTACATATACATACGTTCTAAATTGGGGCAGAGCTGTTTTGGGCTCAGGGCCCTCATGTTGAACAGAGAGACTGTCCAGGGCTGGGGAAATGCCACCAGCTTGTTTGAGAAAAAATGCAGAATCCAACACTTGAACACTATTTCAGAATGAAGATCTTCCTTCACAGTTTTCCATGAAGATGCTAAATGTAAGGTGCGCAGCTCTTCTCAAATCGGAAAAAATAGAATGTGTCTTTATATTTCTTTTTCTTGTTAAGGTTGTTTTCCAAACATGGATGCAGTGAGACAAAAACGTGCAGCTTTTTCTTGGCGTAGGCTGTCAGAAATGACACTCACGAAGGTTTATTTCTGCAAAACATAAAAATGTGCTCATACAATTGTGTGCTTTTTTTTTTTTTTTTTTTTTAACCATGTTTAGAGTTGGCAGTAGTGGAGATGAGCGTTTGGTGCTTACCCCCCACGCTTTGGTAAAGGTTTGGGGGCATCAGTGTTGGTGTGTTGTGTGGGGTGCGCTCTGTGCACCTCATGCGTGGAATTGCCTATGAGATCCATCCTTTCCATCCTTTGTTGTCCCTTCCCTGCTCACGGTCCAGGCTGTGGGCTCCGAGCCAGCCCAGCTCACTGTGGATGTTGTTCTGGAGTCTTTTTTAGTGTGGATGTGAAGCAGTTTGTCTGTCCTTTGCTTCACAAGACTTTTTTTTTTTTTTTTTCAAAAACAAAGCTGTGGCTATGAAGTAGCCTATTTGTCCTAAAACTTATGAAAAGGAGGGGGAGGGAGTGCTGGGACCCATCTTTATAACAACAATCAGCCTTTGTAAGGTTTCATTCCAGGCTAATGGCTGGTGAAATTGTTCTGGGTAGTTAAAATGAAATGAAATGAATTAAAGAACATGAAGGAGAGCAAGCAGAATGGTTTATTGCTTTTCTTTGAAGGCACAATAGCTATACTCTGTCTCTTTTTGTTAACTCATATCTGTGTGGCGGATATTTAAAGTCAGGGGTTTGAATAGCATGATGGCTAAATGAGGGCTATAAATCGAGGGCTATGGTGCAAAATTCTAGTGCCAGCAAGTACTAAAACACAATACCAAAGAGGCTGGGGTCTAAAATTGTTTTAGATTGATGAATATGCAGACATAAAAACAACAGAATACAAATATTCCCTACCAAAAATCTCCAGAAAAAACTAATGATCAGTTATTTTAAAAAGGAAAACAAATGTGTTAAACACATTAATGCTTTCAGTTTATCCTGGAATGTTACTGGTATTTCCTTCAAAGTCTGCCAGTCCATATTTAATTTTAATTAAGAATGTGAAAAGCATGAAGTAGTCAAATATTTTTGTTAATGGCAAAGATGTGAAAATGTCAAGAAGTTGGTGTACAGTATTTAATTCATAAGCCTACAAATAAACACACACACACACAAAAAAAAAAAAAAAAAAATATATATATATATATATATTAATGTGTTACCTTACTGATAGCAACACAAAAGTTTCCCAAAATAGGATAATGCAGCTTAGAGAGCACCTGGTTTAAGACTGTTGTTACACAGCTGAAAAAATAAAGTGTCATATCAGGTTGGGGTCACGTTTGTCTAAGAAAAACTAACAGGAGGATTTCTATTGTCAACACAGGAGATGAGCAGTGCGATAACAGCAAATTATACTCTCTGATCCACCCCCTGTTATAGAAGTGACTTGAGATTAAAGCCTCAGCCAGGAATTTCATTACTCTTATACATTTTTCACAAAGGCAGTATTTGCAAAAACAGTGGTAAAGAAGGGTCAGAAATTTTCATGAAAACATGAGCTGATTTTTGACTGTGTGTGTGTGGGCATACATATATATGTGTATGTGTTGCTGCCACATGTATGCACTTCTTACAAGCATGTTTAGAACCCCAAAAGGTATTTAATACAAAGTAACATAAATATACTGTGAAGTTAACATGCCTAAGCCTTGGGCTCAGAAAGAGAGTGGATGTTGGCTCATATGTAGTTCATGTCTTGTCAAAGGACTGGTGTTTTGTTGTTTGTTTTGGTGTTTTTTTTTTTTTTTTAAACAAACAAAAACAACAAAAAAAACCCAAAAAACAAACAAACAAACAAAAACGGACTGGAGGGTTTTTTTTTTTTTTAAATTTTGTTTTGTTTTAGAACATCAGCATAGGAATATAAACTAAAGTTGAAGACACTTTAGAAGATCACGAGTTAATAAGAAGTAAAATGCTCTTTAGGAGGTGAAGAGTACAGAACTTTGTTACTTTTCAAACAACAGCAAAAAATTATTAGCAGTTCTGGTTTTATTGCCATTGAGTTGAGCAAAGCCCAGAGTCTGGGCATGTCAGTTTTCAGGCTTCTAGTGAACAGTGGCTACTCCAGGGTTTGGTAGTTGAGGCTTCATGAGAAGTTGCAGAGCCAAGCCTGGCGCTATCCCTCAGTGTCCCTGTCGTTTTCCTCACTTTTCTTATTGCACTAGAAATCAAGGCTTCTTTCCAGCCTCGAGGGAGGGGACGGGTGAGCAGGGGATAGGTCTCTCAGCTCATGGGTGTTGGCACGGGGTAGCGGGTTCCTTTGTGGTGTTGTGCTCCTGGGTTTCACTGTCCAGGGCAGCCAGCAGTGCTGGGTGATTTGTCCCGTGGGACTCTGCTGTGATGGGTGGCACCAGAGAGGGACGTTTCACCTCCAGAGCGTGCCAGTGCATCCCTGCTGGGTGGAGAGCCAGCCAGCCCGAAACTCATTGCTGTGTCTTTCACTGAAGGAAAATCAAACTATCGAGTCAAATTTGGGCCCGCAGAAGTAGAGAAGATGTGGGACATGGGACCAGATGAAAGCTGAGATGTGTTCCCCTGGATGTCCCTCAGTTGCTGTTTAACTGGTTTTAGCTGCTCACTTAGGGGCAAAGCTGCTGGAGGGTGACCTATCCAGTTCTGTCAGCTGCAGGTAGAGCAAGCCTTGGAGCTTCACCAAAAGCGATATTTGAGGTGTGTGAGCAGGGCTCTGACTTGTAATCTGAGCATTTCACAAGTGTGAAGCTGCTGCACAACTTCTGGTGGAAAGCAGCACTCATCTTTTTATCATACGTTAAGGAAGTTCATCCATCAGATTCCGGAGATGGATCAGCCCCAGCCCTGTGGCTTGCTGTGAAATTGCTATTTGGCATTGCCCATCTATTGTTGCAGAGCACTTAGTGCTGCACGTGGCTTTGTTTGTAGTTGTTCCCTTTTTTAATAAGTCAGTGGGAAAGGTGTTTCTTTGCAGGTGCTTTGCAATCCATAGGGAGAATCAGAATGTGACTCCATAACAAGGGATGGGCTTTGTGCTCAGTTGGGAAGAAGCCTGTACATGTGCTCCCTACCTTATTACCTTGTTCTTGTTTCCTATTGGAATGCTTTTAAAATGTCTGAAATGTGGTAGGTGACTGACATCTGCTTAGGCAGACACCAGGAAAAGCTTCTTGATAGTTATGCATTTAAAACTTTGAAAGAACAGCAGATAGATGTCCGTGGTAATATTTATTACATCCATATGAAATGGCCCATTTTTTTAGCGGCTGCCAGTGTATTTCCATAACGAGCATGTTCCACTGGGATTGTGTTTACTTTAATAAAATTTTTCACTGCTCTGCTCTGATCGTATCTGGTCTTGGATAAGAATAGTTTGCAGGGCAAAATGAATGAGCGGCTTTATGCATAATACAGGAGTATCAAATTAATCAAAATGTAAGGTGCTTTCTGCTTTTTAATACTGACTAAATGTTTTTCTTGCAGAAGTTAGTTGAGCTGGCTGCAAAATAGATTGTTATATTAAAATGTCTTGTTTTTCATGACCCTTAAAAAAAATTTGACTTTTTCTTTATGAAAAGGTCATTTTCCTACAACACAGGAGAAGTACTCCAAGAGTTGGCTATGGGAAGAGGGAAATAGTAGAGTTTCTGTTTAAGAGGCTTAACTGTGTCTTTGTGAAGCTGTGACAAATACTGAGGGGTCCTGAAAGTCAGAACACTAGCTCATGAGTTGGGTTTCTTGGACTTCCAGCCTGATTTTTCCCAAGTGAACGACTCCTTGAGCCAGATAGTTGTCTTCTGGATTTTATTGCTGTGGCTGCTGCTCTGAGCGGCTTGTGGTGGAAGACTGGAGCCGTTTCATACTTGGGTGCTTTTAATAAAAGAAATTAAAGTGGTTAAAAGCTTTCTGCAGATTTACCAAGCCCCTGGCGTGGCTGCACACCCCAGTAATTGGTACCAGCCTGTGGTGTGGCACCCTACAACTGGCACTTTGATTTCAAGAAAGTAAAATGCTTGGGGGAAAATGACAAATGATGCAGGGATTAGGGCCTTTACCTCTTTCTCCTTTTGCCCCCATATACTTTGGATCCTTGTACAATTGTTCTTTGTTCAGGAGCAGCCTGGGATGGTGCTGTCCTTGCTTCCCTGAAGCTGCTCACAGTGTCTCTGGTACAGCTGTTGTCTGCTCATAACCAGCAGCTTTGAGGTGAGAGGTTGGTCTCTGTTCTCACTTGCCCTGAGCCTTTTCAGCTGTTTAGATGTACAATTTTGCAGAACAGTTTTGACAAAATAATTTTCTGATGTGTTTTTACAGTCGATCTGCAGGAGTCTGATAGTTCCCAAGTAAGGGATGAACATTTTTGGGCTGTGCTTAATGCCACTGATGAATTCTCTAAAAATGTAGGAAATTTAAAGTAATTTAACATGGATTAAGAAACTAATAATATTGGTCTTTCTGGGTTATTATATTTGCTTTTAAAAGTAGATGAAGCACTAACACCTGAGACTGCAGTGTTGATCATGCCAGTGTCACTGTAAAAGCCTGACGATAGTCGCTTTACTTTAGAGATAATATAAAGAGCAACCCACCTTTAAATCAGGTGATTTCTCCATTCTGAAGCTGGAAAAGTTTTTCCACTGAGTTTCAGCAAAGGGCAGATTTACCAATTTTGGGTTGCCCAGACAATGGGAGTTTGCTGTGATGGGGCTATAAATTTTCCAGTTGCTGAGCATTTCCCATGATGTGTTCTGGCCTTTCCTTAGCTGTTGTGTCGGAAACCAACCTTCAGAATTTAAGTTGGAGGTATGTAGGAGTAGAGATATTTCCAGGTCTTGTTTTTGGAAATATTTGTGGTGTTTTGTCTGTGGAAAATAACCTTGGAAGTATGACATATGTGGCCATGAATCCCTTCTGTTAAGGGAAAGAACAGTTGATGATTTTTGGGTTATCCAGTTGGGCACCCCTAAGGTGAAAAGTGCTGAGAAGAGATCTTTGAAAAGGTAGAAAGCCTGTTTTCAGTGTTGCAAGTTTATTTTAATAAAAAAACCTCCAACTTTGTTTGCTGGTGGAAACCTTTGTTTTAACTTAATTATATGTTTCTAATTCTTCAATTACTATTTCAGTTGTGATAGTGTCAATACTCTATTCAGTACTACTTTCAGAAGTTTTATTAATTTACCAAGAGCAGCTTGCATGTGGCCTTTGTCAATTGCTGTAATTTTGATAAAATACAAGAATTTCTGAAAGCCTTTCACAGCAGATTGAGGTTTAAATTTAAAATAAAAGTAGTCATAGAAAACAGAGTTTTAAAGCCGTTTTTTCAGAATAAGTAAATATTAAATGTGTTAAGTGTCTGTTCGGGAATGCAAAGAGGCAGTGTATTAATGTATGACTCTCTAAGGCATCTCCCACTCTCTTCTGCTACTTTTTTTTCTCCCTGCATTATGTTTGCCTTTTTTGATAAGTAAATGCATAATGTGTTTAGGGAGTGCTGGGAGACAGGAAATGAAAGAAGTAGCCATTTAATACTGGTAATAGTATGTATTTTGGGTATCAAACCTTGAATTAAGATGCAAAAACTAAAGTAGATAACTGGAGGAAGTTTGTGTGATACAGGATTTAAAATTGCTAATGAGCAAATGCTGCCGAGGATTTGGGATTTCCCCTCCCTTTTTCCTGTTTCTACAGAGCCCAGAGGGTGTGTGACAGCAGCCTTTAATATTGGGTTTTGATTTTTGAATGTAACAACAATGCAATAGTAAAAGTCTGCAAAGTAAAACAGGTTGCATGGTTTCAATTTCTAGGGGTTGGGGTGTTTTTTCTTTTAAGCAGTTTAGCAGAAAGCAATTAAGAGAGCTCATTCTAGTGGCTAATCAAAATCATAAACCAAAACACAAAATAAAGGCAAAGTATAAATTAGTGCTACTGAAAAGATGTTCCCAAACCAGCTGTGCTTACATACATCAAGTTTACATTATTAACTGCACCATTTCTCTGCCAGTATGTTGTCAGCACAGTGGAATGAAGCCTTCATCTTTACCCATTATTTCCTTTCATAAAAACTAAAATAACTCCATCACAAAATAAGGCGGAAAATAAAGTCACATAAGAAGACGCGGAGTTGGAAATGTGCCTTTTCATTCAAATGTTTCATTTAAAAAAAAAATAAAATAAAATAAAAAAAAATTAAAAAAAAAAAAGATGAAGCTGCACGTGAAGAGTTGAAGAGGAGCTGCAGAGCTGGCTGAGATAAAGATGACAGATGGGTGAGGGGGCTGGCGGGGCCTGGAGCCCCCCTGTTGGGGCTGACAGATCCGTCCAGCAGTGGCACCGGGGCAGGGAGGCATCAGCTCCAGTAATGGAGAGATGTCTGCTGGAAAGATTGCTCTATCACCGTGATGGGCTCCTTGCACGTTATAAATCTGAGATTGTTCTGGGCTGCCGCGGAAATGAGCAGGTCCTTCTCCCTCCCAGAATGAAATGTCGAGCAGGGAAAGGAGGGACAGAAATGAAAAGCAAAAGTGAGGAAAGTGATCTTTTTTAACGTAAATCTCTTGTGGAAACAATATCAGGGCCATTATCGGCTTGAAAAGCAACACTGTGGCAATTTTGGCCCTCTGCAGGGCAGAAAGAAGCTGCTTTATGGCCTCTCCTCCCTCCGCTTCCCAGTGCCTTTAATCTGGCTCCTGGAGTGATGGGCTGCTCTAAATTTTTGTGTGGGAAGTGAGGTCCAAGGTGGTGACAGCTCATGGAGTCCCCATCCCTGGAGGTGTCCACGGAATGCCTGGATGTGGCCCAGTGCTCTGGGTTGGGTGACAAGGTGGGCATCATTCACAGGTTGGACCTGATGATCTCAGGTCTTCCCCACCCTAATAGGTTCTGTGACTCATTCATTGAATTTGGGTTGATACAGAGGATGGTATGGTGATCCAGGCTCTCCTGCCCCAGAAGGGAAATTGAGGATCAGTAGTTTCTAAAGAGGTCTGAAGTGCAGTAAAAAAAGAACGTGGGGCATGTGCTTGCCTGGGATTTTTGTGTCTGAGAACTTTGAGGATCAGCCCCCGGCACACAGGCACTGCTTGTGGAAGCTGGCCATGGATGCAGCTGTGCTCCCCCTGCCCTTGCTGCCATTTATTTCTGCATCCCGTGTGAAATCCTTCTGCCCTTGTTCAGAATGCTTTGGGAGTCTTGAGTCGCTGCAGGGTTGGGTTGCCCTGGTCAGCAAATCCTGTGGATCCTTCTTATGCCCCAGTAAGGACAGCTATGTGAGCGTAATTTATCTTGCCAAATTTATACGAGATTTTATTAAATTTAGGTAGCTTATCAATATAGATTTCATAGTGGGAAACACAGAAAATTTAAAGGTAATAATTCATCTAATTTGCAAAGGGGAACATGAAACACACTTTTTTATTAAATAGAATTCAAACCAGGCAGAAAAGTGGATAGTTATACACAATGTCCTGTGATTGTCCATGGGTAGTTTATGCAAAGCTGACTCAATAGTTGTGTTTGCTAAGACTACTGATTTTTCTAGACAAAGAAAGTCTTCTATTGCTGTCTGGACTTCTGTAGAGCATGGGTTAGCAAAAAATGGGGGAAGCAGCTTAAGCATGTTCAGTGTAATTTGAAATTATCAGCCTTAAGGTTACTTGATTGAGTTTTCAAGGATTTTTTTTGTGTCTGATCTTATTTAATATTTTTAATGATTACCCAGACACAGAGTGGATGTGTGGTAATGCAGTTTGCTGATGACAGATGTAAGAAAATATTGTCAATATATAGAAGAATAAAGATGACAATTTGGTAACTTGAGGGACTTGAGTAATTGAAATGGAATGGAAACTTGTAAATTATAGGGCCAGTAATTCACTTAAGATGACTGCTAAATCTGAAACACAAGGCCAAGCAAAATAATGAAGTTGATTAAAAGAGACTCTTAAATTAGACACTGAGAAGGAATTGTGTAGACAAGTGAGGGGAAGCCCTGGTTCCTTTAGAACTCAGATCATTAAAGCTGCTCCAGGAAGGGCCTTGCCTGTCCTGAAGCCATCAATACTCGAGTCTTTGCAAGAAGCTCCACTCCTGTCTAGAAAATTCCTGTTCCCTGGAATTAGATGTGGCTCTGTGCTCTGCTGTTGGTGACTTGCTGTCAGTGCAGTTGGGAACAGAGAGGCTGCTCCTCCAGGAAGGCTCTGCTAAAATGGTTCTACCTTCACCTTAACTATATTTGCTCAATGTTTCCAGACATGTATTCTTGTTATTTTTTTTTCTCCATTACTTAAAAGGTTTTCTGCCCTCCATGCACTGTCTGCACCATCTCTTCTGCTTCAGTTTCTTCAACAGCTACTGTTTCTCTCACCAGAGATCTCAGATTCTTGTAACCGTCCCATTCGTTCCTCCCCAGATGTTTGCTTATTTGTGTTTGCTGTTATATGTACTTATTTTACATTGCACCTTGCCTTTTTGTTTGTCTAATCTGTATGTTCTGACTCTATTATGGGTAATCATTTGAATCCCTCCTGTGCCCAGTGGGATGTTGAGTTATTGGTTGCACATACACAGTCTGCAGCTTCCACACTGAACCTCACGGTCCGCAGTGACCTTTGGTTTGTAAGGTGTTTTTTTCAGGAAGTGGGAGGGAATATTTCTCTTTTTTCTCATTAGAAGATGAGAACAAGCTGAGTTTAATGCGTGTTAGCATTAATTAGCATTCTGTTATCTTTCCTTCTACTTCCTACCTGCGCAAGGGAGGAATCAGTGTTCAGGTTAGAGTGAAATAAAGGACTTTTTGAATAAAGTTTTATTCAAATCAGGCAGCATCCCAGGAGGGGAGGCCATGCTGCAGCATAGTAACAGGCTTCGTTTTGAAGGGATCCAGGCACTTGCAGTTTATGGAGAGCAAACTGAAAAAGTTTGGTTAAAGCCACCCAGCAGATGAGCTGAATGATAGGGAATGGAAAAAAGATTTACAGAAAGGATGATGTTGGAAGGGACTTCTGGAGATAATCCTATCCAAAGTCCTGCTCAAGCAGGGTGCCCAGAGCCATGTGCAGACAGCTTTTGGACAGATTCATTACAATATATAAATTTATTATTGCTTAATTTCCTGTATTTATTTATTTGGCATAATAGTTCAAACTTAAACATGGGAAGAACAGCCTAGCCCATGAAGAGAGTAACCCTTCTCTCTTGATTTTTTTTCCATGTATTCAAGGAATAGATACACTGAAATACATATTTTGCATTTTGTAGTGGATGTTGCCACGATTTGTGCAATTTTTCTCTCAGTAAATTGCCAAAACCACCTGTAAGAAAGATTTGCGGTTTGGTAACTGGGCCGTCTTGTTTTCCTGCAGCTCTTTGTATTCTGTATTGTTTCATGCGATGAAATTATCTACTGTGAAAAGAAATTAATATTTTATTTAATTTATTTTAAAACTTTGGAAAGTTTGTACTTGATGGCAGCAATTTATTCATGATTCAGGAAAAATCCCGTAGCTTGTTCAAGCTCTCTTTCTAAGCTGTCTGTGTAATGGTCACTGTTCCTTTTAGATATAGGACATGGGGAACAGTCTTATTTCTCTTCTCTATCTCCCTGAAAATGCTAAAAATTATGTAAAATAGACAGATAAATGGATATGAAATAGCGAGTAGTAAACAGCATGTTCCATGTTTT
>JAKJHU010002877.1:0-18518 GCA_022316685.1 Progne subis subis | reverse complement strand
GAGGAAAAGCAGGAAAAACGAGCAGAGAGAGAGCGGAACTACCTCGGTCGGGAGGTTTCAAGGAATGCTTTTGTTTGTAACTGTCTGAAACACAGAAAGAGAAGTCGTGAGAGGAACACGGAACGCCGACACGCACGGAACGCACACGGAAAACCGGGGAGAGAAAAATAAAAAACAACAACGGAAAAAGGGCAGGAGAAGCACAACCGGAGGGAGCCAGGGGGGAGAATTAGTGCTGGGAAGCGGCAGGACAGGAGGAAGAAGAGAGGAAAAGGAGGCGGCGGAGCTTCGCCGGCGCTTCCCGACGCCCGCGGATCGCCGGCCGGGAAGGGACGGGGTCGCTGCTCCCGGGCTTCTGTCGGAATTCCCGGCTCCTTAAGGGAGGGCTGGGAACGGGCTCCGCTCGGATCCCGCCGGGAAAACCGCCGTGGGGAAGGGGAGGGGCGTTCCCGGCCTTCGGGGCTCGGCTCGGGAAGTTTCTCCTGGTTTGAATCCTGGTTTTTCTTAAATCTGTTTTCTGCCGGTTTTTCGTCCTGCTGTCTCAACCCCCCGGGGCCGTTTCCCGGAATTCCCAGCGGGAAAAACCTCCACGGGGAGGGAGGCGAGGCGGGGCGGGGCTCTGCCCTCCCCGGGAGAAGCGGGAATCTCGGTTCCGGGGGCTGCAATCCCGGCGGCTCCTCCCGGCACTCACTGTCACACGCGTAGGGTTTGTCCCGGTCCTCCAGGATGGCCGCGTCCAGCTTCTTCCGAGCCCCTCCCACGCCTTTTCCCTGCGGAAAAAAATCGGGATTTGGGGGCAAAACCCGCCACGAGGCCGGGCCGGGGCCAGGGGGAAGGAGGCACGCGAATCCGGGAAAAACGAGGCGGCGAATCGCCGGGAATTCCCTGGGAGCGCCTCACCTTGGCTTTGCCTTTCCCTCTCCTCTTGGGCGTGTCCTCCTCGTAATCCTCGTCGTCCAAATCGTCCAGGAAATCCTCCGGCTCCAGGATCCGCTGGGAAGGAGCAGAGGGAGGAGTGACCCGGGGAGAACACCGGGAAAAACGGGAAAATCCCGAGGGGCTGCGGCCGGATCCGTGCCAAAGGAGGCACAGGGAGGTTTTGTGGATGGACAGGGAATTTTGGATGTTTTGTGTCCCCCCCCCCCAAAAAAAAAAACCCGAGGAAGGGGTGGATTTGGTGGGAAAAGGCTGGAAGGAGGAATTAAGGGAAAGGAAATGAGGCTGGGAAAAGATTTCCCTGCTAAAAATAAAAAATGCTGCGGGAAAGGCTCAAAAAAGGGAAAAAAACGTGGAATTCTGGGCCCCAAACTCCCATTTCCCCGAATTTCAGGATCAGAAAGCTCCCTGAATTTCTGGGCTGGGATTCCTCTCCCATTGATTTTTAGGACCGGGATCTTCCCTTTCCTCAAAACTTCGGGACCAAACTCTTCCCTCTTTCCTCGCTCAATCTAAAAATTCCCTTTTCCTAAACCTCTCCTCGGACCAAAAACCCTCCCCAATTTCGGCTCCCGGGGGTCGGAATTCTCCCGTTCCCTCTCCCACCAAACCCAGATCCCTAAAACCCAAACCCAGAGCGGGGGAAAAAAAAAAAAGAAATCCGAGTTTGTGCCCCGAAATTCCCGGTGGGAATTCCCAGGGGATTCTTCACCTTCCGAGCGCGGCTGTTGGTGACCGGGAACTCGCCCAGGCTGTCGTCGTCCATCCTGGGATCCGGCAGGGAACGCTTTTCCAAAGGATCCGTCCTCAGCAGCGCTTCCAGGCTGCTCCCGTCCTGGGAGATCAGCCCTTCCTTCTTCAGCGTCTGCTCCGCGTCTGGGAATGCCGGGAAACGGGGAAAATGGGAAAAAACGGGAAAAAAAAGGGGGAAAAGGGAAAAAATGGGGAGAAAAGGGTAAAAAAAAGGGAAAAAATGGGAAAAAAAGGGGGAAAAAAGGGGAAAAAAAAAAGGGAAAAAACAGGGGGAAAAGAGGGAAAAAATGGGAAAAAAATGGGAAAAAACAGGGGAAAAAAAGGGGGACAAAAAAAAGGGAAAAAACGGGGGGAAAAAAGGGAAAAAATGGGAAAAAAAAGGGGAAAAAAATGGGAAAAAACAGGAAAAAAAGGGGAAAAAACAGGGAAAAATGGGAAAAAAAAAAGGGAAAAAATGGGAAAAAACGGGGGAAAAAAAAGGGAAAAAAAAAGGGGAGAAAATAGGAAAAACGGGGGAAAGAATGGGAAAAAATGTGAAAAAAACGGGGAAAAAAGGGAAAAAACGGGAAAAAAAAAAAAGAGAAAAAACGGGGAAAAAAATGGGAAAAAAGGGAAAAAGCACAGGAAAAAGGGGAGGGCGATGGATGCTGGCGGATGCGGGGCGCAATCCCAGGAACGCAGCAGGGAATTACCGGGTTTGATGGAAGGGAAGGAGAGCCGCGGGTCCTCCGGGGGGTGGGCGCGGCGTTTCTTGCGCCAGCGCCGCGCCGGGTACGAGTAGAGCTGCCCGGCCGCCAGACCTGCGGAGAAATGCCGGGAAATTCCCCAGAATCCGGCCGGGGCGGCGCCGAAACTCCTCGGGATCAGCCGGGATAAAGCGCTCCGAGGTTTCCCCAGGACGCGACAGAACAGCCCAAAGCGCGCCCGGCCCCTTCCCTCCCTGACGCTTTCCCGGCGGTTCCCCAGCGGTTCCCAGTGTTTTCCCGGTGTTTCTCCCATTTATTTCCCCGTTGTTTTCTGCCTCCTGCCATTTCCCTGCTCTTTTCCCATGATTTCCTCTTCCTCTCCTGCTCTTTTCCCATGTTTTCCCCTTGCTCTCCTGCTCTTTTCCCATGATTTCCCCTTGCTCTCCTGCTCTTTTCCCATGATTTCCTCTTGCTCTCCTGCTCTTTTCCCATGATTTCCTCTTGCTCTCCTGCTCTTTTCCCATGATTTCCCCTTGCTCTCCTGCTCTTTTCCCATGATTTCCCCTTGCTCTCCTGCTCTTTTCCCACGTTTTCCTCTTCCTCTCCTGCTCTTTTCCCATGATTTCCCCTTGCTCTCCTGGCCTTTCCCCATCATTTCCGTGGCATTTTCCCTTTCTTCTCCTCCTCTTCCCCCTTCATTTCCCCACCATTCTCCCACGGTGTCCCCATTTGCTTCCCATCATTTCTCCATGGTTTCCCATCATTCTCCCATCTTTTTCCCAGTGGTTCCCATCATCTCCCCCCCATCCTCCCATCATTTTCCCGCTGTTTCCCACCGTTCCCTCATTGTTTCCCATCATTTTCCCGCTGTTTCCCATCACTCTCCCATCATTCCCCGTGACTGTTGACTGTTCTCCTGTCATTTCCCATCATTTTCCCATTGTTTCCCACCATTTTCCCACTGTTTCCCATCGTTCCCTCATTGTTTCCTGTCATTTTCCCATCATTTTCCTGCTGTTTCCCATCACTCTCCCATCACTCCCCCGCTGTCATTCCCCTGCTCCCTGTTGTTTTCCCGCCGTTTTCCCATTGTTTTCCCATTGTTTTCCCGCTGTTTTCCCATTGTTTTCCCGCTGTTTCCCCGCTGTTTTCCCGCTGTTTTCCCGTTGTTTTCCCGCTGTTTCCCCATGGTTTTCCCGCTGTTTCCCCGTTGTTTTCCCGTTGTTTTCCCCGCAGTTTTCCCGCTGTTTCCCCACAGTTTCCCCGCTGTTTCCCGGCCGTACCGGGCCCACGGTGCCGTTTCTCCATCCAGATGTAGCAGTTGCTCTGCGCCACGCCGGTCTGGGAGTCCAGGAAGGGCAGGCGCACGCTGCGCTCGGCGCAGAGCCGCGCGTTGTAGCTGTGGCACTGCTCCATGGCGTCCCGGTAGTACTGCTCGCCCAGCCTGCGGGACGGCACGGATCAGGGCGGGAATGGCACGGATCGGGGCGGGAATGGCACGGATCGGGGCGGGAATGGCACGGATCGGGGCGGGAACGGCACGGATCGGGGCGGGAATGGCACGGATCGGGGCGGGAATGGCACGGATCGGGGCGGGAATGGCACGGATCGGGGCGGGAACGGCACGGATCGGGGCGGGAATGGCACGGATCGGGGCGGGAACGGCACGGATCGGGGCGGGAATGGCACGGATCGGGGCGGGAATGGCACGGATCGGGGCGGGAATGGCACGGATCGGGGCGGGAACGGCACGGATCGGGGCGGGAATGGCACGGATCGGGGCGGGAATGGCACAGGGAACGGCACAGGGAATGGCACGGATCGGGGCGGGAATGGCACGGATCGGAGATGGGAATGGCACGGATCGGGGTGGGAATGGCACGGATCGGGGCGGGAATGGCACGGATCGGGGCGGGAATGGCACAGGGAACGGCACAGGGAACGGCACAGGGAATGGCACAGATCGAGCCGGGAACGGCACGGATCGGAGATGGGAACGCCGGGATCGGGGCTTCGAACGGCACGGATCGGGGCTGGGAACGGCGGGATGGGAGACAGGAATGGCATGGATTGGCGTCAGGAATGGCACAGGGAACGGCACGGATCGAGCCGGGAACGGCACGGATCGGGGCCAGGAACGCCGGGATTGGGGCTGGGAATGGCACAGGGAATGGCATGGATCAGAGCCGGGAACGCCAGGATGGGAGATGGGAATGGCACAGGGAACGGCACGGATCGGGGCCAGGAACGCCGGGATCGGGGCTGGGAATGGCACAGGGAATGGCACGGATCAGAGCCGGGAACGCCGGGATGGGAGACGGGAATGCCGGGATCGGGGCTGGGAATGGCACAGGGAATGGCACAGATCAGAGCCGGGAACGCCAGGATGGGAGATGGGAACGGCACAGGGAACGGCATGGATCGGGGCTGGGAACACCAGGATTGGGGCCGGGAATGCTGGGATGGGAGACGGGAACGCCGGGATTGGGGCCGGGAATGGCACAGGGAATGGCATGGATCAGGGCTGGGAATGGCACAGGGAATGGCACAGATTGGGGCTGGGAACGGCACGGATCGGCGTCAGGAATGGCACAGGGAATGGCACGGATCAGAGATGGGAATGGCACGGATCAGAGACGGGAATGGCACGGATCGGAGCCGGGAACGCCGGGATGGGAGACGGGAACGGCACAGGGAATGGCACGGATTGGCACTGGGAACGGCACAGATCAGGACTGGGAATGGCACAGGGAATAGCACGGATCGGCGTCGGGAACGCCAGGATGGGAGCCGGGAACGGCAGGGATCGGCGTCAGGAATGCCGGGATCAGAGCCGGGAATGGCACAGGGATTGGCACTGGAAATGGCACCGGGAATGGCAGGGATCAGTGCCGGGAATGCCGGGATGGGCACAGAGAACGGCAGGATCAGTGCAGGGAATGGCAGGGATGGGCACAGGGAATGGCACAGGGAATTCCAGGATTGGCACAGGGAATGGGGGCCCAACAGGGATCATGGCCCGGCACTGGGAATGGAGAAATTGGGAATGGGGGAATTGGGAATGGAGGAATTGGGAATGGGGGAATTGGGAATGGAGGAACTGGGAATGGGGGATTGGGAATGGAGGAACTGGGAATGGGGGAATTGGGAATGGGGGAATTGGGAATGGGGATCGTGCCTCAGGGAAGTCAGGGATACCAGTGGAGCGTCAGGGATACAACTGGAGAAACTCGGGGATAAAATCCTGGAGAATATCAGGGAGAAGCCCGGAAACCCTCAGGGATACAACCGGAGAATATCAGGGATACACAAGGAAATACAGGGATACAGAGGGAAATGAAGGGTTTAGAGAGAAGTACGGGAATATACAAGGAGACACAGGGAAATACAAGGATTTAAAGGGAAGTACAGGGATATCCAGGGAAATACAAGGATTTAAAGGGAAGTACAGGGATATCCAGGGAAATACAAGGATTTAAAGGGACGTACAGGGAGACACAGGGAAATACAAGGATTTAAAGGGAAATACAGGGAAGGTTCCCCCAGCTCGGCCTCTTCAGGACCCTCTCGCTGGGATGCAGACGGAAATAGCGCAGGAATGGACAGGGCAGAAGAGGGGATGCACAGGGATATCCAGGGATATTCAGGGACGCACAGGGAATCCCCAGGGAAGCACAGGGATGTCTCGGGATGACTCCCCCGTCCTTGGCCTCTACTGGCACACGGGAGTTCGTGGATACATCAAGGAGCCCAGGGAAACACAGGGACACAGCACAGGGAATTCTGAGATTTACAGGACGAACCCTCCCTTCGCCCTCTCCGGGACCTCCTCAGGGCCGGACCCTGCGGGACCCTCCCGCGGACCCTCGGGACCCTCCCAGACTCCTTCCTCCCTACATCCCTGAGGCCTTCCCGGCTCTGAGGGGGAATTTTGGGGTGTCCTCAACCACCCCCTCACCCCCCTCAGCAAAGTTCACCCCGAACAATGCGCGCGGGTCGCTTCCGCCCCCCCCCTCCCCGCCCACTTGGTCCCGCCCGGCGCGAGGGGGAGAAGGGGGGAGCTCCGTTTCCCGGGCCGCACCATTCCCGCACCGGGGGGGGGGGGGAACCGGGGGGGACCCGCACTCACAGCTTGACCACATTCTGAACCACCGCCGCCATCTTGGCTCCGCCGCCGGGGCGCCGCGGGGCGCATGCGCGGAGGGAGGGGCGGGAAGAGGGAGGAAGAGGAGGAGGAGGAGGAGGGAGAGCGATGGAGGGAAGAGGAGGAGCGGGGAGAGAGAGGGAGGCGGAGGGAGAGGGGAGGGCGGTGAAAGGGGAGGCGGAGGGATGGAGGGTGGAGAGGGGAGGGCGAAAAGGGAGCGTGGAGTCCTCCCGGCCGCTGGGCGGCGCTGCGCGGGAAAAGGCGGGAAAAGAGGCAGTGGGGGGGGGCGAAGGTCTGAGGGGGGAAAAAAGGCGGGAAAAATATCTGAGGGGGAAAAATGGCGGGAAAAAGATCTGAGGGGGGGAAAAATTGCAGGAAAAAGGAGGAAATCTGAGAGAAAAGGGGCGGATGAAGGTGAGGGGAGAAAGTGCGGGGATGGGGATGAAGGAGGGAGGCAGAGTGGGGGATATCGGGGAGAATAATGGGGGAGACTGAGGGGGAAAATGGAGGGGGCAGAGTGAGGGGGGAAATGTGAAATGTGAGGGGGGAGATGATGGGAGAATGAGCGACAGGATGGGGGGAGAATGAGGGAAAGAATAGGAGAGAACAAGGCGGGAGACTGAGGGAGAAATGGACAGAAAGTGAGAGGAAAATGATGGCAGAAGATGAGGGGGTTTATCCTCAGGGAGGAATAAAGGAGACCCCATTGCTCCTTACAATTCCCTGGAAAGAGGCTGGGGGCGAGATCCCTTCTCCCGATGGATAAAATGAGAGGAAACAGCCTCGAGTTGCAGCAGGGGAGTTTTATTCAGGAAAGTTCCTTCATGGAAAGGGTTGTCCCGCCCTGGCATGGGCTGCCCAGGGATGTTATCCCAAATTATCCCAAAAAAACCCTGGATGTGGAACACGGGGACGCGGTTCAGCGGTGACCTGGCGGCGCTGGTTGGATTTGACGATCCCGAAGGCCTTTTCCAACCTCAACCTTCCCATGGAAAGGGGTGAGAAGAGGGAGAATGGGAAGGGAAATGGGGAAGGGACAGAGGAGGTTTGAGGGATGAAAGAGGGTTGGGAGGGAAATGAGGGATAAATTATTGAGGAGAGGAATGAAACGAGGGATAAACAAGGGCCAGGAGAGGATGAAATTACGGACAAGTGCGGATGGATCCCTCAGATCCCAAATCCCTGTGTCTGTTTACGATCCTGACCAAACTCCAGCCACCCCTCAAGCCTCTTCATCCCCAAAACACTCTTGCCAAAAATTCCCGTTTTTCAGCTCTTTTCCCTTTTTATCAAACCTAAATCCACCCAGTATCCTCAAATCCACCCCCAGGAGGAGGAGAGGGTCCCAGATCCCACAGCGAGCGCGGATTGACGTCAGCTTCCAGCCGAGTTCCTCACTTCCAGGTGAGCTCCCCTCTCTTTTTCCTCCTTAATTCCACACCTCGCCCGTGGTTTTGATGGGTTTTTTTTCCCATTTGCTGGGAATTTGCCTTTTTTCCCCCAAGGTCAAACCTTCCTCCCTCCCTCCTCCTCCTCCTAATCCCAGGCTGGCTGTTCCTGGCGTCCGTTCCCGGCGCCGGGCGGTCAAGCGCCGGCGTGGGCGGCGTTAATCCCGCGCCCGGAAATCCCGGGATAACGAGGAAATTGGAGGGAGGCGGGAGCGCCGCCAGGCCTGCGCCCCTGCCGGGGTTAATTAACGATTCCATCCTCGATCGATTCCGGAATAAAGTCCCCAGCAAGGGAGGGGAGCGGGCGCTGAGTCACGGGATGACTCAAACTCCTGGAACAAATCGGCGGAGTTTGGCGGCAGCGCTTCGCGTAAATCGTTAATTCGGGGAGTGATTAATTAGGGGGAGAAGCGAAGGAGGCTCCAGTCCTGTGGGAAGGGATCCCGAATGATTTATTCATGATTAAAAATTAATTAAGGAATCTGGGCTTGGGTTGGGTTTTTTTTTTTTTTCAGGAGGTAAGATTGGGAAAAAAAAATTCAGGGATAAAGTGATATCGGAGTTAATTTCAGGGATAATTTCAGGGGTAAGCACAAACGTTTTGGGGATAATTTCGGGGGTTTGTAACAAATGTGGTCTGAGAGGTGCAGGGCAGAGGGAAGAGGGGAAGGAGGAGAGAGGTGAGAAAAGGAAAATCACCTTTTCATGGTAAAAAAAAAAACAAAAAACCCCCAAATCTGGCAAATTAAAGGAGCTTTTCCAGGACTGGAGCAGAGGGGGATGAGTGGGGGGAGAACAGAAACGAGTGAACGAGGTCCCAAATTAAAGCTGCAACACCCCAAAATTCAGTCCAGGCCTTTGGAAGGGAAAAAACTGGAGGAGAAAAGGGAACAAAACTGGAGGGGAACAAAAGGGGATTTTGGCTGATTTTGGCTGTTTCGAAAGGGCTCCGGCAGTTTCGCAATTCCTGGGCCGAGGCGGGGCACCAACAGCCAAAGGTGAAAACCCCAGGGAAACGGGGGCTGAAATGCAGGAAAACAAAGTGCATCCACGTTATCCCAACCCACAAACGAGGCTTCGTCCCGGGCGCTGGAGTCCGTTTGGGGAGGGGAAAAAAAAAAATCACAAAATAAATAAAAAGTGGACAGAGCGTAGGGGGAGAAAAGAGTTTGGAGCAGGGAAGGGTTGGACCGAACAGGAATCAACCCCGGGGCTGGCCGAGCCTCGTTAACCGCAGCTCCTTGATTATTTTACGGATGGAAACCTTGGGGAATGGGTTTAGCCCCGACCTCGGGGTGTTTTCACCAAAAGTGGTCGGGGAAGGAAGAGGCGGGACGAGGCTTCGTTCGTTAGCACAGAGAATCTAATGACTCATTAGCCAGATAATCTCAATTAGACTCGTTAGGCAGCGGGGGGATTTCTGGGCTCAAACTCGCAGGAATCGGTGAAACGGGAGGAGGAGGCGCCACCCTGTCCCCGAGTCGCGGCGTTTCCAGCGGGGATTTTTGGATTTTTGTCCGTGTTCCCGAAAATCCAGCCGGGATTCCCCGCGGCGTTCCCTCCCTCCCGCTCCACCCAACGCTCCGCACCGGCGCCGGGAGTTTTGGCGTTTTGGCGTCTCCTCGGCCGGTTCCGTCCCCGGCTCCCGTCGCTCCAGAGGGGTTTTTTGGCCCCTCCATGGATTGAGTTGTCCCGTTGGGATATCCGAGCTCCTCCACGGGGAGTTTTGGCTCCTCCACGGGAGACACGGAGATTTCCCGGCGGAGCTTCCCCCGTTTGCGGGAGTCGGAGTCGCGGTGACGCCGCCGCGACCGCTCGGAGCCGTGGGGAACAAACCCCCCAAATCCTGACCGGACCCTCGGGAATTCACCCGGGGACAAACCGGTGAGACGGCGTCCAGGAGGAGCGGTCGCTTCCCAACCCTCACCCGTCCTCGGCCGACGAATCCGAGCCGAGACCCGGCTGCCACGAACACCCCCAAACCCCCTCTGTGCCCGTTCCTCCGCGTCCTCTCCCCGGAGCCGCCCTCACGTCAGGATCTCCGAGGCGCCGCTCTCGGCCCGGTGCCGCTCCATGACCTGCAGCACGTCCTCCAGGATGGACGGCCCCAAATCCACGTGCAGGGACAGCAGCGAGCCGGCGCGCGACGCCGAGGCCGAGGCCGAGGCCTCTCCGTTGGCGCGCCGGGGCCCCGCCGGGGACGACGCCGCCGCCGCCGCCTCCTCGTCCAGGCGCAGCCGCGGCGGTTTCGGCGGCGCCGCGGGCAGGGTCAGCGCCCGGCCGGCGCCCAGGGCCGGCAGCGAAATGGCGTTCTTGAGCAGCGGCGAGGGCGCGGCGGCCGGCTCGCCGCCGGACAGCGTGGCCGTGCGCGAGAAGGCGAAGGGCGCCTCGCCCTCCTCGTCGTCCTCGCCGCGGGGCAGCAGGTGGAATTTGCCCTGGAGGAAGGAGATGTCCCCGAAGGTGTCGCCCTGGCCGCCGCTGCCCACGTGGATGGTGTGGCGGAAGTCCCCCAGGGGAGGGCTGATCATGTCCGAGGACAGCACGTCCCGCAGCTTCTCCTTCTTGCCCCTGCGGCCGCCCCGCTTCAGGTAGATGGGCGCCTTGGTGGCCATGGCGGGCTCAGGACGGCCTGGGAGGGACGGAGAGCGGGGAAAGGCTCAGCTCAGCCCGGCCGGGACGCGGCTCCGGGGCGCGCCGAGCGTCGGGAACGCAGCCCGGAGTTCCGGCCAGGGACAGCCCAGGGTGAGGCGAGCCACGGCAGGGAGGGAGCAGCGAAATCCAGAGGGGAGCAGAGAAATCCAGAGGAGATTTGGGTTTTTGGGGAGGGGAGCAGCGAAATGAGAGGAAATTTGGGTTTTTTGGGAGGGGAGCAGCAAAATCCAGAGGAGATTTGGGTTTTTTGGGAGGGGAGCAGTGAAATCCAGAGGAGATTTGGGGTTTGGGGAGGGGAGCAGTGAAATCCAGAGGGGAGCAGAGAAATCCAGAGGAGATTTGGGTTTTTTGGGGAGGGGAGCAGCGAAATGAGAGGAAATTTGGGTTTTTTGGGAGGGGAGCAGCAAAATCCAGAGGAGATTTGGGTTTTTTGGGAGGGGAGCAGTGAAATCCAGAGGAGATTTGGGGTTTGGGGAGGGGAGCAGTGAAATCCAGAGGGGAGCAGAGAAATCCAGAGGAGATTTGGGTTTTTTGGGAGGGGAGCAGTGAAATCCAGAGGGGAGCAGAGAAATCCAGAGGAGTTTTGGGGGTTTTTTTTTGGGTTTTTTTGGGAGGGGAGCAGCGAAATCCAGAGGAGATTTGGGTTTTTGGGGAGTGGAGCAGTGAAATCCAGAGGGGAGCAGCGAAATCCAGAGGAGTTTTGCGTTTTTTGGGAGGGGAGCAGCGAAATCCAGAGGGGAGCAGAGAAATCCAGAGGAGATTTGGGGTTTTTTGGGAGGGGAGCAGTGAAATCCAGAGGAGATTTGGGGTTTGGGGAGGGGAGCAGCGAAATCCAGAGGGGAGCAGAGAAATCCAGAGGAGATTTGGGTTTTTTGGGAGGGGAGCAGCGAAATCCAGAGGGGAGCAGAGAAATCCAGAGGAGATTTGGGTTTTTGGGGAGGGGAGCAGTGAAATCCAGAGGAGATTTGGGTTTTTTGGGAGGGGAGCAGTGAAATCCAGAGGAGATTTGGGTTTTTTGGGAGGGGAGCAGCGAAATCCAGAGGAGTTTTGCGTTTTTTTGGGAGGGGAGCAGCGAAATCCAGAGGGGAGCAGAGAAATCCAGAGGAGATTTGGGTTTTTTGGGAGGGGAGCAGTGAAATCCAGAGGAGATTTGGGTTTTTTGGGAGGGGAGCAGCGAAATCCAGATGAGATTTGGGTTTTTTGGGAGGGATCGGGGCGTGGAGCCGCAGCTCAGCGTCGGAGGCTTGGGAAGAGGAATTTTAGCCCCAGAGAGATTTTCTCTCACCCCGATCCCGTCTCCTCTCGGCCCCACCCGGCCCAGCTGAAGTAAAAAACCCGGAGATTTTGGGGATTTGGGCCGGAATTTGGGGAAGAAGTTAAGGAAGTTGGGGTTTCCCCTGTTCCGGTCGTGAGCTCCGAGTTAATCGGATCTGGGCCGGATTTCCAGCTGCGGGGAGAAACGGGGCAAAAATCGGGAATTTTTGTGTCCGGCCTCAGTGGGAGGGGAAAAGGGATGGGACGGGTTCGGGGCCACCTGAACGTTCCCTGGGAGGCTCCGGAGGTTTCTGCCTTTATCAGGAATTTCCAGGGGGAAAATGAAATTCCATCCCTCCGTGTGTTTGTAAACACGGATGGGATCGGGAGCGGTCTGGGGATGGGCTGGTCCAGGGCTGGGACACCCTGAGGGGCCTCTCCCGCCTGGAATTCCACCCAGAAAAATCCCGGGGAGGATTTATCCCTAAAAACACAACAGCAAAGCCAACGCCCCGAGGGATGGAAAATCCCATTTCCCCTCCAACGATCCCGAGCCCGACTGCCGCCGCCCCTTCCTGCTCTGGGGAATATTCCCTTGTTATTCCCTAGCTATGGGGAATATTCCCTCATTATTATCTAGGTTTAGGCAATATTCCCTCACTATCCCCAAGTTTTAGGCAATATTCCCTCATTATCCCCCATTTTTAGGGAATTTTCCCTCATTATCCCCCATTTTTAGGGAATATTCTCTCATTATTATCTATCTTTAGGGAATATTCCCTCATTATCCCCCATTTTTAGGGAATATTCCCTCATTATTATCTCGCTTTAGGGAATATTCCCTTCTAATTCCCTGGTTTGAGGGAACATTCTCTCCTTATCCCCCGTTTTTTAGGGAATAGTCCCTTATCACCCCTCGTTTTTAGGGAACACTCCCTTATTCCCTATTTTTACAAAATACTCCCCCGTTATCCCTGGTTTTCAGGGAATTCTCCTCCATTATTCCCAGTTTTCAGGGAATTCTCCCCTGTTATTCCCAGTTTTCAGGGAATTCTCCCCCGTTATTCCCAGTTTTCAGGGAATTCTCCCCCATTATCTCCGGTTTTCATGGAATTCTCCCCCATTATTCCCAGTTTTCATGGAATTCTCAGAAAGGGAACAGAGGATCCCAGGAGAGAACAGAGGATCCCAGGAGGAGAACAGAGGATCCCAGGAGGAGAACAGAGGATCCCAGGAGGAGAACAGAGGATCCCAGGAGGAGAACAGAGGATCCCAGGGAGGGAACAGAGGATCCCAGGAGGGAACAGAGGATCCCAGGAGGAGAACAGAGGATCCCAGGAGAGAACAGAGGATCCCAGGAGGGAACAGAGGATCCCAGGAAGGGAACAGAGGATCCCAGGAGGGAACAGAGGATCCCAGGAGGGAACAGAGGATCCCAGGAGGAGAACAGAGGATCCCAGGAGGGAACAGAGGATCCCAGGAGGGAACAGAGGATCCCAGGGAGGGAACAGAGGATCCCAGGAGGGAACAGAGGATCCCAGGAGGGAACAGAGGATCCCAGGGAGGGAACAGAGGATCCCAGGAGGGAACAGAGGATCCCAGGAGGGAACAGAGGATCCCAGGACGGAACAGAGGATCCCAGGAAGGGAACAGAGGATCCCAGGAGGGGAAGGTCGGGCCCCGCAGCGATCCCGGCAGCCGGCGGCTCGGGGCGGGAGAATCCTGACGGCGCGGAATCCAGCGCCGCTAATCCCAGGATTACGGGGAGGGGCCGGGGCCGGGGAAGGATCTTCCTCGGGAAAGGGGAATTGTCAGGGAAAAAGTGAGGTGGGAGAGGGGAAAAGAGGAATTACAGGGGGGGAAAAAAGGGTTTGTGGGGGGAAGAAGTGGATTTGTAGGGAATAAGATGGAGCTGTAGGGCAAAACAATGCATCTGTAGGGCTAAAAAGGATGGATTTGTAGGGGAAAAACATGGATTTGTAGGGTTAAAACATGGATTTGTAGGGTTAAAACATGGATTTGTAGGGTTAAAACATGGATTTGTAGGGAAAAACATGGATTTGTAGGGAAAAACATGGATTTGTAGGGTTAAAACATGGATTTGTAGGATAAAAACACGGATTTATAGGGAAAAACCATGGATTTATAGGGAAAAGCCCCTGGGAGCTGTGAATTCCCAGGTGAGGATGATGATGATGATGACGGGGATGAAGGCCCTAGAGCTCTCGGTGCCCCGGGGTCTGTTCCCCTCCTGGAATTCCCTTTTCCCACCCCAAACCAATCCCAAAAATCCCAACCTCCCCCCGCTGGGCCGGGACAAAGCTCCGGGAAAAGCCCGGAATGTTCCGGGAGCTCCCTCTGTGCTGGGGACAGCGAAATCCATTCCCAAAAAAAGAAATTCAAAAATCAAAAATCCCCTTCTCATGGAATTCTCGGGGATTTTTTCCCCCAGGAAAACTCAGACCCCGCGGGGAGGAGCGGAACAGGTGGAAAAGGGGCTGGAAAAGGAGGGAAAAAACACGAGGAAAACTTCAAAAAACCCAAAGAATTTCTGGGAGTTTCCATCCCTGAAATCCCAGGAGAAGCCAGGACACCCCAGGAGGAAGAGCCAGGAATGAGGAAAACGGGAAAATGAGGAAAAAGGGCAAAGAACGGGAAGTTTAATGGGATCTTTTCCCCAGGATCCGAGCGGGAGGAGCTCCCTCGGAATCGCCGGAATCAGCAGATTCAGCTCCCAGGGAGGAAAATTTGAGGAATTTTTCCCAGTTTCCACCAATCCCGATCCTTTTCCAGCCTTTTCCGGCGATTTGGGGTCGGGATTGGGAGGAATTCCGGCTCTTTTCCGCAGATCACAGGAAAATTTCGTTCCTTTTCCGGCGCATCCGGGTTTTTCATTTTCCACCCGGTTTCAGAAATTCAGGAGCAACTTTGGATCTTTTTGCCTCTGGCCACGAATTTACCTCTCACAGCCTGGAAATTCCGTTCCTTTTCCGCCTGCTTTTGGAAATTCCTGCCTCAGTGAGGAATTTTCAGTTTTCTGCCCATTTTAACTCCAGGGCCTCCAATTTTTTATTTTATTTTTTTTTTTAATTATTTTTTACTTTTCCCACCGTTTTTCCATTTAAAAAAAAAAAAAAATCCTCACTCCCTGCCTGAATTTTCCAGCATTTTGGGCTCTGCCACACAGGAATTTGGGGATTTTTTTGGGGCCGGTTTTCAGGAATTGTCCCATCGGCGTTCTCCCAAATTCGGGATGCAGGGATGGAATTAAAACTCCTTTTCCCACGGGAGCAGCCTCCAAACCCTCCGCGGTTCCTCCCCTTCCTGACCCATTCCCAGATTTTTTGGGGGTTTTTTGTTTGGATGGTTTTTTTGATTTAAATTTTGATTTTTCCCCCTCAAAAGAAGCCTGGGAATTCCCGATTTCCCTGCGGAGCGGGAGAGAGGAGGGAAACCCTTTGCGGTGAAGGCTGTGAGGTTGTTTTTTGGGGTTTTTTTTTTAGGGAATTGGGATTTTGGGAGCGGCGCCAGGAGCTGCGATCCCATCCCGGGCACGGGAAAAGCCGGAACGGGTTAAAATCGGGAGTTTTTAAGCAGAATTCCCCTGGGGCCATCCCACCTCGGGAATCCAGCGGAGGATCCGGGCCGGGAGCGGCGCAGCGGCGGCGATTCCATGCCGGGACACCGGGAGCTTCCTTCCCTTTTCCCGGGAACTTCGGGAGAAATCCAGCAGCAGCAGCAGGAGGAGGAGGAGGAGGAGGAGGAGGAGGAGGAAGCGCCGGCTCAGGGCACGGAAAGCTCGGCCTCGGTCCCTCCCCGGCCCCTCCCGGTGACAGGGAGAAAAAAAAATCCAGGGAAAACAACGGCGGCTCCTCCCGGCTCGGGATTGCCGGGAAATGGAGCTGGGAGCGGGGCCGGGATCCGCTGGGGCTCCTCCTCACCCCGGGGATCCACAAACCCGGGATCCACAAACCCGGGATCCACAAACCCGGGATTCACAAACCCGGGATTCACAAACCCGGGATCCACAAACCCGGGATTCACAAATCCAGGGATTCACAAATCCAGGGATTCACAAATCCAGGATTCACAAATCTGGAATTCACAAATCCAGGATTCACAAATCCAGGATTCAGAGGTCCGGGGATTCACAAACCCGGGATCCACAAATCTGGAATTCACAAACCCGGGATTCACAAACCCGGGATTCACAAACCCGGGATTCACAAATCCAGGATTCAAAGGTCCGGGGATTCACAAACCCGGGATCCACAAATCCGGGGATTCTTCTGCTCGCAGGAAAAACGGCCGGAAAGAGTCGGGCGGGATCCGGGGGCTGCTCCGGGGCTGTTCCGGGGGATCCTGAGGCTGTTCCAGGGAGCCAGGGGCCGTTCCGGGGCTGTTCCCGGGGATCCAGGAGCTGTTCCGGGGCTGTTCCAGGGATCCAGGGGCCGTTCCGGGGCTGTTCCAGGGATCCAGGGGCTGTTCCGGGGCTGTTCCGGGGATCCAGGAGCTGTTCCGGGGCTGTTCCAGGGATCCAGGAGCTGCTCCGGGGCTGTTCCGGGGATCCAGGAGCTGTTCCGGGGATCCAGGGGCTGTTCCGGGGCTGTTCCAGGGATCCAGGGGCTGTTCCGGGGCTGTTCCAGGGATCCGGGGCCGTTCCGGGGCTGTTCCAGGGATCCAGGGGCCGTTCCGGGGCTGTTCCGGGGATCCGGGGCCGTTCCGGGGCTGTTCCCGGGATCCTGAGGCTGTTCCAGGGATCCGGGGCCGTTCCGGGGCTGTTCCCGGGATCCTGAGGCTGTTCCGGGGCTGTTCCGGGGATCCAGGAGCTGTTCCAGGGATCCGGGGCCGTTCCGGGGCCGCTCCGCCGCGGATCCGAGCCGGGAGCGGGCGGAGCCGGGCGCTCCAATTAACCTCTGCTTTAATTAAGCAGGGAAGCGGAGGCGGGGAAGGATCCGCTCTTTTTTCCTTATCCCTTTAAATCCGGGATGCGACAGCGCCGCGGACGCCGCCGGGAAAGCTCAAACCCGCCCTGCCCGCAGCATCCCGGGATCCCGAGCGAGCGAATTCCCTTCCCTTCCCTTCCCCGGAATTCCCGGAGCTCCCTCGGCCTCTCCCCGCCCCCAAATCCTCGGGAATTCCCGAGTTAAATCCGGGATTGGGGCTGGGATCCAACGGCGGCGGCTCCGTGGGGAGGGAAGGAATGGAAATTCCCCCAATCCTCCCCATTCCTGCCGCTCTTTTAACCAAAATCGGGATTTTTCCCGAGGGAAACTGAGGCTGGCAGAGGAGAATCCGAGGGGAAAACCGGGAGAAAATGGGATTCTGCTCCCCTCCCTTCCCTGCAGGTGCAAAAGATCCCGAGAATACAGCTGGAAACGGGAAATCAGATTTTGTGGGTGCTGGAAAAAAAGGGCGTTTTATTTGGGGTGAGAAGTGCTGGAATCGGGCAAAGGGAAGAGGAGGAACCGGGACGTGAGCTCAGCACTCCCGGAGAAAAAGGAGATTTTTGGGAAAAGCCCGGCCACAAACCAGAGTCCTGAGGGGAATCTCCCTGCCCAGCCCCGATTTTCCCTGTTTTCACCCCAAAATCCGCCCCTCTGGATTCACCTTCTCCCCTCAGGGAGCGACACCGGGAGAGGCAGAAACCGGAATTAATTTTCACCTTCATCATCGTAAATTTGGGGCAAAAAATTTGGGAAAAAGGGTCAAAGCCAGACCCGGAGCTGGGTTTTATTTATTTTTTTTTTTTCCCTGGGAAGCAGCAGCACCAGGAATCCGTAATTAATTGGTTTTGGTCTAATTAAACTCCCCTAACGAGGCCAGGGGTGACACCAGGACAGGGAGGATCCCACGCCCCAATTCCCCTCCCCAAAGGCTGGGGAAACTCCTCGGTGTGCCAAAGGATTCTGGGAGGGGTTTAACCGGAATTCCAGGAGTTTTAACCCAAATTCCAGGTGTTTTAACCAAAATTCCAAGTGTTTTAACCCAAATTCCAGGAGTTTTAACCAAAATTCCATGTGCTTCAACCCCAATTTCAGGAGTTTCAATTCCAGTTCTGGGAGTTTTAACCCAGATTCCAGGAGTTTTAACCCCAAATCCGGGTGCTTTAACCCCAATTTCAGGAGTTTTAACCCCAATCCCAGGAGTTTTGATCCCAATTCCTGGACCTGCAGCCGTGGCAGAGGTGGGAGCTCAAATCCTCACGACCTGGGCGGCCACGCAGGGGCTGCTCCGGGGAATGTTCCCGCTTTTGTTCCCGGGATTCTCTCGGGTTTTGTCCCCAGGGCTGTTCCCGGTTTTGTCCCCGGGATTCTCCCCATTTTTCTCCCCGTCCCCATTCCCATTTTTGTCCCCATTCCCGTCCCCGTTCCCATCCCCATTCCTGTTCCCATCCCCATTCCTGTTCCCATCCCCGTTCCCGTTCCCACTCCCATTTTTCTCCCCGTTCCCATTCCCATTTTTGTTCCCATTCCCGTTTTTCTCCCCGTTCCCGTTCCCATTCCCATTTCCCCGTTCCCATTCCCGTTTTCCCCGTTCCCGTTCCCATTCCCATTTTTCTCCCCGTTCCCGTTTTTCTCCCCGTTCCCGTTTTTCTCCCCGTTCCCGTTTTTCTCCCCGTTCCCGTCCCTCCGCAGCAGCAGC
>JAKJHU010002876.1:0-18523 GCA_022316685.1 Progne subis subis | reverse complement strand
CTTTGAGTGTAGGGTTTGTGAAACGTGTTGAGATTTCATTCAAAGCTCCTGTCCCGGTTTGCTGAGGTGCATGTTTGTATGTATGTCGGGGTGAGGTTTGAGTCAGAGAGCCTCTTCAGATGTGCCCCTTTATTTTCTAGTTGTCCCTGGATGATGTGTCCCTGCCTGTGCTTGGCCTCCCTTGCCAGTGGCGTATGGGGTTTGTGAGAAGGGGAGTCCCTCCATCATTTCGTACGGTAAAGCCCGTATGTGCGACCTCTTCTGTTCAGAATTTGATTGTTGACAGGGCTAGGGGTGGACCCTGAAGGCCATTCCTTGCTCTTTTTGTCCTTCCTTTCTTTCATGCATGCATTTGAGTGTTTTTATTCATCCTCTGCTGTCCCCCTAAAGTTTGGGCGTGCCAGGGTGTCCGTCACTGCCAGGGGATCCCTAAAGTTTTTCCGCTAAGATGCCATCGTCGTGCGGTGCCACGGGGGCCACGATCTGAATGTGTATTATTTACTACTCTGTACCGGGGGTGATGTGTTGTCATCCTATTCTTATGAGTGCTTGTGCTGCTTCTTTTGCTGTAGGGAAAGTTTGTAGCCCATGGGTGACGTGATGTAGTCTACCAAGTAGGTGCCGGTAGATTTGTACCGGAGGCATTTGTGTGCAATGCACTCTTTTATTTTAAAAAGGTCTCTACGCTCTCGGTCTCCCTCGTGGCGTGTGGTTTTTGTCCTTGCTTTTTGGTTTTGTTTTTGGGCTCTGAAGCCTCCATCTCTAAGTAGTTTTGCAAGACTGTTGTTAGGGGTTATTCTACTCTAGTTTGGTAGGGTATTTGAAGGGGTGGAACCCTGTCTGCATTTGAAGCTTTTAATTCTAAATGCCCCTGTTCTGTGTTGGTTTTGTAAGAAGGGAGTGCAGGTCAGGCCCTGAGTTTTGCTGACCCTAGGGCTAAGCCCTAGGGCACTGTGTGTAAGGAATTTTAAAAAGCGCCACCAGGCTTGTTTTGTTCCCCTCCTGATGTTGTCCTAAAAGTCCTTAGCTGTGACTCAGTTAAACATGTGCATGGACTTGAAATGTGTTTTCGGTGTCTAGAAGAGCTATACGTGGGCCATTCCCGCCTCGGTCCTTTTCCTTCTTGAGGCTTTGGTGACTTGTCCTGCGTGTACCTTGACACGACCCGTGCGTTGTTTTCAAAGGTCTCGTGAAGGTGTGGCCACCATTGAAAAAAATTCAATCCCTGTTGTCTTTTACCCCAGGCAGCCCAGCAAAGCCACTGCTTTCTTGCCTTGGGTCCTGGCCCTTGTCCAGTCCCTTGTATTGCTTCCACCTGTATACAGTGAAGCCCCCAATCCAGAAATGTGCTTGACCTTTCTTTTTAGCCACTGTGGTTTTTCGTTGTCATCTAACTCCTCATGTGGTTCTAACTTTCTATGAATTGTTTTTTTACCTCAGGAGTAGCAAATGGGTGCTCCCTTTCTGTTTCTTCTCCCTGTCCTTGCTTTTTGAAAGTTCCTTGAAGGCTGTGTGTCTCCTGAGCGGTCATTTGGTTGGAGGAAGCGTGTGTGGGTGTTGCAGCGTGCGAGCCTGGCAGGTGACTAGGGGGCGGTTGTGGCCGCCCTCTGAGTGTGGTCCTGCGTGTCCAGCCCTGTGGTGGAGTTCCCATTGTGGTGTGACTTGTTCCTGTCCCCTTGGAGGGACTTTGGACCGTAGGCGTTTGTGTAACATGTCAAGATTTCATTCCAAGCTACTGTCGTGGTTTCCTGAGGTGCACATTTGTATGTATGTAAGGGCGAGGTTTGAGTCGGAGAGCCCGTTAGGATGTGCTCCTGTTTTGTCCGTTGTCTGGATGTTGTCGTGTCCCTGTCTGCTTGGCCTCCATTGCCAGTGGTGTATGGTGTTTGCAGGAAGGGGAGTCCTACCATCCTTTCCTCTAGTGAAGCCCCTCCTATGTCAGAGCTGTGTCAGCCTCTGCTTGTCCATAGGGTTGGGGGTCAGACCCTGAAGGCCATGCCTTGTTCTTTTTGTCCTTCCTTCCTGTCTTTCATTCCTTAGAGTCTATTTATTCATCCTCTGCTCTCCCCCTGAACGTTGGCTGTGTCACGGTGGATGTCACTGCCACGGGATCCCTAAAGACTTTATGCTGAGCTGCCATCGTTGTGCGATGCCATGGGGGCCACGGTCTGAATCCCTATCCTTGATGAACCTGCGCTGGGGGGTGATGTGTTGTCATCTTATTAGTTGTGCTGTTTCTTTTAGAGTAGGGAAACTTTCTAGCCCGTGGGTGAAGCGATCCAGTGTAAGAAGGAGGTGCTGTAACCTTTGCCCTGGAGGCATTTTTGTGCCATCTCTTTTGATTGGGAAAGGCCTCCACGCTCTAGGTCTCGGTCCCGGCGTAGGGTTTTTTGTCCTTGCTTTTTGGTTTTGTTTTTGGGCTCTGAAGCCTCCATCCCTAACTGTTTTTTCCAAGACTGTTATGGGTTACCGTACTTTAGTTTTTCCTTACAGGAAAGTAACCCAGCGTACGTTTACGATGGCCAGGCAGTACACAGCCTCTTTGCCTCCTACGCTCTGTGCCATTCCCAGGTCCTTTCAGAGCCTTTTATGTATAGAGCTGTTGAATCCCCCAGATCCGAATGCCTCTTGCTACCCGTCAACTCCCATTCCTCTGTACGCTCCTTGCCAAAAGGGCTCTGAAGCATGTATGTTTCCTCGAATGAGTGAGGGGTCTATGTTGGGGAGGTGTCCCTCCAAGTGAGGAAGATGAATCTTCCCCATCCTGACCTTCTCCCTTTTCCATGTATTTGTCACCCTTGTTAGAGCTTGGAGTTTTGTGTATGGAATGGGTCCTTTAAGCAGGAAGGGTGCATCTATGTCGTGCGCTCTTGAGCCCACTTTGGTTTTCATGACAGGCCTAGCTCCATCCACAGAAAGCTGAGAAGCAAGGTGTTAGTGCCTTTGAGTTATCTCATCTCAGCTGTGGGCTGTTGTTGAGCGTGTACAAAGCTTGCCTACATCTTTCAGCTCTTTCAGCCCACTTATTCTGTTCACTTTCCTAGAAATCTCCAATTGTTCCAAAATGATGCTTTCCTCTAAGCATTTTTTTCCTTTCTTGCAATTGGCTTTTTTTTTTCTCCTCCTTTGGCCAGAGAGAGACAGAGGTGGGCCATTGAGTTGGGCCTCCTGTCTCTGCCTCCCCCTTGTAGGGGGGACGGTGGCCTGAGGCCGGGCTGGATTCTATCTGCTCTCGGGTGGTGGTGGTAAGGAGAGGTGGCCGCTTTGCAGCATCTATTCTCTCACCTTGCTCCAAAGACCCTTGACATTTGCTTTGCCCTTGCTAACAGCTCCACGTCCTATTGAGGCCTGAGCTTGTGCTATGGCCACGGAGGAGTGGGCCAGAGAGGCATTGATGACCCTTGGTTTTGTCACTTTAGAGCGCTCGATGGGTGTGACGTGTGATGTTTTTGCATGACTTTTTTTTTCTGTTGCCTCAAACCTCTAATGCCGTGAGCTAGCGTGGGACAGGAAAAGCCTTTCGGCTAACTTTCCTGTCGTCGGTCTTAGGGAAGTTTTCCACCTTAGTCTTTCTTTGTGAGAGAAAAGGAAAGGGTCAACCTGCAGAGGAAACACCATGGAGTCAGGAGAGTATTCCTGAAGACAGAGGATTTGTGAAAGAGTGGGTTGTTTCCTTCTTATTTCTGCATCTCCTAAATGCCCTATTTTGTTTTAGTCACGGGCAAGATGTGCCTTTGGGGATATGTTTGGTTTACCTTTTCTTGGGTGCCTTTGAAGGGGAGGCTATTTGTGCTTGACTACATCCTAATTTCTAGGATGAGAGGCGTTGAAACAGAGATCAGGAGGAGAAACCGTCCGTGCCGTGAGGACACGAGAGATGTCCTTTCTCTCTCACCCCCTGTTGCCTGGTGATTGTCTGTGTAGGGAATGGCAAGGCTGTCTCTCAAAGGGAGAGGATTGCATTCTTCCCCCGAGGTCTGGCCCATCTCTTTGCTTAAGGCAGTGGCCAGAGCCATCGGCATCGCCTATTTGTTTTGTAGGACCCCAGTTGTAAAGGGTTGTGCTTATTTCTCCATTTGTCCTGTGGCCCTGGCCGGAGCTCTGGGGATGTCAGGGGAACCTAGGCAGGTCGGTGTCTTTTTCCCTAGAGCCATCCTAATTCCTTGTAGCAATTTGGCTGTGCCAGGAGTACCCCTATGTCTGTGTATGGCTGCTGTGATAGGACCTATCTTGGCCTCGTTTTGCTGTAGCACTACTTTGATCCCTCCCGTGTTTGGTGCTGAAAGGGGCCGGCTGTGCCTGTGGCACCCGTGTTGCCTGACCTGCTAGGACCAGGTGGTGTTTAGTCACCGGTGGCCTTTTGGTGCAATGCACCTGGCCTATCTGGAAGGCACCTGTAAGCCAAGGCCTCCGTTGTGTTCCCTGGCAAGTGCAGTTGTCCCTGTGTTGTTGGTTTTAGCAGCTGTCTAAGCCCTGTCCATCGTCTGCTCTGCCAGGGTGAAAAGAGGCAGAGCAGCAGGCGTTTGGAGGGAGGCTTGTGGGTGTTGTGGGGAGCCCTAGGGGAGTCTCTGGATGGGGTTATTTTTTAAGGGTAAGGGCAGAGCTTCTTGCGTGCTCTATATACTGTGCTTTTAAACTGAAGCTGTTGTTTTTCCTGTGTCTCAGCCCCCTGTTTGTCATTCTGTCTAGTCCTTGTGGCGTAACAAAGAATTTGCCTGCCTGTGATGCCCTTCCTTGAAGGAAGGTTATGATGTTAGAGCTTTTTGGCCCCCGTGCATGTTTTGGAGCTTGTCTGCCTGTCTGTTTTCTTCTGGCCTCTTCTCAGTCCCCTGTTTGGTAGGTGTGTGTCTATTTCCCCATGGGTTTTGGCAGTCCTTTTGGCTAAGATCAGCCCTGCTAATTGGTGAGAGCCGCAGTTTGCTAAAGGGCCTCGTTTCCCCTGCCGGTTCATCCCACCTCCTCGTTCCCCCAGTTTCCTGATTACCTGCATCAGCCTATCTGCGTCCTTTGAGTTGGTTAAAAATCAAAATTTCCCCGTGTCCTTGTGGTGTCGTGGACAGGCTGTGAGGTGTGCCTCTCGTTGTGGCCTCTGAGCTAAGGAGGTGGAGGGTCCCCTTGCCAGTTTTTCCCCCCTTTCTCTTGCGGCCTTCCATTCCCCATACAGGGTGGTGTCAGTTGCACCTCTGAAGATGCCTACATGCGCCGCTTTTTGTCCCTCAGGCCGCGGTGCACGTGTCGCCTCTTTTGCAGCCCAGATGTAGAGATGTGGCTTCACGTGGTCCTGGCTTTCTGCCTGCCTTGCCCCCCCTTCTTCAGGGTCCTTTGAAGGGGTTGAACCCTCTCTGCATTTGAAGCTTTTAATTCTAAATGCTCCTGTTCTGTGTTGTTTTTGTAACAACAGAGTGCAGGTCAGGCCCTGAGTTTTGGTGATCCTGGGGCCAAGCCCTGGCCAGTGGGTGTAAGGCTTTGGAAAAAGCGCCACCAGGCCTGTTTTGTTGCCCTCCTGATGTTGTCCTAAAAGTCCTTTGCAATGGCTCTGTTAAACATCTGCATGGACTTGAAATGTGTTTTCTGTGTCTACAAGAGCTGTATGTGGGCCATTCCCGCCTCGGTCCTTTTCCTTCTTGAGGCTTTGGTGACTTGTCCCGTGTGTACTTTGACATGACCCATGTGTTGTTTTAAGAGGGCACGTCAGGGTGCGGCCACCAGCAAGAAATATTCAATCCATGGTGTCTAGTACCGCAGGCAGCCCAGAAAAGTGCCTTAGCTGCTTTCTTGCCTTGTGTCCTGGCCCTTGTCAAGTCCCCTAGTATTCCTTCCACCTGCATGCAGTGAAGCCGCCATCCAGAAATGTGCTTGACCTTTCTTTCTAGCCACTGTGCTTTTCCCTTGTGGTCTAACTCCTGCATGTGGTTCTAAGTTTCTATGAATTGGTTTTTTCCCTCCGAGTAGCAAATGGGTGCTCTCTTGTGTGTGTTTTCCCTGTCCCTGAGGTGCATTTGGTTGCTTTTTGAAAGGTCTTTGAAGGGTGTGTCTATCCTGAGCGGTCATTTGGTTGGAGGAAGTGTGTATGGGTGCTGCAGCGTGTGAGGCTTAAAGGTGACCTGGGGTTGCTCTTGGTGGTTTGAGTTGCTCTTGGTGGTTTGAGTGTGGTCCTGTGTGTGCAGCCCTTTTCTGGAGTCCCCACTGTGGTGTGAGTTGTTCCTATCCCCTTGGAGGGCCTTTGAATGTAGGTGTTCCTGGGGTCACCTGTGAAGACTGAATTGCAAGCCAGTGTCCTGTTCTGCTGAGGTGGTATGCCTATCTGAGGGTGAGGTTTGAGTGAGAGAGCCTGTTAGGATGTGTTCCTGTTTTGTCCCTTGCCTGTGGATGTTGTTGTGTCCCTGCCTGTGCTTGCCCTCCATTGCCAGTGGTGTATGGGGTTTGCAGGAAGGGGAGTTCTACCATCCTTTCCTCTAGTGAAGCCCCTCCTATTTCAGAGCTGTGTCAGACTTTGCTTGTCCATAGGGGTGGGGGTCAGACCCTGAAGGCCATGCCTTCCTCTATCTGTCCTTCCTTCCTTTCAGCCATTGGAGTCTTTTTATTCATCCTCTCCCGTCCCCCTGACCTTTGGCCGTGTCACGGTGTCCGTCACTGCCACGGGATCCCTAAAGGTTTTCTGCTAGTATGGCATTGCTTTGCGGTGCCATAGGGGCCACAGTCTGAATGTGTATTATTTACTACTCTGTACCGGGGGGTGATGTGTTGTCATCCTATTCTTACGACTACTTGGGCTGCTTCTTTTGCCGTAGGGAAAGTTTGTAGCCCATGCGTTACCTAGTCTACCAAGTAGGTGCCGGTAGCTCTGTACCGGAGGCATTTGTGTGCCATCCACTCCTTTGTTTTGAAAGGTCTCTATGCTCTCGGTCTCCCTCCTGGTGTAGTGTTTTTGTCCTTGCTTTTTGGTTTTGTTTTTTGGGCTCTGAAGCCTCCTTCACTAACTGCTTTTCCCAGATCGTTGTTAGGGTTTTTCTCTCGTTTTTCCTTCCGGAAAGTTACCGAGTGTATGTTTATGATGGCCAGGCAGTACACAGCCTCTTTCCCTCCTATGCACTGTGCCATTCCCAGGTCGTATCAAAGGCTTGTCTTTACAGACCTGTTGTATACTCCAGATCCCAATCCATCTTGCTTCCGGTCCCTGCTTATTCCTCCCTTTGTACGCTCCTTGCCAAGAAGGGTCTGAAGCGTGTGTCGTTTGTTTTCTCAAATGAGTGCTGGGTCCTGTGTTGAGGAGGTGTCCCTAAAATCAGGAAGATGGATCTTCCTGATCCTGACCTTTCTAGCTGTTCCATGTTTTTTTGACTTAAGGTAGCATGTAAGTTTTGTGTCTTGAATGGATTCTTTGAGCAGGATGTCTGCACCCATGTTCTATGCACTCGAGCCCATTTTGTTTTTCCTTACAAGCATAGCTCCATCAGCATAAAGCTGACAAGCAAGGTGTTAGTGCATCTGACCTATCTTCCCTCAGCTGTAGGTTGTGTTGAGTGCGTACAAAGCTTTTGTCTTTCAGGTATTTCAGGTCCTTATTCTGTTCACTTTCCTAGAACTCCCCACTTGTTCCAGACTGATGTTTCCCTCTAAGGACTTTTCCTTCCTTGTAGGTGGCTTTTTTTTCCCTTTTTTTTTTTGTTTAATTTTTCCCCCCCCCTTTGGCCAGAGAGACAGAGGTGACATTGAGTCGGGCCTCCTGTCTCTGCCTCCCCTTGTAGGGGGATGCTGGCCTGAGGCTGGTGTGGATTCTACCTGCTCTTGGTGGGGGGGGTAAGGAGCGGTGGCTGCTTTAGCAGCACTATGTTGTCACCCTGCTCCAAAGAACTTTAGATTGTTTGCTTGGCTCCTGTTAACAGCTCTGGGTCCTATTTAGGCTGAGCTGCCGTGATGATGGCTATGGTAGGGGTGGGCTCTAAAGAGGCCTGATGATCTCGTTTTTGTGAGTTTTGACCACATGGATTGGTGTCACCGTTGGTATTTCTGCATGACTTTTTTTTCTTAGGTGTTGCTTTGAACCTCTCATGCCATGAGCTACTGTGGGAGAGGAAAAAAACCTTTAGGCACCTTTTCCATGTTGTTGGTCTTCTGAAGGTTTTCCACCTTTGTGTTTCTCTGAGAGAGAAAAAGAAAGGGTCAACATGCAGAAGCAACACCATGGAGTCAGACAGAGGATTTGTTAAAGAGTGGGTCGTTCCATTCTTATTTCAGCATCTCCAAATGCCTCATTTCCTTTAAGTCAAGGGCAGGATGTGCATTTGGGGATAGGTTTGGTTTACCTTTCTGGGTGCCTTTGAGGGAGGCTACTTGTGCTTGACTACATCCTATTTTAGGATGAGAGGCTTGGATAGAGATCAGGAGGAGAAAGCCTCTGTGCCCATGATGAAGTGGGAAAAAAAAAAAAATTCTCTGTTCCTTGAGAGGAACAACCCTTTCTTTTGCAGCTCTTCCTCTTTACAAGGCGAGCCTCTTGTATGCTGGTCTATGACTCCCGATTCACAAGCCGCTTGGGAAACTTCTCAGGAGAGGGTGACCCAAGGCAGTTTCCCTGGGTGGCTGGTTTCATGACCTTTAAATCAATCCACCCAAGAACGGTTCTAAGTGATCTGTAAGATGTGGGAGTCTAAGAGAAAGTCTCCTTCTCCAGAATGGATCTGAGACTACTGTCCAATAGTGAAATGGACTGAAAAGAACTACCTAACTTTTGTCTTTATCTTTTGTTTCTAGGAGAGCGAACAGAGTACGCAAGAGGAGCCAAGCGGTGCTTTAGAGTTTCCTTCTGCTTTGTGTCCCAAGTTTTTTTTCCTATTCCTTTAGGAGCAGTTAATAAAATTTTTTCTTTTTCCACACGGACCTCCTTTCACGGTAAGTGCTCAGAGTGCCATTTATTTCCTCTAGAACCACTGCCTTCACTGTTGTTCGTACAGTTATCGAAACGAAGCGTTCCCACTGTGTCGTGCCATGCCCAGCTATTGTCTTAGCCTGTGATCCCGAAACCCTCGGGTGGCCCAGTGCTTGAAGCGGTCTATTTCTGTGGCTGTTCTTCCCAGGTAAGTCCTCGTTGCAACCCTTCTCTTGCCTCTGGGGTTCCCCATTCCCTCTGCTTTCTTTGCTGTCCTTTCTGCCTGCTCCTTCTCCCGCTCTCTCGCTTCTTTTGCTTTTGGCCGTGCGTTCCTTTCCCGAGATGTGTTTCTCGTGTTCCCCGAGGTTTGGGCTGCCTATCGTGCGTGATTCTACTCCTCTGTATCCCTTTGTTTACAAGGTGTCTCCTTTGGGGTGGCTGCCCCCCATAGGCACTAGTGCCATCTCTTGGGGTGTCACGAGGGATTATACGTGTGTGGATTCCTTTCTCCAGTATGAAAGCTTTTCCTTTTGCATTTATGTCCCCCCTTTTCTTCTCCATCTTTCCAAAGGTGTGTCCTATCCCCAAGGCATCCCGTGATTCTGTGGGTATTGTACCTTGCTCTTGCTCTAAAATTGAAGTAGCATCTCCCTTTCTTCTTTCTCCTTCCCCTACTCTAGAGGATCCCTCTGTGAATAAGTCCCCTGTACGGCACAGGGATACCTTGTAGGTCTTCCCTCATTTCTTGTTTGTCTGCGATTCTAAGGAGTCTTTCCATCCCCTTGGGACGGGCTCCCGAGAGGGATCGTGCAGGCTTGAAACAGTTGCACGTCGTCTACTCTACATCAGTAGAATTTGCTAGTGCCACCTGGTCCTTGAAGATCCTAGAGTCACGTCAGCATTCTTGAGCCTTTTGGCTTCCTGTGGCCCTAATGATGAGTGTTGTGCGTGTGCATGACGTTCAGGGAAGACCGCTTTTTCTACAGGAATTGAACACGGTGACCCTTTCTCTACTCATCCTTTAGCCTATCTAAATAAGCCCAGCTGTTTTCTCTCTCAGTTCTTGGAGCCGGGATGGGGAGTTTGCCTGAGATTTGCTCAGGACTTGTTTTCTTCTCCCCTTCCCCCCCTGTGAGGTTTCCAAGTGAGGTCCCTCTTTTCCCCTCACGGCAACTGCTTTTCAGATGCTTTAAGGCCTTTTCTCTCCAGAAAATGGAGATGGATGTCAGTTTCTCTCCCCTCCTCCTCCTTCCTTGATCTTAAAGGGTTCTCCACCTCCTGCAGGATTTGTGCACTCCCTTTTAGGGGTGAATCCTTCTCACCATTCCTCCCAAGTTTGTGTCCATTACTTTGGAAGCTCCGTTAAAGCCTTGAGAATGGGGTGTCCCTGTTCCCCTGCCGTTTGCTCTGCTTCTTGGGGCCCTCCGTGCCAAAGGCAGATCCCATCTCTGTTATCCTTTTAAAAGCATCTTCTAGGTGTACCCCAGCCCAGCAAGCATGTTGGCTAGGCTTTTCACAGAGCATGTGTATGGGTATGGTCCCACTGTGTCCTGCAGCCTGGTGCTCTTGTGTTTTAAGACTCTTGTGCTAGCTTGAAGTAATTTAAAATTATTTTTTCCTGCCACCACGGGGACCTTGTAGGGGCACCTCTATGGTTGTTGTCCTCCCCGCTTCAGTAAGTGCTTTGTGACGGTGCCTATCCCTTTCCTCCTTTGTGTGGAGCTAGGATCTTGCTTCCCTCTTCTAGGGGATGTTCCTTCTGGCCTTTGTGTTTCTGAATTTCCCCTCTTCAGCCCTCCTGTGTGGTTTGAGTTCCTTTCCATCCTGTGTGCTCCCTCTCCTCTGTCCCCTTATCTTATCCTCTTTTGGAAGAATTCCTACCCCCTCTTGAACCTATAGGTCCCTCCCCAGGTCACGACCAAGACTCTCACTTTGGTCCCTCTAGGACATCTGTCACACCCTTCTGTGACTTCCCTTCATCTCCTCATTTTCTTAAGCGAGGAGCTTTGCAAGCTTTCCCTTCTGGCCCCTACGAGCTCTGCCACTCTGCCATTCCTTTTGCAAGAACCGATCCCATAGGGAGTTGCTTTTGACTGAGTTCTCTGCACCTGTGTCTACTACCATTTCAACTTGTTCAACATGGGGACCCGAGGTCCAGCTTTTAAGATGGGCTCCTCTCAGCGTTTCATCAGGTCCCCTGATGTGTGGAGCTCATGAAACCCCTGGTGTTCCTTGCTCTGTCCTTTTTGTTTTTCCTACAGCTTGCTACCTTGTCATCCCCTCACGCCAAGTCATTTTTGGGCCATCTCACCTCCAACATCCTACTTCCCCCCAATAGTTGCCACGTTTCTGCTCCTTGCTGATTTTGGAGGGCAATCCAAGGCTGTAGGGCCTTTCCTTTTCCCTGTCCCCCCAGGGGGCTTTGGTCCCCTCGCTCCCGTTTGTGTCTCCTTCCTGGCCCTTTCCGCTTCTGTGCCCACGACTACCATCCTCATTGCTTTTGTCTTTGTTTTTCCCTCTTGCCCCCCTCCAAGAGAGTCCTAGGGCTTCGCCTCAGCAACTTGTCCTTTCTCCTTTGCCTGCCCATCCTCTATTTCAGCTTATTGCTTCATTTCCGTGGCCAGGATTTGGTCCCCCCCCCCCACTGCCTTTCAAAATGCATGGCTTTCTGGGCTCTCTGGATCCAAATGAGATTGCTGCTGGAAATTCCTCCAGAGGCTATTGCACCAAGGTGCCAGGGATTCCTTCATTCTCTCGGCTTCCATCCCCACCTACTTGTACACTCTTCCCGTGGGGAATTCATTCTTAGATCCCCCTTGCCACTACAATAGCGTCATCCCCCCTGTTCTTATCTGGGTGTGTGACGGGTACCTTCCGGTGCCCTAGGTGACCCATGCTATTTCCTCCCTTTCCCCGTGGCACTTTGCAGCTCTTGTGGATGAGCTGACCCTCTTTAGCATGACATAGTCTATTTTGACTGCAATTTTATTTCCCTCTTGTCTGCCTTTTTGGGCCCCCCAAAAAACGCATCTATTGGCTTGGCAACACCCCCGGGGTCTTGTACCGGATGCCCTCCCTTTTTCTTACAACCGTAGACTTGTCGTGTTCCTAGGGGTGCCTTTCTAAAAGTTAAGCCTCCTGCTGCTCCCTCATCTGGACTTCCCTTATTGGCCAGTTGTGGGTCTACCAGGGGAAGGACTATGTGATTAGAGCATCCCACGTGTGCCTACCGTGCTCATCTTCCTGCTCTGTCCTCTTGTGGAGCTTCCGACCTTTTGCTGTTCTCCTGTCCATTGCTTTGTGTCCCTGCCAGGAGGCAGCAGAAACGATGTGCTGCGTTTCAGTCCCCTTGGTTTCTTCACTACTGTGCTTTTAGGCTCAGCACCTCCAGGGGACTCGGGTGCTATAGCAGGGCCACTGTGTACATGCAGGTAGGGTGGGCCCAACCTTTCCCCACTTCTGCATCCTTCCCATTTGGCTTAGTTTCCTAGCAGCGTGCTCGGTGACCCATGCTTGTAGCAATTGCTCTAGTGGACCGTGTGTGGGCTATTTCTGACCTTGTCCTCTCCCTTTTTCCCTTCCTTTGCCTTACTCCTATGTGTTGCCTTTCCTACTGAGTGTCAAACAGCCATTCAAAGGTGGCCCTTTTCGAGTGTATTTCTAATCAAGGGCAACAATACTTGAAAACTGTCCCTTGTCCATTCCAATCTTTCATGTGGTCCTACTTTGAAAGGTGTGTCTGTGAAGTCTTGCTTGCTCCTGTGCCCCCAAGCAGCCTCCAAGCAGCCCATCAGCATGCTCTTAAAGCTGTGGCTGCTGCCCCAGCCACTCTCTGGGTCCACAGTGTGTCTCTTTGTCTGCCCTACTTGTATGCCTCCTGTGCTCTCACACCTTCCCAAAATGTCACCCCTGCTCCCTGTGAGTTACTGTGGTGTGCGTTGCCTCAGCCACTGCACCTCTGGGGCCCACTCTATTCTCCACGTGCCCTGGGCCACCTGCCCTGGGCCACCTGCCCCCTAGCATTCCAGCTACAACTACAATCCATCCTCGACTGCACAGTGTACGTGTCTGTGTCCTCCCTACTTTGAAGCCTCCTATGCTGTCCCATCTCCCTAAGTTGCACCGCCATGATCTACTGCACACACCCACGTCAGCCACTACACACACCTCTGTCACCCACAGGATCCTCAAAGTAGCCTGGGCCACCTGTCCCTATGCTTCTAGCCATAACCCCTGTTTCTATTTGGGGCACCCCCAAGGTAGGCTGGCTTCCCACCGTTGGGGTTTGGGCACCCCACGCCACCCACTTGTCCAACACTTGTCTACCTGCACCCTGCCACTTCCCTAGCTGGTGTCCACAAACTCCCCAAAGTGTTCATATAACCTGGTCTCTCAGCCTATACCCACTTTGATGGGGCCTATTGTAGTATGTAACCTATGTCACTCCCAGTGATGCCTTCCTGACAGTTACCCTGCCCCACCCCTTTTCTGCTTTTCACTGCTCCTGGCTGGCCTCCCTGCTATAGCCCTGCGGGTGTCCCCCCTTTTGCTTCCCCCCGGCTCACGTTTAGCCCCTGAACCCTGGAGACGCCTCATGCGTACAGTCATCTTTTGCTTCCTCCCGGTCCTGGCCGGCCCCCTCGCGGAAGTCCAGAAACGCAGTACCCCGGCATCCAGCTGCTGGTTCCCGGTCTCGTTCACAGGCTACATTCGCTCGCCTCCATACGTGCCACCGCACACTTGCCTCGGTGCCATTCTGCGCTGTCCTCAGCTCGGGGTCTATCTTCTGCCCCTGAGTCCCCAGCTGTACCAAGTGGGCAAGGAGACACTATCTCCTTTGGAATTGCCTTTATTACACAGCACCTCAAATTGGGAGGGGGGGACTCGGGGCTTTGCTGCTGGCTGCTGCTGCTGCCGTCTCGGGGTTGGTGCCTTCCTGTCGAGTCTTCTAGGTGCCACACACCTCAGGTGAGTCCCCCGCGCCAAGCAATGGGCAAGGAGACCGTAGCTTCTCCTTTTCAATTGCCTTTATTTTCAGCTCTTTTTGGGAGGGGGGAGCTCGGAGGATGGCACACATCGCTGCCACCGCTTCTGCTGGCCCCTCACGGTTCTTGCCTTCCTGTCCACGGTCATCTTGTAGCCACAGCTCACCTCTCCAAGTCCCTAGCTCCAACAAAGGGGCAAGGAGAACATGGCTTCTCCTTTTCAATCGCCTTTATTTTCAGCTCTTTTTGGGCGTGGGGATCTCGAAGAGTGGCCACGCCGGCTGCTGCCGCCGCCGCTGTGCAGCCGGGAGCTCCGCCTCACGCGCGTGCCTCAGACTCAATAAGATGAATGGTGGCCTGCCCGGCGGGTTCCCCTCTCTGCATTCGTCTAAGGTTATGGCGAGAAAATTGAAACGCTGAAACATAGCTGGAGGATTAGTGCCTCACGAATCCTCTCGTTTCCAAGCGGAGATATTGTCTTGAAGATCTCGTTTTACCTTTTTGGGGGGCTTTTTGGTGCTCATTTGGGGTCTTTTTGGCGCTAGTGCTCATGGGAGGGAGCCTGTCATTTGCGTAGTGGGCGGGGTCAGCCCGTCGGTGAGCAGGCCACAGCATGTGAAGAGCAGGCGGCGGCACCCTGACTTGGAGTGAGAGGCCAGTCTCTTTTTTTCCATTTCTCACTCGGTAGAATCTTTCCCATTCTTTCTATTCTGTTTCAGTGCTGCCTTTATCTGTGAGGAGAGCCATGGCTTTCCTAAGTCTGTCTTGTTTGTTTCTGGTGGGTTTCAGGTTACATCATGTACGGCTCTGTTCGGGGCTTTCCATCTTTACCATTCCTTTTCTGTTTGTTATAGAGGAGGGGTTTCCTTTCCTGCTTTGATCCGTCTCTTCTTTGGGTGCTCTGTGGTTCTGCCTGGCTGCTGGAGGTTTGGGTGTCTTATTGGATGTGTTTTTTTTAATTTTGGGAAGAACAAGGCATGTCTTCGGCTCCCTGTTTTCCCTGCTTAGTGATCAAGGCATCCACTACTTTTGCTGCTTGTCGAGCTGTCCTTGGGTGATTTTCCAGACTTTGTGGGCTGCAAAAGTAGCAAGAGTATCCAAAGGCTTCTGTGTCCCCTCTGCCTGCTTTCTATAGTGCTCTGGACGCTCTTTGTTCCTTTTGGGCTGGGACGTTTTCCCTCCTATTCGTTCCTAGGCAACAAACTGCTGCTGTTAGAGGCTACTTGACTTGCACAAAGCGGACAGCAGCGGCCGGGAGGAGGGAGACAATGGCCTCGACTTTCGGCGGGAAGACGCCAGGGCGGGGAGATTCCTGGGCGCAAAATGGGTGGGGGGGGGGGGGCGGAAGATGGCTTCCTTCTACCCGTTGTGGTTTTTATCTTGCATCGTCTTTTTCTGCTCTTCGGAGACAGAATCAGGACAGGGCTGTCTTTGAACTGAACTTGTGGTGTTTCCAGCAGCTGTGTGTAGGGAGAAATGCTTTCTCTCTGTCCTTTCTGTGGTTGCCGAGGGAACGAAGCTGAGCGCAGGGAGGCGGGGGAAGCCGGGGCATAGCCCGGGGCACGCTTCTCAAATGGCGCTGCTTATGCGGCCTTTGTTCTGTGCCCCGGGAGAGGGGGGGGCCTTCCGCGGGATCGTCCCTGGCACCGCGGCCAGCCCGCACGGCTCATGGCGGCTGAGTCCACCCCTCCCGGCACGGGCAGAGCGGCGGCAGCGGTGGGAGCAGCCACCTCGGCCGGCTCCGGTAAGGCAGCCGGGGGACCCATTGCAACTCGGACGGCTGGGAGCGACGGGTGCCTCGGCACGGTGGCGGGGGGCGGTCCGTTTCTGTTTTCCTTAGCCCCGTCGGTTCTTCCTGCTTTTGATAGCAAAGAGGAGTCAGGCATCTTGTTTTTTCCCTGAAATGCTTGCTGCCTCCGCTGAGGCGTAGCGACCTGGTTCGGGAACGACACGGCAGCCACAGCCAGGCTGCTCGGACCACCAGCTCACAGACACCAGTGTGGTGGACGGCTAATGGCGTTTATTAACTGGTTACATGGAGTTATAAAACCTCTGTTTGCTACATCACATCCGTCTGCTTACGTTACAAGTTAGGTGTTGCTTACCTTATCAAGGACACTAACCAACTAAGTATTGAGGGAGGGGTTCTGTCTGCCCGTACATCGCGATATCTTCCGACCGCCTGTCCCTAATCTCCCACATTTCCCCCCCCTCCCATGACTAAGTAAAAAAGTATAAAAGTATCAATGTTATAAAAGTATAAAAGTATAAATGTTATAAAAATATAAATGTCATAAAAATGCAAAAGCTGTTAAAGTTAGTATAATAGGATACAAAAGTGGTATAAAATGTTAGTAACAAGCACACTTCATGGTAATTGCAGGCGTTCGACAAATAGGATGTTAACTTTTTCTAAACGGCTTCTAACAAACGACACTAACTTGTTTAAAATGCAAGGCCCAAAAATCAATACCAAGAGTATTATGGTGAGAGGACCTATTAGGGTGGAAACAAGGGTGGCCAGCAATGGGGACTGATTGAACCATGACTCGAACCATCCTCATTGGGCCTCTCTCTCTCTCTTTCTCTGGGCCAGTCTTTCTCAGTTCAGCCATGGAGTCTCGCACGACTCCAGTATGGTCTGTATAAAAACAGCATTCCTCTCTCAAGGCGGCACAAAGGCCTCCTTGCTGCATGAGCAAGAGGTCCAGTCCTCGCCTGTTCTGCAGGACGACTTCTGAAAGCGAGGAGATAGATCTTTCCAGAGAGGAGATGGATTTTTCAATTCTTAGTAAGTCTTCGTCAATTGTCATTTGCAGCTGAGAAAGTCTTTGATGTTGGGTCACAAGAGCTGAAACACCTGTGGCTGTACCGGCAGCTCCTAGGCCAAGGAGCATTGCAATGGTTATACCTGTCATTACTTCTCTTTTGTGGAGCTGGATGGTTTCTTCTAAAAAGCGATACATTTCTTCTTCTTGGTGATACAGGACTCTAGGAACAATCAGAACTTGGACACAAAAGTCAGCAAGGTTATTGAATTTGCTAAGGTACACACAGGGGGTTATTCCGATTTGTTGACAGACCCACATTCCTGATAGGAAAGGAACTGCCCACTTATCAGTCTTTTGACTAGGTTGGCATCACCTCGTGGGCCCACAGGCCCTCGGCTTGTGCCTGGGGCGTGATCATGGTTGGGTCTGTGCCCATGAGCCGTTGCAGGCTGGAGCCGTGTAGCGGATGATCTGCACCAGTGACCAGAGCTAGTTCCTTTGCACAATTGTCCTCCCACTCTTGTTTAAAAACTATCATCCCTGCCCCATCAAAAATCAATCTGCAGGTTTGCTTTATGTCAAATGGGAGCATGTCATCCCCTCCAAAAACACTATCAATGAGAGTAGAAACCATTGCTGAATTGATCCCTCTGTCAGTGATTGCTTTAACAATTGCTTGTACATCCTTAGGATTTACCGGTGAGTACGTTCTCTGGTTTCCGCCTGCCCCCCCCACTCGGACTGGAAAAGCCAGTGTGGCCGATGGACCCCAGTCGGCACAGGCAATTTTTATTTTCCTCCAGTCTGTGAGAGGAGTTCGTTCTTTTTCTGACTTCCCCTCAACCCGAGTAGAAACATTGTTGTTATTGATTTTGTATACTGTTACTTCTTCTCTGTCGGAGCCGGAGCCAGAGCCGGCAGCAGAGGACTGGCTGTCCCAGTCCCAGCTAGAGTCCGATTCAGAGCCGGAAGTCGACTGACTGGCTGCTTCCGGGCTCCGGAGCCTTTTGGTCGGGCTCCGACCTCGCCCCTTTCTCTCAGGGCTGGGCTGTCCCTTCCCTCTGGGCCCCCGCCCCTTTCTCTCGGGGCTGGGCTGTCCCTTCCCTCTGGGCCCCCGCCCCTTTCTCTCAGGGCTGGGCCGTCCTTTGCACCTGTGCTCCCCCCGCCTCCTGCTGTGGGAGCCTCTCGCCTTAGAAAAACGTGCTTTTTGGCAAAGATTAGCTTCCGTTATCTCTTTGAGCTCTTTTCCCTTTTTCTGCTCGCGTGCCCCCTCATTAGCTAACAAGCTCTCTTCGTTTTCATTGGCAACGAGCCCACTATCTGAATGACCTTTGTTTTCTGTCCTGCTTTCCCTCTCGGATTCAGCGCTATCTTGAGGCGCATAAGGTGGGGGTCCCTCCCCCGCTTTTCCAGCATTCCTAGCTTCTTCAGCTAGATTGTTGTAAAATGACTGCATCTCTTTTATCCCCTCAGCGAGTGACCTTGAGTTTGGAGGCTCTGAAACGAGCTCTTGCTCCTCCGAGCCTCTGCACTCCGCAGAACTAACCCCATCAACACTCTGCACATTATCACTAACTTTCAGACTGCATTCTTTTACACTCTGAAAATTCTCAACAACTGTTCCCTCTGAGAAAGTTTGCGTCGCTGCCGCGATACCCAATTGAGGAGAAATCTTTAAACAATTTCGGGCAGCTTTCCATGTTTCTTGCTCATGCAGAGCCTTCTGTAAATCTTCCACGACCCTTCCCCATGCCTTAAGATTTTTCCCTGAGCCAGAAGACATTGTGTCTTCAGCAAGAGCCTTAGTGCATTGATCCCAAACATCTGGGTGGAGGATATCCACCGGACGATCAATAATACTAAGCTGCAAAAGCCTCGTCACTGCGAGGGTAAAATCT
>JAKJHU010002875.1:0-18562 GCA_022316685.1 Progne subis subis | reverse complement strand
TGGCCCCATGGCCCCTGCACCTTGTCCAGCTCCTGCTTTGTGTGGGTGGCCAGGCAAGTCCCTCTCCTGATGGTGGGTGGGAGGTATGGTGCAGATAACTAGCCTGCCTCAACCTGGTCTCTCTCTTAATTCAGTGGAGGAAAATAAATGCATTTAGGGGTTTAGATTTCATCTTTTTAATGTCTGTGTTAGGACGAGATGAATAGTGCTTTTCCCTGGCCAGACAGAAGTGAAGCAAGGAGAGTCCTGACACAGCAATACACATGATTGCATAAAATCAATACACAATAAATGCCAACACGCTGGCCAAAGAGCCCAACCCACTCTTCTGTACCTACCTAGGCTTAGTGCACCTGCAGGGAATGCTTCAGTGGGGAGCCCCAGGTAGGCTCCATAAGGAGGGGCTTGATACAGATTTTGGAGATCTTCCAGTCAGCCTCGCTGAACTCTTGTGGAAATGCGGTCATTTCTTCATATTAAAACTGGGCAGGGGAATCCAGAAACAGTGCCTTGGCTACCCAGTGCCCCTTGCCTAGGGCAGCAAGAGACACTGCAGGACAGTTGCTGATGTCCTGGAAAGAAGGAAACTTTTCTAGCTAGGAGACCTGAGCTTTCTTCACTGTGGTGAGCATTTTCAGTTATTTCCTTGCAAACAAAAGAACTGATGTGGCTTCCATATTAAGTCTCCTTATTACAGTGTCATCATTTTTCTTTTTGCTTGGGCATTTTTACAATCTTTACCTTCAGCTTCCTTTACACCTCCAACCTGAAGGTTTTTTTGGAGCAGCCAGGGCTGTGCCAGAGCTTTCTCTTCTGTTTTAGGCCCTCAGCTCACCTGTAGTTAGCCACATCAGTCAGCCCTGTGCATGGCTCTGCTTTACACTCTAGCATGCATCGGTGTATTCAGCCACAGAAAGGGTTCAAAGGAAAATCTAACACCTCTTTATTTTTAGCTTCCCACCTTTGCTTTGTCCAAAGCCTGAAAAAATGTGAGATGTGCCACTTTGCTCTCAGGAACCAGGTTTTGCAGGATTAGTCTTTTAAATCACAGGTTTTTCTGGGTCAGCATTGCCTTATGTGGACTTCATAGAATCACAGAAGATTTGGAGTTGAAAGGGACCTTTGAAGATTCCCTTGTTCCAACCCCCCTGCCATGTACAGTGTACCTTCCACTAGGCCAAGTTACTCAAAGCTAGTCTTGTACACTTCCAGTGATGGAGCAGACAGAGCTTCTCTGGGCAACCTCTGCCAGAGCCTCATCACCCTCACAGGGAAGAATTTCTTCTGCATGCCCAATCTAAATCTACATCTACCTGTTTTTATTTTAAAAACATTGCCTCTTGTCCTGTCACTACAGGCCTTGGTAAATAATTTCTCCTCATCTTTCTTATAAACCTCCTTTACTTACTGAAAGGCCATGATAAAATCTCCCCAAGAGCCTTCTCTTCTGTGAGATGAGCAACCCCAATTCTCTCAGCCGGTCTGTGCAGGAGGTGTGTTTCAGCTCTCTCATCATTTTACTGGCTTACTGGCTTCCTCTGGACTTGATTCAACACGCCTCTGTCCTTCTTATACTGGGGCTGAATGGAGTGCTCCAGCTAGGGTCTCACAAGAATAAAGAATCACCTGCTGGCAGGGCTGCTTTTGAATCTGGTAAAGAACAAAAGCAATCATACTTTCATACTTAATGTTTAATACCTGGAAGATTTTTCTCCCTTAGACCTGTGCACTTCTCTTGGGAGCAAAGTGGGTGCCGGGACTAAACCATGCTCTTAGGGAGATCAACAGCACAAATCATGCCAATTGGGTCAGAAGCACTGACCGTGAAACATGGTCCCTTTCCCACTGGGCTTTACCAGGCTTGCCCAAATGAGTTGGTGGTCTGATCCAGAACGTGCTCAGTCCAGGAGTGGGAAGCTGTTTCACAGTAAAAGCTCAGCAGTTATCTTTACTTTGGCTTCCTGCCTGCTGCCACCAACGCCGCTGTGCGTAGGCATGTTTACATTTCCCCTTGCTGGCAGGCCGTGGCTCTGCTCGGGGCCGACTATAAAGGAGCAGTGCGGGTTTTGCACACAGCCCCACTGCACACATGCAGCGTGCTCAGGATGACACAGCCCAGTACTGTACTGAGCATTTTCGCCATGTTCCTTCACACCACTTTTGGGGAAAGTGGTTGCACCTCAGCAGATGGTGATGGTGAGTCATTTCATCTTCATCTTTCCACTCATGTATGATCTTGAAAAACCTAAGTTAAGAGCTCCAGAATGCAACTGTGTGATTAAATACACTTGTGTTTTAACTTCCAATCTCTCTTTAGTGCCAGTGCCTTAGGTGGAGCTGGGAGAGACCTAATTAATTTAATGCCCAAATCTGCTGTCCTTATAACATTCAAATCCATATGAAATAAGGGATACAATAACTATAGGCACAGGGCATGCAGTGCCAGACCTGTTAATCTTTGTTGTAGCTAGTGTTCATGTGGGAACTTATGCCTGGGAACAGGGATAACTTCATCCTTCTGCAGCCCACAGCTGCCATTAGAGATGGGTGAGGTTCTGGCTTCTTTTGCTCTTGCCAACCTCCTCTAAATAAAATGTTTTGATGTAACTCAAACTTGGCCCAAACTGTTCCATTTCAAAATCAGACTTGTACATTTTCTTTAAGCAGTTTCATCAACCGTAGCAGGGATATTGTCCCAGTCTCCCTTGTAGCATGGCTGATGCAGCAACTCAGGCAAGGGATCCTCACAGCACATCACTAACAGCCTTCATCTTCTACACAGCAAATAATTATAAATTAACAACACTTTAAATTCAGCCTTATTGTAGACTTTTTGATCTCATTTAGAGAAGTGAAATTTATTTAGTAGTATCCAGATCAAAAATATAAATAAGCAGAATATAAAAACATAAATAAGCAGAAATAAAATAACAGTTTCAGGCTGCTATTCCTTTTCTCAACAGGGAGATAAAAAATTTGGTTTAGAAATTCAGTCACAGATCTGCTAAACTCTTATTTGTCTGATACTAAACAAACAGCAATGATAAGAGTTTGTGCACTGAAGGACATGGGCTATCACTCAGTTACAGGAAGGTTAAAGCTCCATTGTCTGAGAACAAAAGAGCTTTCAGGTTTTAGGAGGAGGATGGTTCTGTTCTTATGCTGTCTCTCAGTTAGGGGATATAATTTTTCCCTGGATGTTATGTATTTTAACACATGTATCCAGACAGTTGTACATACATATGTATCTATGTAGACAGGACATTCACAATAAGTTTTTCATTAAAAGAAAACAGAGATTGGCTCAGAATTGCATCTAACCACACTGGGGTTTTTCTTTGCCATGTATCCATACAACTGGCAGCTGTTTAGGGCCAGCTTTGGAAAGCAACTATGGTGAGGAATGTTTAATGCTAGTGATTTATTGTTAGTGTCACTGAAATCATCAGGGCTTCCCAAAATCAGGTATGTTTGCAAAAATCAGGTATGATCAGACCTTTGCTAACATGAGTAAATCATTATTTCCTTATACTTGAAGACAGATTCAGAAAATCCCCACTGAGCAATTAGCAGCTTTTATGACTTCTTAATGAATCTCCTGTGTTTGGCCAACAAACTAAGTAATACAGGGTGAAATCAGCCATGATGGATATTTGACTTCCACCCTTCACCTCTCTGATTTGCCCTGCCTCCTTACAAAGTGCCAGTAGCCAACTCACGCACGAAGTTGGCCTTATGGCCACTCCTATGGGCAGAGGAGGAAAGAGCTAATTGCAGCACTTGCTGCCATCTCCTTCTCTCTTCTGAGCATCAGATTGCCTACCAGTTGCTCTCTCCCAGCAAGGAAGAAGCAGAGAAGATCCCCGAAAGACCTCAGAAAGCTACAGGCAGAGCTAAGGAGGGGCAGGCAGAGAGGGTGCAGGTGGCATGGGAGGCTCATGGGCAGGGCACTCTCAGTGGTCCTCCTACCCACACTTGTAGGGTTTCTCCAACACCTAAACTGTTGTGACTAAAACAGGTTCTGCCTGAATCACATCAGTGCTTGAGTCTCACAATTACTCTGTCCATGGAGAGCTTACCTGTGCCCTTGGTATTGCACATTGCTGGAAGTCCTAGCAGCTCTAGGGCATAAAGCCTCTGCTAACATCCTTTTCTTCCTAAACCACAGATTCCTTCTGTGGTTTGAACCATCCTGCTGGATGCTTTCCAAACCCAAGAGAGAACCATTTCTGTGAAGGACCTGCCATGACTGTAGCTATGACAGCTGTTTTTATCTCAGTTTAGAATTGCTCCTTCCCAAATCCTGCCTTGATTTCAGCAGAGCCAGGTTCATGGCTCTGCCTGGTCTGGGCTTCTCACAGCAAACATTACAATAGTCTTGTGAATTTTTAACTGAGTGAAGAGTCCTTAGTAGTATGAGTCATGTCAGACTCACCAAAACTATTCATGTAGCAAAGACATTTGTGCGTGGCGGTTCTGAGGTTTAGGGCAGAAGTGAGGCTGAGATACATACATACTTATGTCAGACAAAAAAATTAGTCAGCCCAAGGAAAAATTATAGCAGAAATAGCATCTCAAGCTGCTTACTTAACACTGTTCCTGAGGTTTAATTATCATATATTCTATGGTTATTATGTTATTTCCATGAATAAGGAACCATATAATCACAATGTGGAAATTCAGTGTCTAAGTGATAAAGTCGGCTTTCCTTCCAGTGGGGCACCAAAGCTACTCTGCATTGGTTAAACCTTGAATGGCTGTTTGAACTGCAAGATTAGGGTTTTTTTCCTTTTCATTTTGCAACCAAACTGATGGAGAATTAATTCAAATTTCTGTAACTTTTCAGCAAATTAATAATGAATAGTTGAATTTTTTTTGATAAGCCATTTATTAATAGGATGATTGTCAGGGTTTTGAGCTGATGCAAAATCTGGTATATATAATTTTCCTATACAGAGATCACCAAGCACATTTTCTTTCACCAAAGAAAGGCAGATTATTCATCCTAACCTTTAAGTTTTAATATTGCCTTGAGTATAAAGCAAGTCTCCTGGCAGTTGCCAATAAAATCTTAAGAGAGGTCTAGGATGTGACATATCTGTGAATGTCAGGTTTGGGAGTATATATCTGTATAAAATATGGTGGGTTATTTTCCTTTTTAAACAGATTCATTTCAGCTTACTTGGTATCCGGCAGATTTTGAATACACATATTTTTATGTACACACTTTTACCCACAAATATGCAACAGTATGTGGTACAAATATGCAACTGTATGTGTTACATATTTCTGTACAAGCATGCCTGCCCTTAGGGCACAGGGCTGCACTAGATAAGACTGTCATCTCTGTGAAAGTGCTGCAAGACTTGTAGAGTTGAGCTGATCTCTTTGTCTCTGTCTTGAATGTGATGGTTAAATACAGCAGCTTTGTGCAGGATCTGCTTTTTCTGCATCTGTGTCTGTGTCTGTCTGTGTCTGTGTCTGTCTGTGTCTATGTCTGTCTCTGTCTCTGTCTCTGTCTCTGTCTCTGTCTCTGTCTCTGTCTCTGTCTCTGTCTCTGTCACTGTCTCTGTGCTGCACAGGTTCTCCCCTCAAAGCAGCAACACTGGTAGGAGGACACTGCGTTTGTTGTCCTTCAGGGAGATCTGGGCTCCCTGAGCTTTGCTGAGAAGACTAGTAATAATTTCTTAGCACCAGCTGCTCATGGTGACAAACGGCCAGTAAATAAATACTAGCTCATCGGGGAGAGATCTCCCTGTGGGTTCTGGATTAGTGCAGCATCCTATACTCCCATCCCATCAAGGAAGCTGGTGGCAGCAGTTCCCTTCCTAGCCTGCACTGTTTTTGTGTGTTTCTCTGCATTTCTGACGGACTTCTGGACTTCTCTGACTCAAAATCTGACTACAGATGCAAGAGTTGACCATCATTTTCTCTGGGAGGGATTTTCCATTGGAAATTTTTCAATGGGCATTTCCCCACTCCGTTTGTGAGTCCGAGTCACTGATACCCCACAGCAGATAGCAATAGGACAAGGAGGAACAGTTTTAAGCTGTCAGAAGAGAGATTTAGATTAGGTGTTGGGAAGAAACTCTTTACTTAGAGAGTAGTGAAGCTCAGGAACAAGCCTCAAGAAGTTGTGGATGCCCCATCCCTGGAAGGGTTCAACGCCGGTTTGGATGGGCCACTTGAGCAAACTGATTGAGTGGGTGTCATTCCTGCCCATGGTGGATGAAAGTAAATGATCTTTAAGATCCCTTCCAACCCAAACCTTTCTTTGATTCTGTGATTCTTTTTCTCACTGCATCAGGTGCCCCACATGGCAAGGACGTGGCCTAGGAATGTGTAGCAGAAGACTGAGCAGGGGATCAGGCATAATCCCTTTTCTCAGGAAAGAGGTTTATCTATCATGACAGTTACCCTTAACCATTGGTGAAAGGAGTCAGAGGCATTCCTGCCCCTAGGATCCATTCAAGGGGTAATAATAATGACGTTATTATTATTCTTAATAATAAATAAAATTATTATTAATACAATAACCCTTTCTCTATCTACTTGGCTGTAGTGAGTGAGGTTGTATGAAATGGGGCTGAACTGGCATTATCTGCTAGAGAGGACTTCTCTCAGAAGTGTAATTTTATGCATCAGTGGCTTCATGCCTGGCAAGAATCGGATTTTAGAATTACGCTTTTAGTCAAATCATGATTGTGTTGTTAGTCATTGAAGCAAATTTGCAGGAAGCCATGCATTCTGTCAGAAAGTCTGAGATTTTCCTCCTGAGCCCAAATTCATGACATTTCAGAACGCTTTCCAGTACAATCAAAATACGGCTTAGCTGCCTCATGGCAACCAAAATATTCTTGCAAGTGGGTGGACTTCACTGGCATGTATGGAGAGCAACCTTGAAAGGTGCAAACAGCTTTTAACTTAGTTTTGGACATGATTTGTCCAATCAACAGGGTTGATTCTCTTTCTTTCAGGCAGCCACATGGAGAAACAACCTCCTATGCAAAGGAACTACAATTCAAATACACTCACAGGTTTACTTCAGTAACATCTTGTGAATATCTCCTTAGGGACTCTCGGGGATGATGAACCAGACAATTTTGACATTGATTGCTTCAGCCAGCTGGAAATTAAGGACTCCTTTAGCAGCCTGACCTGCAATTTCACTGAGCTGCCTTCCTACAATGCTAACTACACCCTATCTCTGTGGTAAGTGCTGTCAGTCTGTCCCTTGGTAAACGCCTGGGAAGTGAAATGCTGTGCACTAGTGAGTCACGTTGCCACATGCAGGGAAACGGGCTGCAAAGCTAGACAAAATGCTGCTTCAGAGTGTTTTGCCAAGTTTGAGTACTATACTCAACAAAGAAGAGTAGTTTACTGAAGCAGAACATAGCTCCCTAATGAGGAAAAGAAAGAACTGGAAGAGCCTCTAAAGGGGATAATAATATCTCCAATACTTCTGATCTTGCCTCTGTTGCTCTGGGATGCCTGTAATATAGAAGTAGCCAAGCATGAATGGGGAGTTTTTTACTTTAATTTAAATGGTATTTTAAAAAATGTTTTTGAAGACACAGGTCCTTGCCACAGAAAATTCTCTAGCAGAAAGTTAATTTTCCACATCCAAGAAAATGTCTGCATCTAGACAAAGACAAAAACTCAGCTATTGTCTTTGCACACAGAGACATACAAGAAATACACTAAAACAACCACACAAACCCCCAAGAGTTATCAAACCCATCAGTCATCTCCACTTCCTATCAAGGTCTTGAAACTCTTTCCACCTTTTTTCACTGTTGCACCAAGCTGAAGATCAGATTTTGTTTCTTGAGCATACGGATCCTTTTCCTTTTTTCTGTTTTTCCTGAAACTGAAAGTTGTGTGGCAGCCAAAAAAAGAAATGGATATTTTTTATAATTCTTTATATACTAGTCACTAATTATTTCTTTTTTTTTTTTTCTCATAGTTTATTAGAATTTTTCTATTTTCATGGGATTTTGACTGAAGTTTTATGGCAGTTCTCAAAACATGGGAGCCACAGAAATGGAAAAAAGCACTAAAACTGCCACGTGATTTCTTCATGGGCAGGCTGACCCTCTATTTGCTACCACCTAAGTCAAAAGGAGTTTCCGTTTATCTTCAAAGAGCATCAAAACACATTGCCCTATATTTAAAAATAGCAGTGGTAAGGTAATTTTTAAAGATGCAAATATTTTAATACATAACACCTCCAGTGAAATAATTGTGCTTTTTTCTCAAGAGCTCTATGATGCTTAATGTGATTCATGTCACTTTACTATTGTTCTCAGGGACCACAAGGAAAAACACTATCAATCTCTCCAACTCCTTATTTGCATTGCATTATTTCTTATTTCACATGGAGTCTCACTTCAGTGAGATGAGTGAAATGAGCAAGCAGGATACATAGTAAGTAGTCAAGTCATATTAACACTGAGAAGAAATTATTGTTATGTCACTTTGGCCAACAGTACCAAGGAAGACATCAATTATGCCTGCTCTGACATGAAGAAACAGGAAGATGTATTCTTCTTACAATTCATTGATATACTCTCAAACAGAGATGTTTGCATGTACTCTGAGATGAAGAGAAGGGTCTGCAGGAGTCTGGTTGTAACTGACATTGGTGAGACGCTTAACATTTTGAACATTTTTAAAGTTATGGGGGTTACTGGGGAATAAACGTCCCAGCACAAAGCCTAAGGGTCAATCTGGATGACATAAAAGCAGCATAAAATGTCTTCTTAGCAGGGCATATAGCCTGCATTGGGGTGTCATCAGAGTGTGATGTTTCCTCTGCTTCAAAGACAGACATGATTAACCTCCATTCAAAATATGAAGTGGAATTCAGGCTGATTGTGACACTGCCTGGACTGGGACATAGACTGAATCCCATCCATGGCTGAAGAAGCTGTTCCTGAGTGTAGATGAACTGCCAAGCAGGGGTATTTTGTTCATCTCTGATGAAGGACTATGCAGCTTAGGGACTGTTCATCCCATTGATAGCATGAATCCAACTACTTCTCTAGCAGGTCAAAACCAAGCCCAGGGATCTCAGGATCAGGGTGTAAGGATAAGCTGGGGCTCAGCGTGAGGACTGCCTAACTCGAGACAGCTCTTCCTCAAGACAGGTCACCCTGCAGGGCTGTAACTTGAAGCAGACTTTTTTTACACTTCAAATCCTGTTTATTTTCTAGTAACATTATTCTGCTCCTGTTGTATCCTGGTTTGTTATTATTTGCAGTTAAGCCTGAAGTACCATTCGCTATAAATATCACATATGAAAGGGAGGCAAACGAATATCTTATTCGTTACTGTACACCACACTCAAGGAAGAAATACTTAAAGGACAAATTAGTACACCAAGTAGCCTATCGGCAGAAAGAAGGTCCTTGGAAGGTAAGTGGTGACGTACTGGTGTGCTTACACTAATTTCCAAAATTAAACATTATCAAAATTACCCGTATCATGTAAAAATGATCAAATCTGCATTTCTGCAGATCTCCATCTGAAATCTTGGAAAGGCCCAATATTTGGCATTTGGAAATTTCATCAGTCAAAAGAGGCATTCATTTGGGCTTTGCAGTGGGAATAGAAAACATAATGTGTTGAACCATTCAAAGTTTTCTGTGGTGATTTTGCTGTTATTTTCTGTGCTCAGCAGTCAGCAAAATCTCATTACTTATTTTGCAAGTTTCTTCGCATCTCCTTTTCCACTGAATATTTCCAGGCCTCCAATACAGTCCTACAGTTCTCCCACCCTCAGACTGTCTGAGGCTGCAGCTGCAGCTGTGGGTCTGACTGGGGCTGCCCAGCTCCAGGGATCTATGTCCCCTGTCACCAGGGCAGTCATGCAAAAGCTAGTCACAAAGCATAGACTACAGCTGAGTTTTACAGAGGGAACAGTGTTGTCCACGAAAATCAGATTTGTTACCTGGAGTGCAACAAACCACTAATTAAACACTTGAGAGAGTCATTGATTGTTTCAGTTGCACAAGCCTGGGTGCTCAGTGGTATTCCACAAATCAAGCACACCAACTATTAGTAAACAATAGTAAAACTAATAGTAAAACAAAATGTTTCACTATTTATACATTTTAGCAAACAAACTAATTAGTGTTCCTTGACCATAAGTTACATAGTTCTCTAATTAATCAGTGTTCCATCTTCTATCAGTTAATGTTTCTCTCACATCTCATGCCAATTAGCCTGCAGGCTCAGTCTTTGTCTTGAGTTGGTGGCTCTCATGATCCAGTGGGCCATGAGTCAGCAGTCATGATCTACTCCCGCCAGAATTACTTTCTACCCAGTTCAGAGCTGATTCAGCACAGTCACCAAGTTGTCTTTATTAGTTTCTTCCTTATCCTGGGGGTTCTGCCAAATGTCCTTGATTATGCCCCAAAACCTCTGCACTCTTTGTGTCCATTACCATCACTATATCCTTCCCAAGTTTTGTTAACCTTCTCCCAGGTCCCACATCATCAAAGCATGTCAAGACTCAAACCTTAACAAGGCAATTCTACTCACAAGTAATTTATTTTTCTAACACCTGGCCATCACTTAGAGCTTGGCTATTAACTGCTCTCTGTTTCACAGATTAAATTGCTCTCAATATTGATTAGACCGGAAAATATACAAAGATCAATCATCAAAGAACTTAAGGGAAAAAGAAAATTGATTCAGGCAGCAAAATACATTGAAATGGAGAGCACCAGAGCTGCACTGCAGGATTTCAGCTTCTTCCCTGTAACTGCCCTCTCAGACATTTGTCTTTTTATGCTGCAAAAATGTATTTTTTCCCCATTTCTCCTCTGAGGCTTTTCAGGGAAGCAGTGTCAGCTGCCACAAAGCACAGTTAATGCTCACAGCTGTTTTCCATAAAGGTTTTACCTGGCATTTGTCTCTCTTCTCAATACTATCTGGATTACTAGGCTGATGCCCTGATAAGCACCTGTGTAATAGCTAGAGAGATGGAATAAACAGCACAGTATTTCAGGGATGCACCTGATCTCACATATTTTGATGAACTTGAGGATGATTCTCTATGCCTGCTAGAAAAATAATTGTAATTTTTGTGTGTGTGTGTGTTTAGACGATAGAGTCACCATACCTTCAGATAAAATTGCTGGGGAAAAACCTGGAAAATGAAGTATCGTATGAGGTGAAAGTACGTTCTCAGCCCAATGGAGATTATTTTAAGGGCACATGGAGTGAATGGAGCACTTCCAAGAGCTTCAGGACAACAGGAGAGCAGCACTCCACAGAAAGCTGTAAGAGCTGAAAACACTTTGGTCCTTCTGGAGGAAAGCAGATCTGGGGACCTGGGCTCCCTAGACAGCCTCAGCAGCAGCAGGGATGAGAGAATGGGGAGGGAAGAGCCCACAGCCACAGCAGGGTCAGCCCTCACAGACACAGGCATTCCAAGGAGGTGACTCACGGAGCAGCTGGGTTGCTCTGGTCTAGGGCTGGCTCTCCATGGAGATTTAAATCTCACTCAAAGGCAGTAAGGTTAGAGGAAATGCTGCCATGAGAGCATGAGGGTGTGGGTGCAGAGGGAGATGAAGGCTGACTGACTGCTTGCTGCCGGCTGGCTTGCCAGGAGAAGGAAGAGCTTGCATCAGGTATTTTGGGTAAGGCACAAAGAGCTGTGAAACATGACCCATTTCAGGACCCTGGGCATGGGTGTGAACATGGCACATGTGTGGCTGCACATGGATAATCTTTGTGGTCTTTGAGTCCCTTCAGTCCCCAGGGGCACCTTGGCATTACGGGTGTTCAAAGTCATCTCTGTGCTGCTGTGAGGACACCCCAAATGCTGGTTTCGGTGCACAGGTGGTGATAGCACACTTCAAGCTGCTTTAATCCGGTTTCTGAACCCAGCTCAAAGCTCAGCCAAGTGCTGATGCTCTGGCAGCCTACCATTTACCTCCTTCACGGAGGCAGGAGAAATGAGCCATTGCATCAGCCCAGTGGTAGGCAAGTGCAATGATTGGTGTTAATTCCTAATTTATCATCTGAAAAGACGTCACTGTTATGGTGGCTTAATAGTGACACATTTATATGCATTGGCTGATGTTCTTTGTTTTCCTTTAGATAGCAGTGTGGTCATGGTTATATTCTCCATCGTTGGATTCATGCTGTCCATTGTTATGATTGCAATCATTGTAGTTTTTTGGGAAAACAGGTAATCTCTTTGAATCAGAAAAGGTGCTGGAACCCAAACCTGTTCTGACAGTCTTATTGCTTTCCCTGTTATACTTGTGAGCTATTCTCTCTCCATCTCTGGAACTCTGTATCAAGCTGATGGCAAGCAAAGTGTAGAAATGAGCAGTGTAAGAGACAGTGTTGCAGGCAGAAGATGACCTGCCGCTGGGACCAGATTTCAGTCTTGAGCTCAAAACACTGGGACTTTTGGTGAGTCAAAGTCACCACAAAACACTTAAAGACTCAGTGTACCACTGGAGGCAAATATGTCTCACAAACTTCAAGCAAAATCCAAAAAAGAAAGGGACCTGTGGTTTTTAGTAAACTCCTAAGAAATGTGGAAACAGCATGCCAGGGTGATGACCTCTTTCATTTGCACAGGCTGAGTCAGCAGGGTGTTTGCTCTGCAGTGTTTTCAGAAGCAGCAGGGCAGAGCCTTCTGCAACGGAGGCTTGATGGTGTCAAACACCAGCCTGGCCAAATCCTCTTCCAGCCAGTCATGAGGAGGGATCAGGCAGAAGTGGGACTAAAGATACATTCATTACCCAAGCAGTCCTTGGTCTGCATTAGGGTTTTTTCGTATATCTGCTACACAGCAGTAGATGGATAACTGTAAATACGTTTTTAATGACCTGGCTCACTAGGGCTGACAGCCTTAAGAAAATGAACAGATATACAGATAACATTTTGAAACTAGAATCTGGGGAGATAAAATCCAAGTTCAACTGTAGAAGATGAACTCCTTGCAAAAGCAAGACGGAAACTTGCCCAGGACTGTTTAACACCATTCAGAGCAGTCTGTCCACAACACCCAGCTCAGGAGAGGAAATTCTGTGTGAGATGTTTTTTGGGACAACACTTGGGCAGTGCTAACTCCAGAGTAACGCATGGGGATTACCTGGCCAAAGTTAGTTGGCCACAGCCATACCATGCAACAAACAATTTTAATAATTAAACATTTTAGACACTGGAGTTATCTGCCCTAGTGCTTCTTTATTCAGAAGTATAGAGGTAGCTGAAGATTTCTCGTTCTTGCATTTTACTGTTACTGGGAACATGCAGGTCTCTAGTTTTGCTACAAGTTTTGCTTATGCAAAACTGAAGCAAAAACAGCTGAGACTTAATATTTCCATTTTAAAAAGAAAAGGCTCTTCTATATGTGCATATACACGGCCACACAGACACATAAATAAAATTAAATATATATTCATATACATGTAAAATTATAACACTGCAACAATTGAATATCAGTTGGACAACATTCTCTAGTTGCATCATTGCTGAGAGTATCAAGCAGCACTACATGATAACATTGCTAATCAAGGGAGTAAAATGAGACCTGTGGAACAAGGCTACAGAACAGATGTCTGAAGCTCAGATGGTTGGCCAAGGATTGGGACAATAAGCCATTCTTTGAATTAATTGAACATGCAGAAGCAAGTATTAACAAATTTCCACTTTAACCACGGTATCGTCTTGCACTTGCAGAAAAGTTTCACTTACACAGAACCCTGTTAACACAGCTAGATGAAAACAAGCATCAAACTCTTTGCCAGTATTATTTGCTGCATTTCCAGTACTTAGTGAAGGGTCTTCTTTTAACTGTGACAATTTGTGTGCTCCAAAGAACAAAAGAACAATGGCTTTTTGCTGACCTTTACAGTTCCTCTTCTCTTGTCTGGTTTATTCTGAGGTTTCTCTGTCTTTATTCTGGATAATGTCAGCCAGCCCTAAGGCTTTGTGGGAACTAGTACAAATGATGCAATATGAACCTCTGATAGCTCAACATAGTCCTCTTATGCTGCTTTTTGTCTACTGTTGCTATTTCAGGATCAAGCCTACTGTATGGCCAAACCTTTCTGACCATAAAAAAACACTGGAACAACTATGCAAGAAGCCAAAAAACGTATGTTTTTCTACTTTTCTTTACACTTGAGTATAGACTCTTGGGGACAAAACTAATGCTCCTGAGAGACAGTATGTGAATTTTCTGCATGAACTAGGACATCTTTCAGAAATTATTTCTACATTTCACTTAAGAGAGGCCACATTTGCTCATGCAGATGTCAGTCAAAGGTATGGAAATAACACATAATTGATCTACTGCCTGAGGCTTGACTTGTGAAAAGTAACTAGAGAGGTCTTAGGAAGTTAATGTATGAAGAAAGGCTGAATGAATTAAGTTTTTAATAGAAGAAAAGGAAACTTAGGGTAGGGAGTACTACTTACAAACTTCCAATAGCTAAGGTGTATGTAGAGAGATGGGAAAGGTGCTCTCACCACAAAGCTGTGTGGTGACAGGACCAGAGACAGCAAGCTTTTGCTGCTTCAAGGCAAACTTCTTCCAGATACGAGGAAAGAATCTTTCTTGTGAAAATAATTAAACACTCTAGCCTGTGTTTAGGCCTGCCACTGCCCAAAGACAAGGTAGGTTGTCCTTTAGGAGTATGCTAAAATCTTGGCTTGATAGGACTCTGAATAACCTAATACAGGTCCTGCTTCTGACAGTTGGTTGGACTCCACAGTTCCTTTACAACCAAGGTTCTTTGGTGATTCTATGAAACTGTGATCATGGGGCTGGATGGGGACCTTTTGCAAACATCCCTGGTGATATCCATGTACCCTGATATGGCCAGCAGTATTGTTCATACATCGTGCAGTATATGAACTGCTTTGCCAGTTAAAAGCCAGATGGACAAGAAAGTCACTAGTTCTGTTCACTCCAGGTACATTAGCATGTTCTTAATTTCATAGGAGGTCTAACACAGCTCTCCTGGCCCCTGTGCTCTCCAGTTCATGAATTCTTAACGTGTTTCAGGAAGTCGTGGCAAATTTTTACTTCACTTGCTGCTAAATTAGGAAGGTAAAACTGAAAGAAACCACCTGAGTGGGCACACTCCTTCCTGTGAAAATGGCAGGCACGTAATAAATGTGTATCTCAGAAAAGTCTCTGAAACACTGTATAGAGCATAAAACACTCTCCAGGGGTACTGCCCAGAGGAGGACACAGGATAGATGAAGTTAAAAGGGAAAGAGATTTTCAGACATGTGATAATTTATTCTGTGCTAACCTAGGGTTACATCCAGAGTTAAACATCCAAAGTTAAAGTTAAATAGTAAATACCCTTCTAAAATCAAATAAATAATCAAAATTATTTATCTTTTTTATCTTTTATTTATCTTTATTTATCTTTTCTCTTTTCTCTTAAACTACCACCCACCGCTGACTAACTGTGTTCCCTTTGCCACACAGAATTTTGATATAAGCTTTAACCCAGAGAGTTTTGGTTACGTTCATATCCATAAAGTGGACGGCCTTTGGACAAAAGCTGAACTGGAAAATTTTCTGCAGCCATCACTTGCTCCAGAGACAAGCCTTCCAGAAAAATTCAGGAATGGATCAGACCTGAAAATTATCCCTGCGATGGCAGACAAAAACAACCTAACCCTGCTGGTGTCTGACAAAGGAGTCTGGCCAGCTGAAGCCCTGCACAGGCTCCTGGGCACCAGCCAGTTTGTAGTCACCGAGGGCAGCTGCAGCTCCAGCATGTATGAGGTTTGCCACAGCAACAGGGTGCCCCTGCACAGCAATGGTTTCAACTTTTCCTCCACTTGTTCCCTGGATCCTTCTGGCCAGCCCTATCCAGAGCCCCTAAATGACAACACTGTATCCCAGATGCTGCCCAACAGTGACATGAGATCACCAAACAATGAGGAAGCCTATGTCACAATGTCCAACTTCTACAAAATTCAGTAAATCTCACAAGAATTACAGCATGCATTTTTTTTTTTTTTTTTTTTTTTTTTCTCTACCACAAGAAGGATACTGAAGCTTTCTGGTTTTGTTTTCCAATACCCTGTGAGTTCCCACCTCCCTCGCACACTCTGCTCATGATGCAATGCTACACCTGCAGGGAAGTGGGTTCTCCTGCATTCCAGTGAGAAGTAGCCTATCACAGCATTCAGTATGCTGCTAGCAGTCATCACTGCAGCAGAAATTAATCAACCTGATCAACCTGATTTTGATCTTCAAATCTGATTAATCCAGAGCAGTGACAATGCAGTCCCAGCTGAAGTTCACAGCATGTCTCATAGAAATTAATGAAGTCTTTCATTACCCTCTTGGTTAAGCTCTTATTAATGCCTTAAGTCAAGCTCTTATTAACGCCTTAGCAAGAAATATGGCAATAAATAGCTTTTAAATAGACCCAATCTCTTTTAAACACCAGTAGGTCAAGACTAATTCTCCCCACCACCTCCCCCCCCGCCCAGTCAGTTAAAAGACAAAAAGACAGAGTTGTTATCAAGTATTAGGTGGCTGGGGATACAGGAGCTTGAGTACCACACTGATAGTGAGCTGAGTGCCCAGCAAAAATATTACATGGGCCCACCTGAGGGACATGTTTCCTGAGATGGACTTAGTTTTTGGTTTGGGGTGTTTTTTTTGTGGGTTTTTTGTTTGGTGGTTTTTTTGTTTGTTGTGGGGTTTGTTGTTTTTTTTTTGTTTGTTTGGTTTTTTTTGGGTTTTTTTTGTGTGTGTGGTTTTTGTTTTTTTTTTTTTTTTTTTTTTTTTTTTTTTTTTGGTTTTTTTGGTTTTTTTTTTTTGAGATGCAAATTAAAACAAAGCAAACCCTAAATGCCACTACTTTGTGCTTTTGGCAAAGATTTGCCCTTAAGCCAATTACAGGATCCACTGGTACTTCTGCTAATACTTTTGAGGGTTTCAACATTTTATGTACCAACTAGGCGAAACAAAGTCCTTTCTCTTCCTAAAAGCTGAATTAGGTCTGTAAATTGCATGATGCTGTCCTTTTCTGCAACTCTTATGCAACTATTAGTGTAGGATTCCAGAGTGCCTTCCATTCTAGAGGCTGGTCTGACCATGGTTTTTTAGTAGCATTATTCCCAATGTCTGTGACTGTGCACAAATACTGTGAATTTGGACAGACAATGTTCTCATGCGACATCTGACATAGGAAGATGGATGGAATGTCATGGATCCTGCCAGTGATCAGAAGACCTAATTTGTTTTGGTTTTTTTAATAACTTACAATTTTCCAGGAGATTTGTTGTTGTTTGGCTTGGTGGTTTTTGTGGGGTTTTTGTTTGTTTGGGGTTTTTTGCATTGTGACTTTTTTTCTTTATAGTTTTACATTTATAATTTCTTTTTTACATTATGGCTGAGCCACTTCACAGTCCTCCTTGGATGCTGCATATTCTGGAGCACACAATTGGAGATAAAGCTGCTACAGCCACATGGTTGCGTGACAGAAAAATGGTGTGGCCATGGGACATCCAAGCTGCTTTCTTGCACTCTGGAGTTGGGGTTCACCTCATTGTGCAGTCTCAGTTCCTCTAGTTCTTTTAAATTCTCCTTTACCTAGTTATATTCACTCCCAGAGCCTAAGCCTGAAAAGAGTACTCTCTTATCCTCAGAGGATGAGACGCTCAAATTTGTTCTGACTGGTAATGGTGACGAAGATGTTGCAAAACCTCAGCTGCTTCCATCTGCCTCTGCCAAGACAACTTTGTGCCACCAGAGCAGCAGAATGAATCAGATCACTGAACATCTCTTGTGACCTTGTTTCAAGAATATATGGCAGAGAGTGGGGCTTGCATTAAACTCAGTTGCTTGAATCAAAATTTAATGCTGCAGGAGACAGTACAAGCCAAACAGCAATTCTGGACCACATCAAGCCAAAACCAGCCTTCCCAAGGCAGCACTCCACCTCCTCCACCTCCACCCAGCACCAGGGAAACAGCTGCTCTGCGCAAAGGGGTCTCTGATTTGGCTCAGTGACATTCTACAGAATGGTTTTTATTGCTGTTTACCACCAGATGAAGCATTAATTGATGCAAAAGAAAAAAATCAAAGCCCTGGGCATCCATTTGCTTTATAGTGCTTGTATTTCTTTCAAAAAGAGCTGCTGATAATGCTTATACTGTGAGAACTTGCACAGTATGACTGTAGATACCAACAGTCTATACTGGAATGATACCCTCTTCCAGTAACACAGTGACAAACAAAAAGGGGATAGAGGAAGAAGCAAAAGCACATCAGAAAAATCCTCTGCAATGTGTGCTATTCTTCCTTTAATTTTTTGTAATTCTGTAACACATTTGTTGGATGTATGCAGATATAATCACTTTCAGCTTTGTTTTGGAAAAAAAAAAAAATAAAGCCAAATATGCACCAAAGCCAGAAACACCACAAGCATTTCCTGTCTATGACCAAGTTATATATAGCCCATACACGAGGATACAGCCATAGTTATGCCTGGACCATCTGTCAAGTAGTTTCCTTATTCTACATGACAATTTCTCCACAGTGGTCCACAAA
>JAKJHU010002874.1:0-18618 GCA_022316685.1 Progne subis subis | reverse complement strand
CCCCCCCCCCCCCCCCCCCCCCCCCCCCCCCCCCCCCCCCCCCCCCCCCCCGAATCCATTGTTGGAAGAGACAGAAGACAAATCTCATTCAGCAACATACAAAGGCAATATCAAGGTGAACATTTATCAGGGTGAACATTTTTCACAGTTTTCATGTGTTGCTGACATGGTGTTGTGCTTTATATAAAGTATAATTATTATTTTTTTTTTTAATCTGTGCTGTATTAAAGGAAATTGTGACAGGCTGAAACAGGTACAGAAGGCATAAATAATATTGAGACTGATCAGAAAAAACTTGAATTTAATCTTTGGCCTGTTGCTTTCAGTTTCACAGTCTGTGACATGGGCACAGAGTCTACAATTTAAGGATTGTCACATATCAACAGAGTGAAAAATAGGCAACACAGTAGAAGTGATTCACAAACCACTGCTGCTCATGTACACTATATGACTTGCCACATGTATGCTGGATTACAAACTCAAGTCTTTTAACTAACAGCTCCTACTCAACTCGCTGTAAAGAAAAAGCATCACTAAACAGAGTAACAACTTTTTAAAAAAGAAATAACATCTCCATTTTATCTCTATTTGAATCCAAAATAAAAATCTAAATTAAAAAAACATAGGCATGTCAGATAGCCTTCCACTAACCATTTTAATTTACGCATGGATAACTGTGCATTATTCAGTCTTAGTAATAAAGAGGCTACAACTGCACGACCAGTTTTAAATTGGTCTAATGCCAGTGCGGTGTGCAAATGAGATGGGAGCTTAGGAGGTGCTGTCTAAAAAGAGACATTTTCTCCTCAGTCCTGAGAAGGATTCTCAAGCTGTTGCAACAGAAGCACTGAGGAAAAGAATGATTACCTGGGGGTCACTAGAGGAGGCTGTGTAGTATTTGAGCTCCTATTAGGTTAGGAGCTCAAATAATCACATTTATTTGCCAGGTCTGAGATCTGAGTACTAAGCCCAAAGGAAATTCCATATTATTTTCTACTTTGGAGAGTTTACTTTTACAGAGAAAGCTTTATTCCAGATTAGTTGAGGAATTCATAGGCCTTGGTGTAATGCTAGGAGCTTACTTAATAGTCCAGTGATTTCTGATTGTAACTTCAAATATAATTTTTTTAGCTTAGCTAACCACTTGTGAGTCTTTAATTTGACAAACCAATCAGAGGCTAGATTTATTCTCGAACTACAGGGCCATTTTGGTTCTCAGGAACCAATCCTAGGTCTGCACAAAATCATGGCCTGTGTCTTGGAGCTACCAGCACCCTCATTTCAGCTGCACAGGGCAACTGATGACGTGCATGGACAGCAAAATGAAAGGCACTCAACTTCATTAATTTAAACCTTAATTTCTTTGACAAAGGCAGGCACAAGTTTCTGTCTTGTTTCTTCTTTGAATATAATTTTGAGATAATGATTACATTCTGGTATCAGACATCTGGAGTTCTCTATAAATCTGGGTTCAGTTTTCTATTCCCAAATTTATGGATGGCTAACAAAAGACTTTATCAATAGTGAGTTTCTACTTACATATCATTGTTATATTGACAACCCTTCGTTAGCAGACCCATGAACAGTTTATTTTGGCATATGCTGATGAAATAAATGATTACACTTTCCAACTGTTAGTTCCTACCCATACTTTCTCTCCTGAGTTGGCATCAAGGTCCATGCAGCTGCATGGTGAATTGATACAATTTCTCTGCAGTGTGTTTTTTGGCTGAAGCTAGACATCTTTCAGCAGTTACCACATCTGATCCTGAGGCTAGCCTCAACAACCAGAAGCATCACGTGCTACATGTGTATCTACTCTGTGTTAGAGAGTATCTACTCAGGCAACAAATGCTTTCCTTAGTATTTTAATACAAGGCCAGTAATCATTAGCATAAGTTGAATGAAGTGTATCTACGCATTATCAAAAAAAAAGAGTAATCACTAGCTGGTTATCAGCAATTCTTTCAGGGTATTCTGAATTTTGAAAAGACTGGTAAGTGCAAATTCTTCAAAAGAGACATTAAATGTCCTCATTGCAGAAAGCACATGAAGGTGTGCGAAACTCAACCCCACAGATACCATGCTGCATACAACAAGCAGACATGCTATGCTTCGGATTTTAAGCTGTTTTTACTTCTTGCTGTTTAGATGCATAGGCTGAAGGGGAAGTAGCAAAATTATTCTTAAGATTAGCTGTAAATTCTGGTCGGCCAGGAAAAAACTGAAATTCACTAGTAGTTTTACCCTTGGAAAGGTAGAGAGACATTATTTTAATTTAAAACCTACAGGACTTGACATTGGCACTAGTCCTGTAGGATTTGACAGAGGGTCACCAGGTCTCTACAAAAGAGCAGATTTTGCAGTTCCCAGAGCCCTATAAAGCTGCTGTACATGAGTACAGAGTAAGCTTCTCTCAAGCTTCTCTCAGGCTGCTACAGGTAGCATTTTTGGCACACTCCTGAAACATTCTGTAGCAGATCTAGACTCATCGCAGAGGTAGGGAGAAAAGGGCTATTGCTATCTATCCTTCAAAGCAAACACCAGCCAGAAGCAAATACGTTCAGGTCCTGCTGCTGTCTGGAAAAAGAGGTTGAAGGTCCCTGTCAGTGTATATATTTATTAAATACAACTACTTAAATACTAATAAAAAATAAAAATTTGAGGAGTCCAGGAGAAATCCAGACTGAGGAGTGGAGGCCGAAAGTCTGCCGTAAGGCTGTGCTGGGCAAAAATAATGGGACATTCTCCTAAGTGGGGAAGAAAAGAAAAGAAAAGAAAAGAAAAGAAAAGAAAAGAAAAGAAAAGAAAAGAAAAGAAAAGAAAAGAAAAGAAAAGAAAAGAAAAGAAAAGAAAAGAAAAGAAAAGAAAAGAAAAGAAAAGAAAAGAAAAGAAAAGAAAAGAAAAGAAAAGAAAAGAAAAGAGAAAAGAAAAGAAAAGAAAAGAAAAGAAAAGAAAAGAAAAGAAAAGAAAAGAAAAGAAAAGAAAAGAAAAGAAAAGAAAAGAAAAGAAAAGAAAAGAAAAGAAAAGAAAAGAAAAGAAAAGAAAAGAAAAGAAAAAGTAGCAGCACATCATAATTCTACTTGGATACTTAAATATAATTTATACTAGCAAATGTTTGCTTTAGCAGGCAGTTTGATAAAAGTTGCCATAACTACAGTTCACTGAAATGTCTTTACCAATTATACCACTATCTGATCTCCATGGTAGAGATATCTGATAAATCATCTGAGTTAACCCATGGAAAACATGCTAGTGCTTTTGCTCATGCAAAGGTTACTCTTTTAATAAACAGTTTAGGGGTTTTTTACATTTATTTTAATATTAAACATTATTTCAAACATGTCAAAAATCAGGAGCCCTTTTAGGAAACTTTACGTCCTGTATCAGAGAACCTTCATAACTGACACTCTTAGGAAATGGTCCATTTGAACCAACTTAACTCTTATTTGGGTATTGATGTGCCAAGGAAGAGGAGCTCTGAAGTTTAGAGAAAGATCCATGCTCTCATTGACTACTTATTAGCAAGAGAGAGGAGTTGAGGAAAACATCATACATGATTCCTGTCACCACTTCTAATTTTTTTCCAGAATTGCCACTTCCCAGTATAAGGATGCCTGTGTCTTCCAAGCCTGCGTGCATCAGGACTTCTGTCTACATCACTGCTTTCTCCAGCGCCACAGTGGTATCATTTATTTGTGTGTTACTTTTAGCACCTGGGTCCCCAGATACCAAATACAAGACAGGTCAACTATTAAAAGTTTCTTAAATAGAATTACAAGCCATGTAGCAGGCAGGTCCTGCTTGATTAACTTCTACAGCCTTTCCCTCATCTAAATGTGTGCCACCTTGTTAGAGAAGGAGATCATTCCTTCAAAATCATTCTTTTGAAAAGCCTGTGGATTTCCACAGGTTTTAGAGTCTAGAAAGATTAGCCTCACTAAGCTAAAACTTTTTGTGAATATACTCTGAAGCATTTTTAAAGTCCCTGACTTCTAAAGAAAAATAAAGTTTTTCTTTCCTTCAAAAAGCTGTCAGATAGGTTTCAAAGACACATAACCTTTAGATTTCTTCATGTTGTGTGCACTTGCCTCTGTCAAATAACCCTGCAGACTGCGTAGGAACCCTTCCCTAAGTAGGTAACAGATTGATACCTTCTCCTGACAGCATGCAGTGTGCTGGTCCCTGAGGAAAGACTCCAGCCTTTGCAGTTTTGATTGCCTGACACTTTAGGAGATGGGAGAGGAAATGAGATTGTTCCTGCACTATACATTGGTCAATGCTCTTAATATCCAGCGGGGAAAGGAAGTGGACAAGCTTGGTCTTGGATCCTCATCCTAACCCAGAGTACAGTGTCAATTACTTTTTGCATTTTTTAAAAGATTATAAAAATTAATTAAGATTATAAAAATTAATAACTTTTATTACATATAAAATAAAATACAAAAAATAACCTGATTATATGCTTTCCTACAAATAAAATGAATATTGACTGCATATTGTTGTGAGTTTAAGAAGAATGAAGTTAAAACCTCAGGATATTTGTTCTGTTTCCAAAGCTAAGAAAAAATAAAGTTTTCCAATCTTAATGAGTGTTCCCTCAGATTCTATTATATAGCCAAATTAAAAAATAATTTTGATTTTATTTCTTTTAAAAAACTTAACATCCCCACATCCCTATGTCGGTTCAAATTTCTGCTGCATGTAGAGTTAGGGAAAAGTGAAAATATTGCTGCCCTAAGAATTGAAAAAACCCACAGAATTGGAGAACTGTAACATTTAACAGCTAAATCTACTCCAGCTCTGTAAAGATGGAATGACCATTGGTAAACATGTTCATTTCAGAAAGAGAGTTCACACTGGTCTGATAATAAGATGTCAGCTGGTGCCCTCATGTGGATAAATGTGCCATTATATATAATAGAAAATGAAACTTCTAGTCAAAACAAAGCCATAGAAACTTTAACATCTCAGATCTACACCCAGAATTTGGACAGATGGTTTAATGGTCTTTCACTATCCACTTGCAGTACAGGCAATGCCATTTACTTAGCTGTAAGAAAAATTTGCTACCTGGATGCCAGTGTACAGCATAGCTCTTAATGTAAATTTTAAGTAAGAAAATGAACTCATTCTTATCTGCAGAACCACAATCTCTCTCACACAAAAAAATGCTACGGGTTCATACTGAAATGTAAAAGTATCAAGTGACTGGCTTTCAGAACTAATTACAGAATTTTTCCAGAGTTTGGAAAAAATTCAACAGAATATAATCTTTTTAAATAAACGCCTTTCCTATTTACAAAGGAAGCATTCCAGTTGTCAGCCATCACAGAGTAGTTGGATATGATCAGGGCAAATGAGCTGGTGGAAATAATTCGTTTCTGATCAGCCTCATTGGAAGATTTTATCAGTCAAGGTCTAGGCGTGGTTTCCTGGAAGTGTACAAAACAGGTGAGTGAAAAGCATAGAACCCTTCTATTAAGAATATTAATTCAGTTTTATACATGGACTGTGTGATGATGAACATCTGCAGGCTGTCAGCAGGGGTCCTGAGGATGGCAAGTAGGCAGGTATGAGAGCAGGCAGGATGCAAGCTGCAGCCCACCCCCTGCTATGGCCAGAGCAGGTATACCTTTACTGTTTACTGTATCACTGTTCCTTTGCAGTGCTTATAAAAGTGTATGCATTTTTAATTTTATTACTTGAAAATATTAAAATATTAAACTTTAAGTGCAGAATTAATCAAGTTGTGCAGCTTTCTACAGAACCAGCTATATAATATTTACATCCTAAATGTAAGGAAAAGATTGAAGGCAAGCCTTCTACGATGCTTCACAGATATCAAAAGAATCACCAAGTCATATAGCCAGAATCTAAACCTCAGACAGGTTTGTCCATTTGCAGAATATTCTGTCATAACTGTGCTGTGTGTGCCCCCAGTGGCAGCAAAGACACTGACTTGCAATAAAGATAATAAAGCTAAATACTAATCTGAAATAATAGTAAGAACTTCAGCAAAACTTACCCTTTCAAGCTGAGTAAAACAGCTACAATGACTGTAAAAGGATGGAAAGGCAAGGTAACCGCAATCTGTAATTTGACATTACAAGTTATGAACTGGCAGAAGTTGTCTTCATTTTCATCTGTCTCCCACAGATCTGAGTAGTTCCTGGAGAATTCCATTTGCTTCAGAAAAAACTGATATTGTGAAATGCTTCTTACTTTGTACAGTGTTTCAAATTCTTACACATTATGATAATTAGAGTGCCAAAAATGTAATCTGGGAATATAAACCAACAATTTATCTGCCAGATTTTCATGTCTCCCTATTCTTGCTGCTTTACAAAAGAAGGACAGAAAAGCATACAAACCCACTGAAATACTACAAACAAGAGCTATTTTATCTTTCTAAACATTCTTTCAGATATCTATTTTGCTAGTGTTCCAAATTTCTTGTCCTATAACCACTTTGTTACAGAAATTCAAGACCTTTGGAGGAAGAAGTACATTTTTGACAATACATGTTTTTTCCAAGACAAATAACATATTTAACATATTAAATATTTTGATGATCCAGAGCAATTATTAGCCAGGCAGTACAGTACAAGGCACTTTCCAATACATGGTTCTATGAGTTAACTTGCGCTTTCATTTAGCATTGAAGTTTGCAGAAACAGTTTTTAGCCTAGCATCAACCCTGAATGCCCTAATGCCCTTTCCCATCGTTCTTAAGAGCATGTGTTGTAAAACTTAATAATTGCAAAAACCTCCATAACTGGCTTTATTTGAATGATGATGGTGTGCATTCTAGTTTAATACAACATTGAGATACCTTACTGGGCAAAGGACAGCATCAAAATGAAAGAAGTCATCTCTCAAAGAATACTGTAGCTACCAACAGAAAAATACTTTATACAAACCTTGAAAATTTGTGGATTTTTTTAATCTCACTGAAGAAGTTACACATTACTTACTGCTGTTGCTCAATAAAAATAAATTCTTGTAGAAAAGACTTGCCCATAAATGAGACAGTTGAACAGAAAGGCGTTTGTGCCCATGAATTATAGTTCCGGACTGCTTATACTCTGCCTTAAAGCTGTGTATTCTTTCTCTGTACTTGTGCAATGCAATTATATTAGAAGGCCCTCTTAAAACTGGGTGATCTATTGGTTTAGGGAGCTAAAGATTAATTCCAGATGTAGTCATGCTCTTCTACCCCTTCAAAAAGTAACTACTACACCATCTGTTTTGTAATAGACAAATTCAAAGAGTGCCAAGGGGAATGTTAAATACGTTGGTCAAATGGCCACATATACCTCACACACAGGAATCCTAGAGGTCACAGTGCCTCAGAGAGATTCATATATTCAAGTTTTTCTCTCCATTGTTCCACTATGGAAACTCAAGGAACAGCTCTCCTTCCTTGCAAAACAGGAAAATATTTTTCAGATTACTACCAGTGTTGACATGCATGAGGCCAAATTCAGACCTGAATTCAGCAGCATTTCTGGAATTCACAGTGACATGTCTCCTATACCTGCCTGACTTCTGGATCCTTGTAGAATATGCCAAATGGCTTTTTTTTTTTTTTTTTTTTTTTTTTTTTATTTTTTTTTTTTTTTTATTTTGTTTGTTTGTTTTGTTTTTTTTCCCCAAATGAACTCAGTAGCAAAAATTTAATGATAAAATGACTTCAGATTTGGTTGATTGACCAAGGTATATGAAGGGTGTGTGAGGTAATGAAGGGGTATTTCATGTCATGAGTGATAATTTCTCTCTTCCCTAGTTATTTCAGGAAGCTTGAAGTAAAGGAATATTCTCTGTTCTTCTATATAAAGTCTTATGTATCAACATTAAAAAAAAAAAAAAAAAAAGGCAAAAAAGCAGTCAGGTCTGCCATCAACATGGCCTAAATTCTTCACAACAACAAAACTGGAGAGTAAAAAACATTCTCTGAAGATTTCCCAAGTATAAATCCGAACTTCTGAGCAGCAACTCATGATTTATACCAAACAGTCCTGAGAAAATGTCTAAAATGAAAACAAAAGGAAACAGAAAATCTGCTAGAAATTAGACAATCACAATCTTGTACAGTCCTACAGAGGCTTTTTTTTTCTGCAGTGACATTAGGTAAATCATTGGAAAAAAGAATTAAAGATTAACAACATGTCTCCAGTTCATTCCCCTTTGGTTTTCCCAGTCATACTTTATACCAATTCTTGTAATAAATTGTTATAAAATTAGCTTAGGACTAGCAGACAGACTAGTATACTCATTTAAGTATTGCTGCCTTTGCTGTGGTTCTCTCTGTTCAACATCACATGCAGAATCAGTACCTTAGACTGTAAGCATAGCGTCTGGACATACTTCAGCTACACCTAAAGGGTCAAAGTTTGCTGATGGTAAGTAAAAAATAAATTAGTAGGAAAAACATCCCCATCTATCATTCCTTAGAACTTCTTAAGGCTGCTATTTTGGTAGTGTAAGGAAATCCCACACATTCAGGAAAACTTGCACTTTTTCAGTATTAAACATTATTAAAACAAAGAAAGGTTGGAAAGTAGAATAGGAAATATCTGTTTTGGAGGAGTTCACAACATAACTTTTTTGAAATTGAAGATATCTGAAAGAAACACATTCTGAAAATGTACATATAATATATTCTGGCTAACGTACATATTGGCATGGGAGAATACATACACACCTTTCTGCTACAGCAAAGCCCCCATAACTTATGACAAGATTTAATTGAAAATAATAGACTCAATAAGTAACAGAACTAAATGCTATGCATTGCAGATACCAATATTCCAAACTGAAACCTTCAAGAAGAAAATGGTGCCTGGAATAAGGTTACAGAACAGGAAATATTTTAAGGGAACATCATATATATACACATATACATATACCCACCCACCCACCCCCACACCCATATATATATATATATATATATATATATATATATATATATATATATATATATATAATTATGGATCATTTTGAAGCCTGGTTTCTACAGAGCAAACATATCTTCTTCAGAGGTATAAAATTATCTCTTAGCTAATTTTATGTAGGTATCCGTACTCTCCACCAAAAAACACCCAACAATCAAACAAAATCAATTTGGATAAAAATCATTCTTGCAAATCAAGCAGTCGTCTCAACTCTTGCTGAGGATGATGTTCCTGGAAGACAAGACTTCCAGAATAAATAGTTATTTAGGGAGAATTCAGTTTTAGCCACTAATATGACATCTCAATTCCTGGTTTTGTTTAACTATGTTCTAGAACAGCTAAGAACTAGCTAAAAGTTACTTCTTAGCTGTTCTAGAACATAGTTAATAGATCATAAGGGTTACAAATCGTATTCTATTCTTCTGCTGCCTAGGCACATAATCTGCCCTTAACTAAATCATACAATGCAGAGCTGAAGACTGACCCATCCTTTGAAAAATATTCAAGAATTGGTTTAGGTGAGTTATTTCTTGGAGCTCAAAGAGATAAAATCCAGAAATTCACTGCCAGTAACCCTTCTCTTCTTGCTCCATAGCTATCGTAACCCTAAATGTACAGGCAAATCCTTCAAAGCTCAGTTTTCTGGGCTGAGAGGCTAATTTTCTCCAGCTGAGGCCACTACTCCCCCACTTCGCTCTAAGAACACCTGTGGTACACCTTTTGCATGGGAAAAATGTGCCAGCCACTTGCTAGCTACTGGCTGGGTCATACACACCACATCAAAGTGATCTATTCCATTTAAGATGTATAGATCCAAAATTATTCACCCTAGAGAAAAAATAAAGCAATTATTTTATTCACTTGACACATGCTGTGTCTAGGAGAGTTCAATTTGTAACACTAGTTAATCATTCACAAAAAAAGAACAGTTTTAAAAAGTAAGTTATTTGTTCCTCACAGCTGAGGATTAAGACACAATGTACTGAAAAACTGGTGCAATACAATTGCTCTGCAGAAATGACTGAAATGACACATTTTTTGGAAAACGTAATCACTTTAACTTTCATTGTGTTTGTAACTCAGAGGCAAGAATTATTACACAGAAAGGTCTGCTTCGTTTCTCAGCCATCTTTTTAGTTAATTGATAGGTTTTTGATTGTGTTTTTGTTTTTACTGACAGTATTGCATCCAGCAAAGACTGATGTTCTTGTCCAAAGAAGGGCAACAGAGCTGGTGATAGGTGTGGAGAACAAGTCCTGTGAGGAACAGCTGAAGGAGCTGGAATTATTTATCCTGGAGAAAAGGAGGCTCAGGGGTGACCTTATTACTCCCTACAAATGCCTGAAAGGAGGTTGTGGTTAGGTGGGGGACAGCCTCTTCACCCAAGTAACAAGCAACAGGACAAGAACAAAAGGCCTCACGTTGTACCAGGGGAGGTTCAGTTTGGATAAGAGGAACAATTACTTCACTTGAAAGGTTGACCAGGCATTGGAACAGGCTGCTTAGGAAAGTGGTGGAATCACTGGCCCTGAAAGTGGATGTGGCACCCAGAGATATGGTCTAATAGTGAACAGTGATGGTGGGGTAACAATGGGACTCAATGATCTCAGAGGTCTTTTTCAACCTTAATAATTCAATGACCAGCAGCGCAAATCACAATTACTGACCACAAACTCTGCGACACTGATGATAAGAGGAAGGGGTGTGCATGTCTCTACAAATGACTAGACAACCTGAAAGAACCAGTCAGGTTCTGGAAAAATGGGTATGGGGGTACACGTTGCAGGGGAGATATGTAGTAGGCGGATCTGAAAGGTTGTATCTTCCTAGTACTTCACCCAAAGGGAGAAAAGTAGGAGAGTGTTTAGAATAAATGGAGGCATTGCTAAAAACGGGAAAGACCCTAGATGGGTATGACCCAGTGGGATCTCCCTAGTTTTGAGTAAAGTTGATTTTTGCGAACCGTCTCACTTGTGGACACTGGCCTTTGGCAGCATGATTTTCTGCGAGTCTGTGGACTTGCCCCTGGTTTGTCTGCCTGGAGGAGCCCCTCCACTGCTGTTGTGAGATTACGAGTGTCACCAGACGAACACTACAGAAATAACCCTAGCCACCCACAAGGCACAGTCTTGCCGCACAATTATGCCATGTAGGACAACTGCTTTGGGTCTCTCGGCAGCACTTTCTACACACCCCGTGCCACTCTCCCCTCCCCGGGGAGAGCCAGGGCTCTCCGATCGTGCTGTTCTTCCATGCTCAGTTACTGCAGGCGGAAGTGAAACAAGCCGTAACCCTGAAATCCTCTGTCAGCATTGAAACGGATCCCTGGCTTTTACACACCAACTGTACCTGTCCTGTGCATACAGCAGATGTTTAACACAGCCAAGGCTATCGACGGGTAAAGTTCGCGAACATCTGCAATCCCGATGTGTGCGGAGCTACTAGCCCCGCTGAACCTCCGCCGCCGCCAACGGGAGCGGCCCCGCGGCCCGGCCAGGCCGCTGGGGGCGGTCCGGCCCCGGCGCCGCTCGCCCGGGCGCAGGCGCCGCCGGGGGCCCGAGGAGGAGGGCAGCTCGCCCCGGGACGGCAGCCCCATGCGCTGCCAGGTAGGTGCGACCTGCTGGCGACCCCGGGGAGCGGCCCGCCCTGAGGCTCGGCCGGTACCGGGCAGGGCGTCAGGACTCCCGCTGCCCCTGGCCGCGGGTGGAAGCGGGAGCGGCCTGCGCGGCGGGCGGGGGGCGCGGATCCGCGGTCACTCACCGCCCCCCGCCTTCTCCGCCTTTACCCCGCTCTTCTGACAGCCGGGGCAGGAGAGACGCGGCAGAGCCGGACGGCATCGAGAAAAGCCTGGGGTTTTTCTCGGCGCTCTGGTTCCGGTTTTGTGCTGGTGTTTTGGGAGCGGTTTTCTGGGCAGGCCCCGCGGCCCTGAGCGCTGTTTGTTCCCTGGGCAGGTCTCGGTGCTGTATTTCGCCAGGAGCGCGGAGCTGGCGGGGCTGCGCTGCGAGACCCTCTCGGTGCCTCGGGAAATCACATCTCTGCAGCTCTGGGAGGAGATCGTCAAGGTGCGCCCCAGGTATGCAGCAAGAGACCCTTGAGGCGCACAAAGAAACGTGGTTGGATATTTTTTTTTTTTTTTTTTTTTTTTTTTTTTTTTAATACCCATTCGGTGTTTAGCATTGAGCTGGAACACATAGCAGTACTTCAGCAGCCCAAAACCAGGGGTGTTACCTTCTTTTGGTAACCTGCACCAAGTGTTTTGTGTTTTGTGCAGCTGGAAGGGTTGTAGCTTTATGTAGACTCAAGGAAAGCCCAGGTACAGGAGATGTACCCAAAACTGGGCCTGAGAGGTGCACATGGCCCATTGTCCAGGAGGCCTGTGGTGTGATAACCTGAAAACTGTCATGTTATTAGTTTGTGGAGAGGGTGAGATATCGCAAGTAGGGATCAAGCACAGCCAGGACAATAAATAAAAAATGAATTATAATATCCAGCTGTTTCCAGTTGCTTGGTTAGACATTAGGAAGAAGTTCTTCATTGAAAGGATGCTTAGACATTGGAATGGGCTGCCCAGGGTGGTGGTGGAGTCCCTGTCCTTGAAGATTTTTAAGGAAAGACTGGACTTTGTGCCATGGTCTAGTTGACCTGGTGATGTTCAGTCATAGGTTGAACTTGATGATCTCAGAGTGCTTTTCAAACTTAATTGATTTTGTGGTTAATTGTACTGTAAGCTATTGGTCTGAGCCTATGGCACACTCTGCAAGGCAGGTCAGGAAGGGAACTGAAGCCCCCACAGATTTCCGGCCACTCAGCCCTGACACAGCAAACATGTTCAGCCACTTCAATGCTCTGAAAAAGACCCACATCACTGCTGGTTGCATTTCAAAAGGAGTCTGGTCTTGAGAAAGCACTGTCTGTGCTGTAAGGGCCTCTGAAGCATTGGTGCTCTTGGGGGTGTCAACAGAAATGTCCCCTCTGTTTAAAGCTGAGGGAAGGTGCTCTGTCCTGTCAAGAATGAGTCTGATGGACAAAGGTGCAACACCATTTTGGAGAGCTAGAAGGGAGTAAAATGAACCTAAGGTATAAGGAAGGTTGTGGTCTTCAGCATTTAGTGCTCACTGCTCTGGAATTTCCATAATTTTGCACTTAGGTGTCCAAGTCTTCCTTGAGACACAACCTTTCTTTAGTAAAATACTGTCAAACACTATGAAAAAAATGAACTATTTAACATTGGTATCTGTTTCCAAGTGAGAAACTCTTCACAAAATGCTGGACCAAGGACCTTTTCCTCACAGAGAATTGAAATAAAGTGTGTTTGGGTGCAAGAGGCAGTAGGGAATGTGTATATTTTACTTCGAAGCCTTTTTGTTTATGTCAGAAGCAGCAGCAGCACCGTTGGTCGTTTTGCCATAATTTGTCAACTTTGCCCTTTGATGAATGATGACTTGGGGCAGTACAATTTGCATTTGCAGTTACTTCACAGTGGCCTTCTTGAAAAATGCTTCTGTTCCTAGCTCTTCTGGAAAAACTCAATATAATTGTAGGGCACTGACCACAGACTTCTATTCACATTGCTAATGGATATTCAAATTGCAGCTTGAACGTACTTGACAGGGCTTTTCTGTTCCACCCGTTTTCCCCTACTAATTAGCTTGCAAGGGACTTTAATTAGAGCCCGTCCTTCTAATGGGCACTTCAGTTTCATGGTTGTGCACAGTTTTTTAGTGGCTTGCTTTGCTTTCATACAATCCCTCCCTTCATTCCGTTCTCTGAATCAGTGCTACTGTCTTTTGCTCAGTCTGCGTCTTGACTACTTTTGTCTATCTGGCTGGTAGGAAACAAGCTGATTTTTACTTGTACTTTTTTGGTCTGCTTATGTGTTTCTAGGCAATACAACTGAGATAGCTGTGCCAGATTTTGTAGTCTCAAACAAGAACTCTTACCATGCCTACACCATCTGAAGTAAAATGCTATTCTGTTTTCTGCTGTCATACTGCTATGGGCCTCATGCTTGCTATGTAATTCCACTTAGTCATTTCCTGCCTCATGATGTCCAGAGCTATGGACTCTCACAGGAGTATGTCACATAAAGAAAAAAAAAAGTAGAAGATCTGCCAGAAGACACATCACATTTGCTTAGTTCTGTGGCGACTCCTTATCATAGCAGATTTCAGACCTGTAAGTACAAAAAACTCAAAGCCTCATAAAGTCTGAGCATATGCAAGAGCAACTCTCTCACCACTGAATCTTCATGAGATCTCCTGAATAGCATACCACAATGCTTCTTGGTGTGTAAGAAAATTGCTCCAGTCCAACCAGAGTGCATCAAGACAGTATTTCCTTCTAATCCCAAACTGGATGGTTGCTGCCTCTTGAGTTACCAACATTTTGTAAGCTTCTGAAGTTGGTCTGGTATGCATTGGTTTGCTCTGACATAGGCCTATGAAAAGTCCAGTTACTGATTTCTGAAAATTATACTGATCTCATTTCTTCTTAGCTGCTACAAGAAAATCCATAATTAGGAGATGGGTGTTCATTGTATTTTTGATAGTGTCTTGGAAGCAAAGTTGTTTAAGTCTCAGTGGCTTTTACCTTAGCTACCCTAGACTGTGCACCAGTTTGTTGTTCAATGAAATCTCATGGTTAAATGCAAACATCATTTGGAAACCTATTTGTGCTCTTGCCAATCCCCCTCAGACTTGCTGCCATCCGGGATCAGGTGATATTTGCTGTTCGACAGGAGTACGTACTTCTTGGAGATCAGCTTCTGGTCCTGCAGCCTGGAGACGAGGTTGCCATCATCCCACCAATTAGTGGAGGCTGAACCTGCCCAGGTACTGCTAGGTAGGTATCACTTATTGCCTAGTCTCCTGTGGAGTGTAAGAGTGTAATCCTGTGCTAAAATACCTCATTAATTCTCTGTGATGTTACAAGAACCTTTTCTTGTTTGGGTGCGAAGATGTGATTGCAGTTCTCTCCCTCCACTCCAGTACTCTTTTGAGAAAACCCGACTTGTGTTTCTGTCTGGGGAGTGCAGTTATGCTGAGCAGAAGTTATAAGACAGTGCACCAGTAAATGATTAACACATATGCAATAAAAGGAAGACACTTGCTAGAGAGGTCAGGCATTGCTTTGAATCTGGGTTTTAGTTCTTGTTACTCCTTCCTGGTTGTTTCTTCCTACCAATGGAAACTTGGCTTGCCTAAATAATAATGAAAAATTTCCGGCCACTTTTTAACAGAAAAGGTAATATAGTAAAAAAATTTGACTGCTGCTTATAAATTTTGTTAGTTTGTTGCTGTTAAAAAGGTGTCCTTAGAGTAGCTTAATTTCTCTGTCTGCTTTCGACTGCCAGTCTGTCTGTTCAGTGCAGCTCCTTCCGTTGCTGCTGATCAAAACACTTCTCATTCTTAGATGATCTGATGGCTGGTTTATACTCAGAAAAGTTAGAAGTGTCACCTGTGTGTCTGTAACTGACTGATAATGTAAGGTCCTGAATGTCCTAGAGAGCATACTCAGTTTTAGGATTAGACCTCTAATCCATGTTTATCAGAAACCTGTTTTAAATTGCTTGGTTTGATAAGGTAAGTTGGAGGGACTGACAATGTCAGATTTACCGATGCTACTCAGTGGTCTGTGCTGGTTGAATGTACTGTTAAACCAGGGTCTCAGGCTAATTATAGTTTCATACCACTGTACCAGACTTTCCTATCAGAAAGAAATATGTATGCAATGAAACCAAGTCATTGCTTGTTATTTGCAGTTAATATTCTCTCAGCGAGGCTGCTGAGAAGTGAATTTCACATGTAGACTAGTCTCTTGGGCAAATAGTGCCAGTGTTGTGCATAAATTAGGGGCATCAGCACTGGATAGAAAGCAGTTGGCTGAGGCTAGTATCTCGAGGAACAACAACAGAGTCTGTTTGGTTTCAATTTTTCTAGTGCGATATGGAAGAAAGTGAAGATGTGCCAAAAGATTTTGTCAAGCTCAAGTGTGAAAAGCTTTCTGTAGATGAAGTGTCAGAGCTGGTTGTTTCACCATACTGTGGGGCAGTGTCTCTGTTCATTGGTGAGTTTAATATTTGTGAACTAAGTCTCTGGATATGTTAATAGTCTGATAAATGGAACCTAGGTTGTCCACATCCCAGACTTGTAGTACTCAAATAAATCAGTTCCTTATCTGAGCCCAGGATGTTTAGAAAACAGGTTCTGAATTACTAGAGCAAGACCGTGGCAACTCTTAAATAGCTGCCGGGGGCTGAAATGGTGTGAAGTATGGCTATGGTAGGACTGGTCAGAACAGCACCTTTGGAGTGCAGAACTGCCTGGGAATTGTTCTCCTGTCCCCTGGGACACAACTTGTTTGGGGTGGGAAATGGAATATTGTGGGTATGCCAACCACATGTCCACACCTGTATGTGAGGTCCTGTAACTCAGGTCTTAGTTGAAAGTGAAGTACTATTCTACCAATGGGCTGGTGGAGATCAGGCTCGTAGCTCTGTCCTCTGCTTAATGTACATAGCACACATATGAAACTGCTTTGTGCTTAAACCTTAGCGCTACTAGGATCATAAATACTGGCATTTAAAACTTACATGGGCAAATGCTGTTGTAGCATTTAGCAGTTACCACAGAAGTAACTGTGGTATAACCTTAGCAGTTATCAGAGAGGATGTCCCAGCCTTGGGCATTATGGGCTGCAGACCTCTGTAATGTGTAAACTAAACTCTTCCTTTTATAGTAAAGATTTATCTTGTTCAAATAATCTCATTATGTGGCCATGATTAGGGGAGGTTGTTTATATTTGCACAGTGCTGACCTTGAACATAGCAAGAGATCGTGGGTTTTTACTCTGTATTAATATAATATGTAAATTGTATTAGAAAGGTAGAATATGTATTCATTTACTCAGTGCTTTTAGACCATAAATAATTTTTTTTTTTGCTTAGGTACTACAAGAAATAATTTTGAGGGAAAAAAAGTGATTCACTTAGAATATGAAGCATATACTTCAATGGCAGAGACTGAAATAAAGAAAATCTGCAGAAATGTTAGACAGAAATGGCCTTCAGTCAAACATATTGCAGTGCACCATAGACTTGGGTACGTATGTCCCGACCCTGTTCTTCTGCAAACGGAGTATCAATCCTTGTCAGGTGCATGGCTGTGCTTACGTAGTTGCAGAACCTGCAGGAGTATTTAGAGACCACAGTGCAGCAAAGCTGACTGCAGGATCAAGCTCCTGCTCTGAAGCTAAGTTTCAAAAATTTTGTTTTCAAAAATGTGTTTATTGGTAGGGTTTGCTGGAGTCCACACTTAGCCTGGCAGGATCTTTGAAGCTGATGTGATGTTTTGAAAGTGGGGAGATACTTCACTCCAGGGAAGGGGAGGCTACTGGTTTATTTTGTTCTTTATTTTTAAAAGGTGTGAAGTTGACAGCACTTTATTTTTTTTCTTCTCTCCCCTGTTGAGGGGCTGCAGAATTTTGGAAAATTGTCAGATTTAAGTCTATTTATGCTATAAAAAGTCTGAAAGCTTAGGCTGTGGGGCATAGTAATTGCCAGCTATGCTTGTGGGAGAACCTCCTGTTGTTTCTTGAATCTTGGATAAGCATTTTCCTTTCGATTCAAAACATGGAATACTAGTGTCCTCGTATACTCACCTTCCCAGTGCAGGGAAGATTTCTTGCTGAAACTAGCAGGATTTGCAGAAATCCTGAAGGAATTTGAGACATGATTGCAGAGGGTAAGTAAGATACAAGGCCTGAGGGGTAGTGTCCCTAGATTTCCTCTATAGTCAGCAGAGAGAGTTGTCATGACGTTGGCACTCAAAGCATTTAGGCTGAGATTTTTTCCTATGGACCATGCTGAAGGAGTTTTACTATAGAGGGAGGATTGGGAGGCAGATTTTGGGAATGCTACAGTTGCAAGGAGAAACACAGAAGAACCCTGTGCTTCTGTTAAATTTAACACAACACACCAAGTAAGAAACTTCAGAATCTAGAATCAGAGTTCATCAAAAATTTGGTTTGATTGCAAAATCTGCATAGTGTGAGGCACTTAATTTCTTCTTTCACAAATTCTTGTGCAAACTGAGATGATTTCTTAGATTTTTAGGTAAGAACTGGCTGTTCTAACTTGTTATTGTTCATTATTAAGCCAGCTTCCAATGAGTTTCCTATGCATTGTTACAAGTTAACAATTCCCCCCTCTTAATTCCATAGGCTTAATTTTAAAAGAAGAAAGAATGGAAGAAAAAAGCCTATGTCTGGTGGGTTTATTTATTCTAAAGTGTGGAATTCTAACATCTGGTCCTGGTTTTGGTTGTGGTTTTCTTTCTTTTAAAAAGTGTATAATCTTTTGGATGTGGTTTGACACTTGCTCAGTATGAATGAGTCAGGAGAGCGTGTGGCCAGAATACTGACGTGACATGGCCACAGCTTTTGGGTGCTCTTGATCTCGTGTTAGCTAAAGCGGCTGTTGTTCCTCTTCTCTCCCTAGTGTGGTTCCAATAACTGAAGCAAGTGTAATTATTGCAGTCTCCTCTCCACACAGAGCAGAATCCCTTGAAGCTGTAATGTACTGTATCAATACCTTAAAAGCATCTGTCCCAATATGGAAAAAGGTATGTCTGGGGACAAAATCAAATTTAGGCCTATGCTAGTC